>JBAIZL010000001.1:302227000-302269500 GCA_036971475.1 Prosapia bicincta | reverse complement strand
ACGTGGCCGGTTTGCTGGCCTCTAAGCGACGTCGCACAGTCACATTCGGTCAGCGTTGTACCACACAGACGCGAGTAAATGCAGTCTGTTCCAGTTGTTTTTGTAGTTAATTATAAGACGTTTATTAACCAAAATTTTGATCATGTTCATTTATGTTGTCAGTGGTAGATCCAGTTTTTTACTCTCTTCTCCATGTTCCTGCATTCCAACACTCAATTTCCATCGCGTTTCTCCCAGTGTAATGACATCATCACAGTCATTACGTTTAACTTGTTAAACTGCATCATTTCTGTCTAAATTGTCAGATTATTTGAAATTATTGGAACATTTGTCATACTATACTCATTGCGTTTGTTTGAGAAAGTTTCATTAACTCCTAACGTCTGCCAACCTGACATCTTTAGTGTGCTAATTTATGTGGGGAGTCTTTAATTGTCATTCCCTGTCTCTGACTATCTTGGTAGCATTCCTAAAGTGACTGGGTTTTAATACTTTAAATAAGTTTTTTTTGATGAAAAGTGAGAAATGTCTTATGGATAACTATGGGGTAAATAGTACCGTATGCGCCAAAATAAACAGTACTGAAACAGATGTAAGATTTTCATTCTATTTTATTTCCATAGTTTTACAATTGCAAACAAGTAAAAAGAAACCAAATAGGTTATACTAGGGTATAAACATCTTCTATATGGCCTCCATACAGTTTGAGGCAAAACTCGCACCATTCTTGCAGGTTTTGCATCATTTTAGTGAAGAGGGGTTGTTTCATGCTTGTTATACACATGGTTATGTTTGCCTGTAGTTGGACGAAGGTGGTTGGTGGATCATCACGGAAAATCTACTCTTTCGTCATTCCGTCAGGTGGTATAAGATCAAGAGAGTTTGGTAAGAAGGAAAGTTTGTTCCAAGGGAGATGAGGAGGTTACCAAAACTTTCTTGAAGGAAAGCAATGCTGTCTAAGGCAGTCTGGCTGGTTACGCCCTCTTGCTGGAACCATTATGAACTAAAAGGCAGATTTCGGGCACAACAAAATCTATTGAGACCTCCTACAAAACACCAAGAATGGCCCTATATCGCTCATTCTACTAGAGCTGATTCAGTTTCAGTACTGTTTATTTTGGCGCGTATGGTATTTGTTAAGCAATTGTATCGTGAAGAGAAGGATCTGGTAGTCGAAGAACCTTGTCAACAAGAGAGTAGGGCAGTGTCTCTTGAGAGTAACTGTAGGTACCTAGCTTCCGGTTTCCTTCAGTCTGGGTACCCCGGTGAGGGATCAGAGTATAGCTCCCGTAATGTAGCGCAAGGCCGGATCACAGGAAGGCCACTTTGTACTACATACAGTGACGACATGCTGAGAGATGATAATGGAGTGTTGAAGGCTGTGAACCTGCCGGACTGCGGGCACAGTTCATCACGTGACACGTGAACACCCCGCTTACTTATTGCGCTTGCTTAACTGCCCTTGGACCTGAACCCTTGCGGTAAAGGTAGGACACTAGTCACTCTGAAGCAATGTTTCGGCCGAAGGGGAATCTATTACAGTACAGACATAGTGGCTGAACAAGACAATAACGTTAAATCCTTGGATACAATTATGCGCCATGTTAGAACACTTCTCCGCAGATATCTAGAGCGTACTACTCAAGGTTAGCAGGAAGATATTCTTACTCTGAAGCAATGTTTCGGGCGAAGGGGAATCTATTACAGTACAGACATAGTGGCTGAACAAGACATTAACTTTAAATCCTTGGATACAATTATGCGCCATGTTAGAACACTTCTCCACAGATATCTAGAGCGTACTACTCAAGGTTAGCAGGAAGATATTCTTACTCTGAAGCAATGTTTCGGATGAAGGGGAATCTATTACAGTAGAGACATAGTGGCTGAACAAGACAATAACTTTAAATCCTTGGATACAATTATGCGAAATGTTAGAACACTTCTCCGCAGATATCTAGAGCGTACCACTCAAGGTTAGCAGGAAGATATTCTTACTCTGAAGCAATGTTTCGGCCGAAGGGGAATCTATTACAGTACAGACATAGTGGCTGAACAAGACAATAACTTTAAATCCTTGGATACAATTATGCGCCATGTTAGAACACTTCTCCGCAGATATCTAGAGCGTACTACTCAAAGTTAGCAGGAAGATATTCTTACTCTGAAGCAATGATTCTGGCGAAGGGGAATCTATTACAGTACAGACATAGTGGCTGAACAAGACAATAATATTAAATCCTTGGATACAATTATGCGCCATGTTAGAACACTTCCCCGCAGATATCTAGAGCATACTACTCAAGGTTAGCAGGAAGATATTCTTACTCTGAAGCAATGTTTCGGATGAAGGGGAATCTATTACAGTACAGACATAGTGGCTGACAAGACAATAACTTTAAATCCTTGGATACAATTATGCGAAATGTTAGAACACTTCTCCGCAGATATCTAGAGCGTACCACTCAAGGATAGCAGGAAGATATTCTTACTCTGAAGCAATGTTTCGGCCGAAGGGGAATCTATTACAGTACAGACATAGTGGCTGAACAAGACAATAACTTTAAATCCTTGGATACAATTATGCGCCATGTTAGAACACTTCTCCGCAAATATCTAGAGCGTACTACTCAAGGTTAGCAGGAAGATATTCTTACTCTGAAGCAATGTTTCGGATGAAGGGGAATCTATTACAGTACAGACACAGTGCCTGAACTAGACAAAAACTTTAAATCCTTGGATACAATTATGCGCGATGTTAGAGCACTTCTCCGCAGATATCTAGAGCGTACTACTCAAGGTTAGCAGGAAGATATTCTTACTCTGAAGCAATGTTTCGGATGAAGGGGAATCTATTACAGTACAGACATAGTGGCTGAACAAGACAATAACTTTAAATCCTTGGATACAATTATGCGAAATGTTAGAACACTTCTCCGCAGATATCTAGAGCGTACTACTCAAGGTTAGCAGGAAGATATTCTTACTCTGAAGCAATGTTTCGGATGAAGGGGAATCTATTACAGTAGAGACATAGTGGCTGAACAAGACAATAACTTTAAATCCTTGGATACAATTATGCGCCATGTTAGAACACTTCTCCGCAAATATCTAGAGCGTACTACTCAAGGTTAGCAGGAAGATATTCTTACTCTGAAGCAATGTTTCGGATGAAGGGGAATCTATTACAGTACAGACATAGTGGCTGAACAAGACAATAACTTTAAATCCTTGGATACAATTATGCGCCATGTTAGAACACTTCTCCGCAGATATCTAGAGCGTACTACTCAAGGTTAGCAGGAAGATATTCTTACTCTGAAGCAATGTTTCGGCCGAAGGGGAATCTATTACAGTACAGACATAGTGGCTGAACAAGACAATAACTTTAAATCCTTGGATACAATTATGCGCCATGTTAGAACACTTCTCCGCAGATATCTAGAGCGTACTACTCAAGGTTAGCAGGAAGATATTCTTACTCTGAAGCAATGTTTCGGCCGAAGGGGAATCTATTACAGTACAGACATAGTGGCTGAACAAGACAATAACTTTAAATCCTTGGATACAATTATGCGCCATGTTAGAACACTTCTCCGCAGATATCTAGAGCGTACTACTCAAGTTTAGCAGGAAGATATTCTTACTCTGAAGAAATGTTTCGGCCGAAGGGGAATCTATTACAGTACAGACATAGTGGCTGAACAAGACAATAACTTTAAATCCTTGGATACAATTATGCGCCATGTTAGAACACTTCTCCGCAGATATCTAGAGCGTACTACTCAAGGTTAGCAGGAAGATATTCTTACTCTGAAGCAATGTTTCGGATGAAGGGGAATCTATTACAGTACAGACATAGTGGCTGAACAAGACAATAACTTTAAATCCTTGGATACAATTACGCACCATGTCAGAACACTTCTCCGCAGATATCTAGAGCGTACTACTCAAGGTTAGCAGGAAGATATTCTTACTCTGAAGCAATATTTCTGGCGAAGGGGAATCTATTACAGTACAGACATAATGGTTGAACAAGACAATAACTTTAAATCCTTGGATACAATTATGCGCCATGTTAGAACACTTCTCCGCAGATATCTAGAGCGTACTACTCAAGGTTAGCAGGAAGATATTCTTACTATGAAGCAATGTTTCGGCCGAAGGGGAATCGATTACAGTACAGACATAGTGGCTGAACAAGACATTAACTTTAAATCCTTGGTTACAATTATGCGCCATGTTAGAACACTTCTCCGCAGATATCTAGAGCGTACTACTCAAGGTTAGCAGGAAGATATTCTTACTCTGAAGCAATGTTTCGGCCGAAGGGGAATCTATTACAGTACAGACATAGTGGCTGAACAAGACATTAACTTTAAATCCTTGGATACAATTATGCGCCATGTTAGAACACTTCTCCACAGATATCTAGAGCGTACTACTCAAGGTTAGCAGGAAGATATTCTTACTCTGAAGCAATGTTTCGGGCGAAGGGGAATCTATTACAGTACAGACATAGTGGCTGAACAAGACAATACCTTTAAATCCTTGGATACAATTATGCGCCATGTTAGAACACTTCTCCGCAAATATCTAGAGCGTACTACTCAAGGTTAGCAGGAAGATATTCTTACTCTGGAGCAATGTTTCGGCCGAAGGGGAATCTATTACAGTACAGACATAGTGGCTGAACAAGACAATAACTTTAAATCCTTGGATACAATTATGCGCCATGTTAGAACACTTCTCCGCAGATATCTAGAGCGTACTACTCAAGGTTAGCAGGAAGATATTCTTACTCTGAAGCAATGTTTCGGCCGAAGGGGAATCTATTACAGTACAGACATAGTGGCTGAACAAGACAATAACTTTAAATCCTTGGATACAATTATGCGCGATGTTAGAGCACTTCTCCACAGATATCTAGAGCGTACTACTCAAGGTTAGCAGGAAGATATTCTTACTCTGAAGCAATGTTTCGGCCGAAGGGGAATCTATTACAGTACAGACATAGTGGCTGAACAAGACAATAACTTTAAATCCTTGGATACAATTATGCGCCATGTTAGAACACTTCTCCGCAGATATCTAGAGCGTACTACTCAAGGTTAGCAGGAAGATATTCTTACTCTGGAGCAATGTTTCGGCCGAAGGGGAATCTATTACAGTACAGACATAGTGGCTGAACAAGACAATAACTTTAAATCCTTGGATACAATTATGCGCCATGTTAGAACACTTCTCCGCAGATATCTAGAGCGTACTACTCAAGGTTAGCAGGAACATATTCTTACTCTGAAGCAATGTTTCGGCCGAAGGGGAATCTATTACAGTACAGACATAGTGGCTGAACAAGACAATAACTTTAAATCCTTGGATACAATTACGCGCCATGTTAGAACACTTCTCCGCAGATATCTAGAGCGTACTACTCAAGGTTAGCAGGAAGATATTCTTACTCTGAAGCAATATTTCTGGCGAAGGGGAATCTATTACAGTACAGACATAATGGTTGAACAAGACAATAACTTTAAATCCTTGGATACAATTATGCGCCATGTTAGAACACTTCTCCGCAGATGTCTAGAGCGTACTACTAAGGTTAGCAGGAAGATATTCTTACTCTGAAGCAATGTTTCGGCCGAAGGGGAATCGATTACAGTACAGACATAGTGGCTGAACAAGACATTAACTTTAAATCCTTGGATACAATTATGCGCCATGTTAGAACACTTCTCCACAGATATCTAGAGCGTACTACTCAAGGTTAGCAGGAAGATATTCTTACTCTGAAGCAATGTTTCGGGCGAAGGGGAATCTATTACAGTACAGACATAGTGGCTGAACAAGACAGTACCTTTAAATCCTTGGATACAATTATGCGCCATGTTAGAACACTTCTCCGCAAATATCTAGAGCGTACTACTCAAGGTTAGCAGGAAGATATTCTTACTCTGAAGCAATGTTTCGGCCGAAGGGGAATCTATTACAGTACAGACATAGTGGCTGAACAAGACAATAACTTTAAATCCTTGGATACAATTATGCGCCATGTTAGAACACGTCTCCGCAGATATCTAGAGCGTACTACTCAAGGTTAGCAGGAACATATTCTTACTCTGGAGCAATGTTTCGGCCGAAGGGGAATCTATTACAGTACAGACATAGTGGCTGAACAAGACAATAACTTTAAATCCTTGGATACAATTACGCGCCATGTTAGAACACTTCTCCGCAGATATCTAGAGCGTACTACTCAAGGTTAGCAGGAAAATATTCTTACTCTGAAGCAATATTTCTGGCGAAGGGGAATCTATTACAGTACAGACATAATGGTTGAACAAGACAATAACTTTAAATCCTTGGATACAATTATGCGCCATGTTAGAACACTTCTCCGCAGATATCTAGAGCGTACTACTAAGGTTAGCAGGAAGATATTCTTACACTGAAGCAATGTTTCGGGCGAAGGGGAATCTATTACAGTACAGACATAGTGGCTGAACAAGACAATACCTTTAAATCCTTGGATACAATTATGCGCCATGTTAGAACACTTCTCCGCAAATATCTAGAGCGTACTACTCAAGGTTAGCAGGAAGATATTCTTACTCTGGAGCAATGTTTCGGCCGAAGGGGAATCTATTACAGTACAGACATAGTGGCTGAACAAGACAATAACTTTAAATCCTTGGATACAATTATGCGCCATGTTAGAACACTTCTCCGCAGATATCTAGAGCGTACTACTCAAGGTTAGCAGGAACATATTCTTACTCTGAAGCAATGTTTCGGCCGAAGGGGAATCTATTACAGTACAGACATAGTGGCTGAACAAGACAATAACTTTAAATCCTTGGATACAATTACGCGCCATGTTAGAACACTTCTCCGCAGATATCTAGAGCGTACTACTCAAGGTTAGCAGGAAGATATTCTTACTCTGAAGCAATATTTCTGGCGAAGGGGAATCTATTACAGTACAGACATAATGGTTGAACAAGACAATAACTTTAAATCCTTGGATACAATTATGCGCCATGTTAGAACACTTCTACGCAGATATCTAGAGCGTACTACTAAGGTTAGCAGGAAGATATTCTTACTCTGAAGCAATGTTTCGGTCGAAGGGGAATCGATTACAGTACAGACATAGTGGCTGAACAAGACATTAACTTTAAATCCTTGGATACAATTATGCGCCATGTTAGAACTCTTCTCCGCAGATATCTAGAGCGTACTACTCAAGGTTAGCAGGAAGATATTCTTACTCTGAAGCAATGTTTCGGCTGAAGGGGAATCTATTACAGTACAGACATAGTGGCTGAACAAGACAATAACTTTAAATCCTTGGATACAATTATGCGCCATGTTAGAACACTTCTCCGCAAATATCTAGAGCGTACTACTCAAGGTTAGCAGGAAGATATTCTTACTCTGAAGCAATGTTTCGATGAAGGGGAATCTATTACAGTACAGACATAGTGGCTGAACAAGACAATAACTTTAAATCCTTGGATACAATTATGCGCCATGTTAGAACACTTCTCCGCAGATATCTAGAGCGTACTACTCAAGGTTAGCAGGAAGATATTCTTACTCTGAAGCAATGTTTCGGACGAAGGGGAATCTATTACAGTACAGACATAGTGGCTGAACAAGACAATAACTTTAAATCCTTGGATACAATTATGCGCCATGTTAGAACACTTCTCCGCAGATATCTAGAGCGTACTACTCAAGGTTAGCAGGAAGATATTCTTACTCTGAAGCAATGTTTCGGCCGAAGGGGAATCTATTACAGTACAGACATAGTGGCTGAACAAGACAATAACTTTAAATCCTTGGATACAATTATGCGCCATGTTAGAACACTTCTCCGCAGATATCTAGAGCGTACTACTCAAAGTTAGCAGGAAGATATTCTTACTCTGAAGCAAGGATTCTGGCGAAGGGGAATCTATTACAGTACAGACATAGTGGCTGAACAAGACAATAATATTAAATCCTTGGATACAATTATGCGCCATGTTAGAACACTTCCCCGCAGATATCTAGAGCATACTACTCAAGGTTAGCAGGAAGATATTCTTACTCTGAAGCAATGTTTCGGATGAAGGGGAATCTATTACAGTAGAGACATAGTGGCTGAACAAGACAATAACTTTAAATCCTTGGATACAATTATGCGAAATGTTAGAACACTTCTCCGCAGATATCTAGAGCGTACCACTCAAGGTTAGCAGGAAGATATTCTTACTCTGAAGCAATGTTTCGGCCGAAGGGGAATCTATTACAGTACAGACATAGTGGCTGAACAAGACAATAACTTTAAATCCTTGGATACAATTATGCGCCATGTTAGAACACTTCTCCGCAGATATCTAGAGCGTACTACTCAAAGTTAGCAGGAAGATATTCTTACTCTGAAGCAATGATTCTGGCGAAGGGGAATCTATTACAGTACAGACATAGTGGCTGAACAAGACAATAATATTAAATCCTTGGATACAATTATGCGCCATGTTAGAACACTTCCCCGCAGATATCTAGAGCGTACTACTCAAGGTTAGCAGGAAGATATTCTTACTCTGAAGCAATGTTTCGGGCGAAGGGGAATCTATTACAGTACAGACATAGTGGCTGAACAAGACAATACCTTTAAATCCTTGGATACAATTATGCGCCATGTTAGAACACTTCTCCGCAGATATCTAGAGCGTACTACTCAAGGTTAGCAGGAACATATTCTTACTCTGAAGCAATGTTTCGGCCGAAGGGGAATCTATTACAGTACAGACATAGTGGCTGAACAAGACAATAACTTTAAATCCTTGGATACAATTATGCGCCATGTTAGAACACTTCTCCGCAGATATCTAGAGCGTACTACTCAAGGTTAGCAGGAAGATATTCTTACTCTGAAGCAATGTTTCGGGCGAAGGGGAATCTATTACAGTACAGACATAGTGGCTGAACAAGACAATAACTTTAAATCCTTGGATACAATTATGCGCCATGTTAGAACACTTCTCCACAAATATCTAGAGCGTACTACTCAAGGTTAGCAGGAACATATTCTTACTCTGAAGCAATGTTTCGGCCGAAGGGGAATCTATTACAGTACAGACATAGTGGCTGAACAAGACAATAACTTTAAATCCTTGGATACAATTACGCGCCATGTTAGAACACTTCTCCGCAGATATCTAGAGCGTACTACTCAAGGTTAGCAGGAAGATATTCTTACTCTGAAGCAATATTTCTGGCGAAGGGGAATCTATTACAGTACAGACATAATGGTTGAACAAGACAATAACTTTAAATCCTTGGATACAATTATGCGCCATGTTAGAACACTTCTCCGCAGATATCTAGAGCGTACTACTAAGGTTAGCAGGAAGATATTCTTACTCTGAAGCAATGTTTCGGCCGAAGGGGAATCGATTACAGTACAGACATAGTGGCTGAACAAGACATTAACTTTAAATCCTTGGATACAATTATGCGCCATGTTAGAACACTTCTCCGCAGATATCTAGAGCGTACTACTCAAGGTTAGCAGGAAGATATTCTTACTCTGAAGCAATGTTTCGGCTGAAGGGGAATCTATTACAGTACAGACATAGTGGCTGAACAAGACAATAACTTTAAATCCTTGGATACAATTATGCGCCATGTTAGAACACTTCTCCGCAGATATCTAGAGCGTACTACTCAAGGTTAGCAGGAAGATATTCTTACTCTGAAGCAATGTTTCGGCCGAAGGGGAATCTATTACAGTACAGACATAGTGGCTGAACAAGACAATAACTTTAAATCCTTGGATACAATTATGCGCCATGTTAGAACACTTCTCCGCAGATATCTAGAGCGTACTACTCAAGGTTAGCAGGAAGATATTCTTACTCTGAAGCAATGTTTCGGCCGAAGGGGAATCTATTACAGTACAGACATAGTGGCTGAACAAGACAATAATATTAAATCCTTGGATACAATTATGCGCCATGTTAGAACACTTCCCCGCAGATATCTAGAGCATACTACTCAAGGTTAGCAGGAAGATATTCTTACTCTGAAGCAATGTTTCGGATGAAGGGGAATCTATTACAGTAGAGACATAGTGGCTGAACAAGACAATAACTTTAAATCCTTGGATACAATTATGCGAAATGTTAGAACACTTCTCCGCAGATATCTAGAGTGTACCACTCAAGGTTAGCAGGAAGATATTCTTACTCTGAAGCAATGTTTCGGCCGAAGGGGAATCTATTACAGTACAGACATAGTGGCTGAACAAGACAATAACTTTAAATCCTTGGATACAATTATGCGCCATGTTAGAACACTTCTCCGCGAATATCTAGAGCGTACTACTCAAGGTTAGCAGGAAGATATTCTTACTCTGAAGCAATGTTTCGGATGAAGGGGAATCTATTACAGTACAGACACAGTGCCTGAACTAGACAAAAACTTTAAATCCTTGGATACAATTATGCGCGATGTTAGAGCACTTCTCTGCAGATATCTAGAGCGTACTACTCAAGGTTAGCAGGAAGATATTCTTACTCTGAAGCAATGTTTCGGATGAAGGGGAATCTATTACAGTACAGACATAGTGGCTGAACAAGACAATAACTTTAAATCCTTGGATACAATTATGCGAAATGTTAGAACACTTCTCCGCAGATATCTAGAGCGTACTACTCAAGGTTAGCAGGAAGATATTCTTACTCTGAAGCAATGTTTCGGATGAAGGGGAATCTATTACAGTAGAGACATAGTGGCTGAACAAGACAATAACTTTAAATCCTTGGATACAATTATGCGAAATGTTAGAACACTTCTCCGCAGATATCTAGAGCGTACTACTCAAGGTTAGCAGGAAGATATTCTTACTCTGAAGCAATGTTTCGGCTGAAGGGGAATCTATTACAGTACAGACATAGTGGCTGAACAAGACAATAACTTTAAATCCTTGGATACAATTATGCGCCATGTTAGAACACTTCTCCGCAAATATCTAGAGCGTACTACTCAAGGTTAGCAGGAAGATATTCTTACTCTGAAGTAATGTTTCGGATGAAGGGGAATCTATTACAGTACAGACATAGTGGCTGAACAAGACAATAACTTTAAATCCTTGGATACAATTATGCGCCATGTTAGAACACTTCTCCGCAGATATCTAGAGCGTACTACTCAAGGTTAGCAGGAAGATATTCTTACTCTGAAGCAATGTTTCGGCCGAAGGGGAATCTATTACAGTACAGACATAGTGGCTGAACAAGACAATAACTTTAAATCCTTGGATACAATTATGCGCCATGTTAGAACACTTCTCCGCAGATATCTAGAACGTACTACTCAAGGTTAGCAGGAAGATATTCTTACTCTGAAGCAATGTTTCGGCCGAAGGGGAATCTATTACAGTACAGACATAGTGGCTGAACGAGACAATAACTTTAAATCCTTGGATACAATTATGCGCCATGTTAGAACACTTCTCCGCAGATATCTAGAGCGTACTACTCAAGTTTAGCAGGAAGATATTCTTACTCTGAAGAAATGTTTCGGCCGAAGGGGAATCTATTACAGTACAGACATAGTGGCTGAACAAGACAATAACTTTAAATCCTTGGATACAATTATGCGCCATGTTAGAACACTTCTCCGCAAATATCTAGAGCGTACTACTCAAGGTTAGCAGGAAGATATTCTTACTCTGAAGCAATGTTTCGGATGAAGGGGAATCTATTACAGTACAGACATAGTGGCTGAACAAGACAATAACTTTAAATCCTTGGATACAATTATGCGCCATGTTAGAACACTTCTCCGCAGATATCTAGAGCGTACTACTCAAGGTTACCAGGAAGATATTCTTACTCTGAAGCAATGTTTCGGCCGAAGGGGAATCTATTACAGTACAGACATAGTGGCTGAACAAGACAATAACTTTAAATCCTTGGATACAATTATGCGCCATGTTAGAACACTTCTCCGCAGATATCTAGAGCGTACTACTCAAGGTTAGCAGGAAGATATTCTTACTCTGAAGAAATGTTTCGGCTGAAGGGGAATCTATTACAGTACAGACATAGTGGCTGAACAAGACAATAACTTTAAATCCTTGGTTACAATTATGCGAAATGTTAGAACACTTCTCCGCAGATATCTAGAGCGTACTACTCAAGGTTAGCAGGAAGATATTCTTACTCTGAAGCAATGTTTCGGCCGAAGGGAAATCTATTACAGTACAGACATAGTGGCTGAACAAGACAATAACTTTAAATCCTTGGATACCATTACGCGCCATGTCAGAACACTTCTCCGCAGATATCTAGAGCGTACTACTCAAGGTTAGCAGGAAGATATTCTTACTCTGAAGCAATATTTCTGGCGAAGGGGAATCTATTACAGTACAGACATAATGGTTGAACAAGACAATAACTTTAAATCCTTGGATACAATTATGCGCCATGTTAGAACACTTCTCCGCAGATATCTAGAGCGTACTACTCAAGGTTAGCAGGAAGATATTCTTACTCTGAAGCAATGTTTCGGCCGAAGGGGAATCTATTACAGTACAGACATAGTGGCTGAACAAGACATTAACATTAAATCCTTGGATACAATTACGCGCCATGTTAGAACACTTCTCCGCAGATATCTAGAGCGTACTACTCAAGGTTAGCAGGAAGATATTCTTACTCTGAAGCAACATTTCTGGCGAAGGGGAATCTATTACAGTACAGACATAATGGTTGAACAAGACAATAACTTTAAATCCTTGGATACAATTATGCGCCATGTTAGAACACTTCTCCGCAGATATCTAGAGCGTACTACTAAGGTTAGCAGGAAGATATTCTTACTCTGAAGCAATGTTTCGGCCGAAGGGGAATCGATTACAGTACAGACATAGTGGCTGAACAAGACATTAACTTTAAATCCTTGGATACAATTATGCGCCATGTTAGAACACTTCTCCGCAGATATCTAGAGCGTACTACTCAAGGTTAGCAGGAAGATATTCTTACTCTGAAGCAATGTTTCGGGCGAAGGGGAATCTATTACAGTACAGACATAGTGGCTGAACAAGACAATAAATTTAAATCCTTGGATACAATTATGCGCCATGTTAGAACACTTCTCCGCAAATATCTAGAGCGTACTACTCAAGGTTAGCAGGAAGATATTCTTACTCTGAAGCAATGTTTCGGCTGAAGGGGAATCTATTAAAGTACAGACATAGTGGCTGAACAAGACAATAACTTTAAATCCTTGGATACAATTATGCGCCATGTTAGAACACTTCTCCGCAAATATCTAGAGCGTACTACTCAAGGTTAGCAGGAAGATATTCTTACTCTGAAGCAATGTTTCGGATGAAGAGGAATCTATTACAGTACAGACATAGTGGCTGAACAAGACAATAACTTTAAATCCTTGGATACAATTATGCGCCATGTTAGAACACTTCTCCGCAGATATCTAGAGCGTACTACTCAAGGTTAGCAGGAAGATATTCTTACTCTGAAGCAATGTTTCGGCCGAAGGGGAATCTATTACAGTACAGACATAGTGGCTGAACAAGACAATAACTTTAAATCCTTGGATACAATTATGCGCCATGTTAGAACACTTCTCCGCAGATATCTAGAGCGTACTACTCAAGGTTAGCAGGAAGATATTCTTACTCTGAAGCAATGTTTCGGCCGAAGGGGAATCTATTACAGTACAGACATAGTGGCTGAACAAGACAATAACTTTAAATCCTTGGATACAATTATGCGCCATGTTAGAACACTTCTCCGCAGATATCTAGAGCGTACTACTCACGTTTAGCAGGAAGATATTCTTACTCTGAAGAAATGTTGCGGCCGAAGGGGAATCTATTACAGTACAGACATAGTGGCTGAACAAGACAATAACTTTAAATCCTTGGATACAATTATGCGCCATGTTAGAACACTTCTCCGCAAATATCTAGAGCGTACTACTCAAGGTTAGCAGGAAGATATTCTTACTCTGAAGCAATGTTTCGGATGAAGGGGAATCTATTACAGTACAGACATAGTGGCTGAACAAGACAATAACTTTAAATCCTTGGATACAATTATGCGCCATGTTAGAACACTTCTCCGCAGATATCTAGAGCGTACTACTCAAGGTTAGCAGGAAGATATTCTTACTCTGAAGAAATGTTTCGGCCGAAGGGGAATCTATTACAGTACAGACATAGTGGCTGAACAAGACAATAACTTTAAATCCTTGGATACAATTATGCGAAATGTTAGAACACTTCTCCGCAGATATCTAGAGCGTACTACTCAAGGTTAGCAGCAAGATATTCTTACTCTGAAGCAATGTTTCGGCCGAAGGGGAATCGATTACAGTACAGACATAGTGGCTGAACAAGACATTAACTTTAAATCCTTGGATACAATTATGCGCCATGTTAGAACACTTCTCCGCAGATATCTAGAGCGTACTACTCAAGGTTAGCAGGAAGATATTCTTACTCTGAAGCAATGTTTCGGGCGAAGGGGAATCTATTACAGTACAGACATAGTGGCTGAACAAGACATTAACTTTAAATCCTTGGATACAATTATGCGCCATGTTAGAACACTTCTCCGCAGATATCTAGAGCGTACTACTCAAGGTTAGCAGGAAGATATTCTTACTCTGAAGAAATGTTGCGGCCGAAGGGGAATCTATTACAGTACAGACATAGTGGCTGAACAAGACAATAACTTTAAATCCTTGGATACAATTATGCGCCATGTTAGAACACTTCTCCGCAAATATCTAGAGCGTACTACTCAAGGTTAGCAGGAAGATATTCTTACTCTGAAGCAATGTTTCGGATGAAGGGGAATCTATTACAGTACAGACATAGTGGCTGAACAAGACAATAACTTTAAATCCTTGGATACAATTATGCGCCATGTTAGAACACTTCTCCGCAGATATCTAGAGCGTACTACTCAAGGTTAGCAGGAAGATATTCTTACTCTGAAGAAATGTTTCGGCCGAAGGGGAATCTATTACAGTACAGACATAGTGGCTGAACAAGACAATAACTTTAAATCCTTGGATACAATTATGCGAAATGTTAGAACACTTCTCCGCAGATATCTAGAGCGTACTACTCAAGGTTAGCAGGAAGATATTCTTACTCTGAAGCAATGGTTCGGCCGAAGGGAAATCTATTACAGTACAGACATAGTGGCTGAACAAGACAATAACTTTAAATCCTTGGATACAATTACGCGCCATGTCAGAACACTTCTCCGCAGATATCTAGAGCGTACTACTCAAGGTTAGCAGGAAGATATTCTTACTCTGAAGCAATATTTCTGGCGAAGGGGAATCTATTACAGTACAGACATAATGGTTGAACAAGACAATAACTTTAAATCCTTGGATACAATTATGCGCCATGTTAGAACACTTCTCCGCAGATATCTAGAGCGTACTACTCAAGGTTAGCAGCAAGATATTCTTACTCTGAAGCAATGTTTCGGCCGAAGGGGAATCTATTACAGTACAGACATATTGGCTGAACAAGACATTAACTTTAAATCCTTGGATACAATTATGCGCCATGTTAGAACACTTCTCCGCAGATATCTAGAGCGTACTACTCAAGGTTAGCAGGAAGATATTCTTACTCTGAAGCAATGTTTCGGGCGAAGGGGAATCTATTACAGTACAGACATAGTGGCTGAACAAGACATTAACTTTAAATCCTTGGATACAATTATGCGCCATGTTAGAACACTTCTCCACAGATATCTAGAGCGTACTACTCAAGGTTAGCAGGAAGATATTCTTACTCTGAAGCAATGTTTCGGGCGAAGGGGAATCTATTACAGTACAGACATAGTGGCTTAACAAGACAATACCTTTAAATCCTTGGATACAATTATGCGCCATGTTAGAACACTTCTCCGCAAATATCTAGAGCGTACTACTCAAGGTTAGCAGGAAGATATTCTTACTCTGGAGCAATGTTTCGGCCGAAGGGGAATCTATTACAGTACAGACATAGTGGCTGAACAAGACAATAACTTTAAATCCTTGGATAAAAATATGCGCAATTTTAGAACACTTCTCCGCAGATATCTAGAGCGTACTACTCAAGGTTAGCAGGAAGATATTCTTACTCTGAAGCAATGTTTCGGCCGAAGGGGAATCTATTACAGTACAGACATAGTGGCTGAACAAGACAATAACTTTAAATCCTTGGATACAATTACGCGCCATGTTAGAACACTTCTCCGCAGATATCTAGAGCGTACTACTCAAGGTTAGCAGGAAGATATTCTTACTCTGAAGCAATATTTCTGGCGAAGGGGAATCTATTACAGTACAGACATAATGGTTGAACAAGACAATAACTTTAAATCCTTGGATACAATTATGCGCCATGTTAGAACACTTCTCCGCAGATATCTAGAGCGTACTACTAAGGTTAGCAGGAAGATATTCTTACTCTGAAGCAATGTTTCGGCCGAAGAGGAATCGATTACAGTACAGACATAGTGGCTGAACAAGACATTAACTTTAAATCCTTGGATACAATTATGCGCCATGTTAGAACACTTCTCCGCAGATATCTAGAGCGTACTACTCAAGGTTAGCAGGAAGATATTCTTACTCTGAAGCAATGTTTCGGCCGAAGGGGAATCTATTACAGTACAGACATAGTGGCTGAACAAGACAATAACTTTAAATCCTTGGATACAATTATGCGCCATGTTAGAACACTTCTCCGCAGATATCTAGAGCGTACTACTCAAGTTTAGCAGGAAGATATTCTTACTCTGAAGAAATGTTTCGGCCGAAGGGGAATCTATTACAGTACAGACATAGTGGCTGAACAAAACAATAACTTTATATCCTTGGATACAATTATGCGCCATGTTAGAACACTTCTCCGCAAATATCTAGAGCGTACTACTCAAGGTTAGCAGGAAGATATTCTTACTCTGAAGCAATGTTTCGGATGAAGGGGAATCTATTACAGTACAGACATAGTGGCTGAACAAGACAATAACTTTAAATCCTTGGATACAATTATGCGCCATGTTAGAACACTTCTCCGCATATATCTAGAGCGTACTACTCAAGGTTAGCAGGAAGATATTCTTACTCTGAAGCAATGTTTCGGCCGAAGGGGAATCGATTACAGTACAGACATAGTGGCTGAACAAGACAATAACTTTAAATCCTTGGATACAATTATGCGAAATGTTAGAACACTTCTCCGCAGATATCTAGAGCGTACTACTCAAGGTTAGCAGGAAGATATTCTTACTCTGAAGCAATGTTTCGGCCGAAGGGGAATCTATTACAGTACAGACATAGTGGCTGAACAAGACAATAACTTTAAATCCTTGGATACAATTATGCGAAATGTTAGAACACTTCTCCGCAGATATCTAGAGCGTACTACTCAAGGTTAGCAGGAAGATATTCTTACTCTGAAGCAATGTTTCAGCCGAAGGTGAATATATTACAGTACAGGCATAGTGGCTGAACAAGACAATAACTTTAAATCCTTGGATACAATTATGCGCCATGTTAAAACACTTCTCCGCAGATATCTAGAGCGTACTACTCAAGGTTAGCAGGAAGATATTCTTACTCTGAAGCAATGTTTCGGCCGAAGGGGAATCTATTACAGTACAGACATAGTGGCTGAACAAGACAATAACTTTAAACCCTTGGATACAATTACGCGCCATGTTAGAACACTTCTCCGCAGATATCTAGAGCGTACTACTCAAGGTTAGCAGGAAGATATTCTTACTCTGAAACAATTTTTCGGGCGAAGGGGAATCTATTACAGTACAGACATAGTGCCTGAACAAGACAAAAACTTTAAATCCTTGAATACAATTATGCGCCATGTTAGAACACTTCTCCGCAGATATCTAGAGCGTACTACTCAAGGTTAGCAGGAAGATATTTTTACTCTGAAGCAATGTTTCGGCCGAAGGGAAATCGATTACAGTACAGACATAGTGGCTGAACAAGACAATAACTTTAAATCCTTGGATACAATTATGCGCCATGTTAGAACACTTCTCCACAGATATCTAGAGCGTACTACTCACGGTTAGCAGGAAGATATTCTTACTCTGAAGCAATGTTTCAGCCGAAGGTGAATATATTACAGTACAGGCATAGTGGCTGAACAAGACAATAACTTTAAATCCTTGGATACAATTATGCGCTATGTTAGAACACTTCTTCACAGATATCTAGAGCGTACTACTCAAGGTTAGCAGGAAGATATTCTTACTCTGAAGCAATGTTTCGGCCGAAGGGGAATCGATTACAATACAGACATAGTGGCTCAACAAGACAATAACTTTAAATCCTTGGATACAATTATGCGCCATGTTAGAACACTTCTCCACAGATATCTAGAGCGTACTACTCAAAGTTAGCAGGAAGATATTCTTACTCTGAAGCAATGTTTCGGCCGAAGGGGAATCTATTACAGTACAGACATAGTGGCTGAACAAGACATTAACTTTAAATCCTTGGATACAATTATGCGCCATGTTAGAACACTTTTCCGCATATATCTAGAGCGTACTACTCAAGGTTAGCAGGAAGATATTCTTACTCTGAAGCAATGTTTCGGCCGAAGGGGAATCGATTACAGTACAGACATAGTGGCTGAACAAGACAATAACTTTAAATCCTTGGATACAATTATGCGAAATGTTAGAACACTTCTCCGCAGATATCTAGAGCGTACTACTCAAGGTTAGCAGGAAGATATTCTTACTCTGAAGCAATGTTTCGGCCGAAGGGGAATCTATTACAGTACAGACATAGTGGCTGAACAAGACAATAACTTTAAATCCTTGGATACAATTATGCGAAATGTTAGAACACTTCTCCGCAGATATTTAGAGCGTACTACTCAAGGTTAGCAGGAAGATATTCTTACTCTGAAGCAATGTTTCAGCCGAAGGTGAATATATTACAGTACAGACATAGTGGCTGAACAAGACAATAACTTTAAATCCTTGGATACAATTATGCGAAATGTTAGAACACTTCTCCGCAGATATCTAGAGCGTACTACTCAAGGTTAGCAGGAAGATATTCTTACTCTGAAGCAATGTTTCGGCCGAAGGGAAATCTATTACAGTACAGACATAGTGGCTGAACAAGACAATAACTTTAATACCTCGGATACAATTATGCGCCATGTTAGAACACTTCTCCGCAGATATCTAGAGCGTACTACTCAAGGTTAGCAGGAAGATATTCTTACTCTGAAGCAATGTTTCGGCCGAAGGGGAATCTATTACAGTACAGACATAGTGGCTGAACAAGACAATAACTTTAAATCCTTGGATACAATTACGCGCCATGTTAGAACACTTCTCCGCAGATATCTAGAGCGTACTACTCAAGGTTAGCAGGAAGATATTCTTACTCTGAAGCAATATTTCTGGCGAAGGGGAATCTATTACAGTACAGACATAGTGGTTGAACAAGACAATAACTTTAAATCCTTGGATACAATTATGCGCCATGTTAGAACACTTCTCCACAGATATCTAGAGCGTACTACTCAAGGTTAGCAGGAAGATATTCTTACTCTGAAGCAATGTTTCGGCCGAAGGGGAATCGATTACATTACAGACATAGTGGCTGAACAAGACAATAACTTTAAATCCTTGGATACAATTATGCGCCATGTTAGAACACTTCTCCACAGATATCTAGAGCGTACTACTCAAGGTTAGCAGGAAGATATTCTTACTCTGAAGCAATGTTTCGGCCGAAGGGGAATCTATTACAGTACAGACATAGTGGCTGAACAAGACATTAATTTTAAATCCTTGGATACAATTATGCGCCATGTTAGAACACTTCTCAGCAGATATCTAGAGCGTACTACTCAAGGTTAGCAGGAAGATATTCTTACTCTGAAGCAATGTTTCGGCCGAAGGGGAATCTATTACAGTACAGACATAGTGGCTGAACAAGACAATAACTTTAAATCCTTGGATACAATTATGCGAAATGTTAGAACACTTCTCCGCAGATATCTAGAGCGTACTACTCAAGGTTAGCAGGAAGATATTCTTACTCTGAAGCAATGTTTCGGCCGAAGGGGAATCTATTACAGTACAGACATAGTGGCTGAACAAGACAATAACTTTAAACCCTTGGATACAATTACGCGCCTTGTTAGAACACTTCTCCGCAGATATCTAGAGCGTACTACTCAAGGTTAGCAGGAAGATATTCTTACTCTGAAGCAATGTTTCGGGCGAAGGGGAATCTATTACAGTACAGACATAGTGCCTGAACAAGACAAAAACTTTAAATCCTTGGATACAATTATGCGAAATGTTAGAACACTTCTCCGCAGATATCTAGAGCGTACTACTCAAGGTTAGCAGGAAGATATTCTTGAGTGGACCCTAGCCCCTGAAAATGCACAGAAATGAGACACTAGTTTTTTCATTGTGTCTTTAAAATTCACATTCTGAAAAAATTTGACGACAAATATTGATTTTATGTATAAAAAAATATGGGTCCGTCCGGGATTTGAACCCGGGACCTCTCGCACCCTAAGCGAGAATCATACCCCTAGACCAACGGACCTACTTAGAACAAAATTTTTTTAATCGATATATATAAACACTGGACAAATGAAAGTAACTATAAATGTAGGTTACACGAGACGCGGCAGGACCTGTTTGATCGCTTTCCAAAGTGACTCTCACTTTAGAGTCAAGCGACGGCGCTTCTAGTGATGTCGCAGCTAGTACTTTAGTGGTTAGTAGAAAAAATGCACTAGCCTTAAAGAGAGATTACATAAAAGATAGAGGAAAGAAATAGTGGATATATTTCTTTAAAAATATAATATTGATGCATTAATGTCTGCGATGTTATCGGCGACTCTGAAGATATGTATATGAGCCTCTTCATAATTGCCTGATATATCTGGGTAGCTTTAAGTGTAGATAGGTGGATACAGAATACAAGCGGTTACAGGCGCGTATCCAGCGACTTGCTTTTGGGGGGGGGGGTGCGATCGATGCATTATATATATATATATATATATATATAATATGTGTGTGTGTATGTGTGTGTGTGCGCGCGCGCGTGCGTGTATGTAAAAACATAGAACAGAAAAAGTTCTTTCTACGCTTGCGTTAGAAATCGGTAACATGATAAAGATTCGAGCAAATTAGACTTTTTAATAAATAATTATTCCAGTTTCGATAACACTTATGGCTAGAGAATATTATTAATTTCATAATAACCTATTATTATAAAAATGGTTTATTAATTAATATAAGTAGTTATTCTTCCAACACGAACAATTCCGGAGTCAACTGCGAATATTACGCTTGCAAAATTACGTATTGAAAATCATATGTTCGAGACTAAGCTTCACTAGCGCTATCTGTTGTTAAAACATTTACGAGGGTATGCCGAGAGAACGCGTCACATTTTCAAATTAAAAATTAAAATTTTATTTTGTATTTACAATAAAAGAAGAATTAACTTAAGTAAAAGTCTAATGTAATAGAAAGTCCTAATTTAATAATATATTGTCAATTTTTAACCCAAAGTTCTTGAGGGTTGGGGGGGCGATCGCCCCATTGCCCCCCCCCCCCTTGGATACGCGCCTGCGGTTAGATGGTTTTTTTGTACCTTGACCCCACTTTGTTTCCACTTGTTCCACTCCGGCAAAGATTCCCTCAGGAAGACACCCATCAGACCAAAGCATTTGCATGTCGCTACCGATATTCGTTCTATAATTGGCCATCTTTTCGAGACAAATAATACGGCTCTTATTGACAAACCTACTTGCGCACGTACGCACGCGCGCTCACCTACTAATTGCTCCTGGAACAACTGTTTACCATTGGACTGGGACCCGTTTACAATAGCGGAATTTATTTTGTCTGGGTCACGTTTGCGTCAATATTTACACAATTAATTATTTGTACCAGACCTCGGTCCGTTCGGCTCACTTTCAAAGCGTAACCGTGCAATCAAAGTAAGTGAATTAGTAATCAAAACCCTTTGTCCCCGTCGGAAAGGTTAGATTCGTCCAAACAAGCTAAACATCTGGGCAAGTGGACGCGAAATTGCTCCGAGTAAGAAATTGCTTCGGAGCTACTATTTTTAAGGGAAATAAATACCAAAATCAGAGAAATTTAGGAATATAGACTTATGTAGAGTAGTAGATCCCAGATTCCACTCAAGTTCAATTTAATTACAAGATTTCCTTCTTTTAATCATTTCCAATAAAAAAAAAACTACAATAGTAATATAGAGGAAGTCAGGTATACTAGAAGGTTCTATACTTTTGGCGTAGGAAACCTTGGCAAGCTTAATGTGGAGTGCTCGATCCCAGAGTCGGCCTAGTCCACGTATTAGGACTCCTACATACTGCTAGCACAGGATTGCCTAAGACCTTGTGCGGGATGACTTTGGTCATTTGGCTGTGGGTGTCACGTGTTGGTATATGGTGACTCAACTTATCCCAGAGTCGTCCCAGTCCAGGTCTTAGGACTGCTAAATAGTGTTAGCACGGGATTGCCTAAGACCTTCTGCGGGATGACTTTGGCCATTTGGCTGTGGGTGTCACGGGTTGGTTGAATGGTGACTCAACTCATCCCAGAGTCGGCTTAGTCCAGATCTTAGGACTGCTAAATAGTGTTAGCACGGGATCGCCTAAGACCTTGTGCGGGATGACTTTGGCCATTTGGCTGTGGGTGTCACGTGTTGGTGTATGGTGACTCAACTTATCCCAGAGTCGGCCCAGTCTAGGTCTTAGGACTGCTAAATAGTGTTAGCACGGGATCGCCTAAGACCTTGTGCGGGATGACTTTGGCCATTTGGCTGTGGGTGTCACGTGTTGGTATATGGTGACTCAACTTATCCCAGAGTCGTCCCAGTCCAGGTCTTAGGACTGCTAAATAGTGTTAGCACGGGATCGCCTAAGACCTTCTGCGGGATGACTTTGGCCATTTGACTTTGGGTGTCACGGGTTGGTTGAATGGTGACTCAACTCATCCCAGAGTCGTCCCAGTCCAGGTCTTAGGACTGCTAAATAGTGTTAGCACGGGATTGCCTAAGACCTTCTGCGGGATGACTTTGGCCATTTGGCTGTGGGTGTCACGGGTTGGTTGAATGGTGACTCAACTCATCCCAGAGTCGGCTTAGTCCAGATCTTAGGACTGCTAAATAGTGTTAGCACGGGATCGCCTAAGACCTTGTGCGGGATGACTTTGGCCATTTGGCTGTGGGTGTCACGTGTTGGTGTATGGTGACTCAACTTATCCCAGAGTCGTCCCAGTCCAGGTCTTAGGACTGCTAAATAGTGTTAGCACGGGATTGCCTAAGACCTTCTGCGGGATGACTTCGGCCATTTGACTTTGGGGATCACGAGTTGGTTGAATGGTGACTCAAGTCATCCCAGAGTCGGCTTAGTCCAGGTCTTAGGACTGCTAAATAGTATCAGCACGGGATGACTTTGGACATTTAGCTTTGGGAGTGACGGGATACTGAAGGGTGTCGCATCCTCTACAGAATCAAATTCTATTGTCTTTGGACAATCTATGGCGTTATCAGAGTATAGCTTCTCCTCTGTGGGATAGTTCAAGTGGGGAAGCCTGCAGCTGGAACCCTGATGTGCTGTAAGTTATTCGACGAGACAGTTGCAAAAGTGTTAATACTTTTAGTTCCATTTGCTAAAAGTTTCATGATTTTACAACGTTTTGTTTTTAGTCTGATGAGAGTGGTGCCCGATCTCCTGTTAATGCTGAAATGAGATGCTTGAATATGAACTTTGATTCTCAATGGGCAATTAGTTTTGGTTTTGCAAAAGGATTTGCATCTGCCATCGAAATTATAATTGTTTTCTTGTTTAGGTTTCTTGCGTTTTTAAAAGTCACCACTTTCTTTTGAATTCTAGGTTCACAAGGGTAGGAATGCGTGTAAGACGCATTTTGTCTGGAGACGTTGAAGTTGTCACGGATTTAAATGGGAATTAACGACTTGTCTTTCACTTGGACGCAATAGCAACAAGTCTACAAGTGCGGAGCAAATGAAAAGAAGGGTGTCCCTCTGCTCTTTCCACTCATCTCAAATGTTATTATGCAACGCTATTATCCACATTACAGTTATGTCAAATAACCGGTTATGTTGCGATTCAAAGAGCAAGAAACCGGATCAGAAATTCTGCTGACGTAACATTCCGAACTGTTGCGTATATTGTAGCTGCTGAAATATTACAGAGTACAACAATTGTTATCAGCAAAAAGTGTGTCCCTGTTTTTGTTGCTTTTACAGAACCGAAACTATATTTAATTTTGTACTGGCATTGTCACGTCACTACTGTCAACGTATAGCCTAACTATTGCCGATTGATGAAGGTTGTGAATATATGACGTCACCAAGAAATGGCAAAAAAGAATGTACTGAATGTATTTACAATAATAATGACTTATTTTTCAATTCTTTCTATTCGTTTACACTCGCCCTATATTTGTATATATATATCTTGTACAATTTTTCAATCTTTGATAAATTATTTTTTATTCATCCACTCAAGTTCAAAATCATTTTTTTAAACTTATAGGGTATGAAAATTGATGTTTAATCAGTTTTTATCAAAAATTAATTCATTTAATTAATTCATTTGAGTTATATATGGGTGAAAACCCTTTTACAAAGGAGCAAGGTATGCAATATAGTTATTTCGTCCCATTTGGCTTGAAATAAGTGATATCATGATTTCATAAAACAGCTGATTTTATGTTAGAGGTTTAGTGATAGAACAGCTATTTTAACATAATTTTTTTCTTTTAGAAAAGGTTCAAGTAGGAATTTACTTTAAAACATTTTTGTTTATTTTACATGTATTACCCGTTCAGGAAAGGGACGACTACATATAATGTAATCCCCCCCCACTATTCTTTTATCTACCTTCCCCAAATCTTTACAAATCGGCTCTAATCCTTTAAAATGTACTTTAAGAAAACAAATTGATCCTGGTTGTAAAGTAACCGATTTCAAGCTACATAAAGCGTTTCACCATTTTAGACCAGTTTTACACGCAAGCAATACAGACCCCAATAGGTAGAGCTATGACGTGTGCGCTGTGTAGACACGCTCAAAGCTTTCTTGACGTGAACGCACGTATAGAAGAGAACGTTACACGTTGATTTGAAAAATAAGGGTTTAATAGCCTTTTTTATTGGCAGTGTTCCAGGTCAGCGGTCTTGGGTTGTAAAATGTCGCCGGGCTATAACTGCTTTACTGTCGAAATCTCCTGCTTCTCGATAAAAATAAATACCCCGTATCGAATCGATTTCTAAATATCTCAATTCCTTTTTCTTAACATTCATGTTGTTTATTGTATTTAACTTATTTCAGTTACGTACGTTAAAACGTATTTCAATGTTTTCAAATCGGGGAGAATATTGAGGCAAATTGTTGGCAGTAAGGTGTTGTGGAAGATGTAATTACTGAGGTTTGAATCTTCTCAGTGGAAGGAGGTCCTTAGGATTACAAAGAAGTATTATACCATACTCTCTCCGCCAGGAAATACGGTATTACATGTAGGATTAAATGGCATAATTATTTTGAGGTTATGTGGAAAAGTGTAAGCGGGGAGTTAATTGCGCAATAATATCGAAATACAGAAGGGTGGGCGCCAGGGCTGTATTTTGTCATCCTCTTTAACAGTTCAGGTAGAATGCACCGAAGACTTCAAAATAAATTAAGAGATAGCTAGTAAAACAAGATACGTAGGGTTGTATTGCCTAACGCAGGGATTGTCAATCTTTTTCAAAGACCGTATCCCTTGAAAAATAAAATTACCCCCTTGTTGTTGGGGGGGGCGGTTAAATTAGAAACAAATATGTTTTATACATGTTAAGCTCAAAAACCCTCTCACATAGGTATGTAATTGAAACCTCAATAAGAATCTTTACAGCATTATTTGAAAGTTAAACACCACAATAAACAATTGAAAGTTTATACAGCAAGTCCGTTGGCAGCTACTGGCCAGTCAGAGAATTGAACGCTCTTAGCGAATACGTAAAGGACAACTTTAACCTTAAAATGAAACCAAACAGAGGAAATATGAGTAAAAAGAGAATAATTAATATAAAAAAACATATTTGAAAGTCAATTCCTACCTTGGTTAACAAAGGAAAATTTTATTTCAGTTACTTTTTATTAAATAATTACAGAAATATAAATAAAGTAGCTTAACCCAACCAATGAGTTAAAACAGCTGTTCTACCACACAACTTATTACATAAAATCAGCTGTTTTATGAAATCGTATATTATCAATTATTTAAAACAAATAGGACGAAATAAGTGTATTGCAAACCTTGCCACTTTTGTAAAAGGATTTTCTTCCATATAAAACTAAATTTAATTAATGAATTAATATTTGAAAAAAACTGTAATAGAATTCAGTGTCATCCAATACATTTAAAAATAATGTAAAGGAAGAGAAAATATGCCTCCAAAATAATATATAAGGAGAGAGTGAACTAATATAAGGAATTGACAAATAAACCAGATTGTCTCAAGTATATGTTGATTTTACAGCATTGAGCATTTGCAAAAGCATTACTCGAGGAATGTGAAACCACAACCTGCTGATACTGCAAAGAGTATTTAGCAATCTAAACATCTCTTACTGTAACTGACACGTGCAAAGTCCGACGGTCAGGCCAAGGCAACTTTTCCAACGGTAATTAAATCCATTCTCTGTATACGTATACGAGTCGTAGAGTTTCAATTCCGTAAACATTATGAAGATTATGAGTAAAAGCTTTCTTACACTTTAAAGCCGATACGTCTTACAGAGCTACTAAATGCTACATTCCTGGCTGTCCAGGAAAGAGCAAAAACCCAACTTTCGTTTCTCAATAATAATTTTATTTATTAAGAAAAAATACATCGTATGTTATTGTTAACTATGGGAGAAGCGTCTGGCAATGTTAAACAAACATTCCACTGAGAGGGGTAGAGTTAAACCCACCACCTACTAGAGTGGTAGAGTGAAGTACATGTGACCTTAACTCAGCTAGGAGATTCCAATGAGAGGGGTAGAGTTACACCCCTCACCTACTACTGTGGTAGAGTGAAGTATATGTGCCCCTTACCCAGCGACGAGTTCCACTGAGACAGGTAGAGTTAAACACATCACCTACTAGAGTGGTAGAGTGAAGTATATGTTCCCTTTACCCAGCGAGGAGATTCCAAAGAGAGGGGTAGAGTTAAACCCATCACCTACTAGAGTGGTAGAATGAAGTATATGTGCCCTTTACCCAGCGAGGAGATTCCACTAAGAGGGGCAGAGTTAAACC
Source organism: Prosapia bicincta (assembly GCA_036971475.1). Taxonomy (NCBI): domain Eukaryota; kingdom Metazoa; phylum Arthropoda; class Insecta; order Hemiptera; family Cercopidae; genus Prosapia; species Prosapia bicincta. The sequence goes on along the minus strand of JBAIZL010000001.1, from coordinate 302,242,091 downwards.
CACCACCTACTAGAGTGGTAGAGTGTAGTAGATGTGACCCTTTACTCCGCGAGGAGATTCCACTGATTCGCTGAGAGAGGTAGACTTGAACCCAACACCTACTAGAGTGGTAGAGTGAAGTAGATGTGACCTTTACTCAGCGAGGAGATTCCACTGAGAGGGACAGATTTAAACCCACCACCTACTAGAGTAGTAGAGTGAAGCAGATGTGCACTTTACTTTGCGAGGAGATTCCACTGAGAGAGGTAGAGTTGAACCCATCACCTACTAGAGTTTTAGAATGAAGTAGATGTGCCATTTACTCAGCGAGGAGATTCCACCGAGAAGGACAAATTTAAACCCACCACCTCCCAGAGTAGTAGAGTGAAGCAGATGTGCACTTTACTGTGCGAGGAGATTCCACTGAGAGAGGTAGAGTTGAACCCATCGCCTACTAAAGTTTTAGAATGAAGTAGATGTGCCCTTTACTCAGCGAGGAGATTCCACTGAGAGGGACAGATTTAAACCCACCACCTACTACAGTGATAGAGGGAAGTAGATTGGACCTACACTTAGCGAGGAAATTCCACTGACAGGGGTAGAGATAAACCCACCAACTACTAGAGTGGTAGAGTGAAGTAGATGTGACCTTTACTCAGCGAGGAGATTCCACTGAGAGGGGTAGAGTTACACCCACTACCTACTAGAAATGTAGAGTGAAGTAGATGTGACCCTTTACTCCGCGAGGAGATTCCACTGAGAGGGGTAGAGTTACACCCACTACCTACTAGAGTGGTAGAGTGAAGTAGATGTGACCATTTACTCCGCGAGGAGATTCCACTGATTCGCTGAGAGAGGTAGACTTGAACCCAACACCTACTAGAGTGATAGAGGGAAGTAGATTGGCCCTAAACTTAGCGAGGAAATTCCACTGCGATGGGGTAGAGTTAAACCCACCACCTACCAGAGTAGTAGAGTGAAGCAGATGTGCACTTTACTCTGCGAGGAGATACATCTTAGATGGGCAGAGTTAAACCCATCACCTACTAGAGTGTGCAGCGTGAAGTAGATGTGCCCTTTACTCAGCGAGGAAATTCCACTGAGAGAGGTAGACTTAAACCCACTACCTACTAGAGTGGTAGATTGAAATGGATTTTCCCAGGAGTTTCCACTGAGGGGGTTAGAGTTAAACCCACCACCTACCAGAGTGGTAGAGTGAAGCAGATGTGCCCGTTACTACGCGGGAAGATTCCACTAAGGGAGATAGAGTTGGACCCATCACCTACTAGAGTTTTAGAGTGAAGTAGATGTGCCTTTACTCAGCGAGGAGATACATCTGAGATGGTTAGAGTTAAACCCATCACCTACTAGAGTGTGTAGAGTGAAGTAGATGTGCCCTTTACTCAGCGAGTAGATTCCACTAAGAGGGGCAGAGTTAAACCCACCACCTACTAGAGTGGTAGAGTAAAGTAGATGTGCCCTTTACTCAGCGAGGAAATTCCACTGAGAGAGGTAGACTTAAACCCACTACCTACTAGAGTGGTAGATTGAAATGGATTTTCTCAGGAGATTCCACTGAGAGGGTTAGAGTTAAACCCACCACCTACCAGAGTGGTAGAGTGAAGCAGATGTGCCCGTTACTACGCGGGGAGATTCCACTGAGGGAGATAGAGTTGGACCCACCACCTACTAGAGTTTTAGAGTGAAGTAGATGTGCCTTTACTCAGCGAGGAGATACATCTGAGATGGTTAGAGTTAAACCCATCACCTACTATAGTGGTAGAGTGAAGTAGATGTGTTCTTTACTCAGCGAGGAGATTCCACTGAGAGGGGTACAGTTAAACTCACTACCTACTAGATTTGTAGAGTGAAGTAGATGTGCCCTTTACTCCGCGAAGAGATTCCAATGAGAGGGGAGAGTTAAACCCACCTTCTATTAGTGTGGTATAATGAAGTAGATCTGCCCCGTTACTTAGCGAGACGATTCCACTGAAATGGTGGAGTTAAACCCCTCACCTACTAGAGTGGTAGAGTAAAGTATATGTGCCCTTCACTGAGCGAGGAAATTCCACTGAGAGGGGTAGATTTAAACCCACTACCTACTAGAGTGGTAGAGTAATGTAGCTGTGCCGTTTACTCATCTAGGAGAAGTAAAGTTCTCCTAGAGAGAACTTCTCCTAGGGAGAACTCTACCCGCTGTGTCGAAGGTTGGTAGAAATAAAATAATACAAGAGGAATAACATGTGTCTTCTACCATTGGAATTGGTTTAAACAAAATTCCGGTCCACAAAATTATCTGGAATATTCTATATTTTTATAGATGAACCCTCGGTTATTGCTTGAATTTTGTATTCAGTGGATTTACATATGTACTGTTTGGACATCTACGTGTTTTTTCTACAGTATAAATTGGTTAAAAAATGCAGAGCTTGAAAAAACTTAGATAATATATATTCTATGAATTTTTTTTAAAACAAATCGTATGAAATAAAATTTTGTAAAGTCAATTCCTACTTGAATCAGCAAAACCATTTTTTGTCAGTTACCAAACATTATCAGTTTGAAACCACACATTCTTATTTTAGTTACTTTTTATTAGATAATTAAAAAGACAGATAAAGTAACATAACCTATGCGTTAAAACAGATGTTCTATCACATAACCTATAACATAAAATGAGGTGTTTTATTAAATCATATGTTATCACTTCTTTTAAGCCAATTACGACGAAATAACTATATTGCATATCTTGCCCAATTTGAGAAAATGTCTTCTCCCATATAAAACTATAATTAATTCATTAATATTATTAACGAATTTTTATTTTAAAAAACACTGTATTGACATCAATTTTCATCCACTACAAGTTTTAAAAATATGTATTTGTACTTGAGTGGATGAATACACTCGACTTGTATTTTATTAAGCATTGAAAATTTGAACAAGATATATATAGGCCTACATAGGGAGAGCGTGAGCTAATAGAAGGAAATGAATAAAGCAGGAAGAGGGCGAGAAAATTCAATTTTTACATAAAAAGGAACCATTTCATTTATGTTCATGCCAAGGCCTATGTTTGACATAAGACAAGAAACGGAACTGGGGAAAGAGTTACGTTGCAGGGCGGGTACAGAATCGTACAACTTGTTTCCCGCGGCCCGGCGATTGCACAAATTAAATGCACAAACACAAAATTCGTTCAAAGTGTTGATTACTAATTCGTTTATTCTGATGGGTCAGGTGACAACGAAAGGTAAAAAACAAACGCTTCTGGTAAAACGTTGTGTAAAACAAGCTCCCTCCCGGCTTTTTTAATCAGGTTAAATTTTAATTCAAACATGGTAAAATTACTTCCGTGACGCAATAATTGTTCGTTGAACCAATTACGTACACGGCACGTACCCACAACCATAAGGTAATAACCTAAAAACAACAATATATAAAATAAAACATTTTAAATTTTATCCTATACACGTTTCGTTAATTATGTTCTCATCTTCAGTAGATTCACTTTTGCTTATCCAGGTCCAGCAATGATCTTTTTAACAAGGATAATTGAAGTGTAGATAAGGGTAAAGTGTTTTAAACTCAAATACTATTATTTTTAAAGTTATTTTTGTGGTATGGTAAGCGATGAAACTATTTTTGTCTCTTATGCGCTCTTTTCAGTTTCTAAAGAAAGTAGGTTTGAAAACACATTTATTGCTGTCCTTGTGGAAGCCCAAATAAATAATACATCCCGACATTTTTGGGAGGCCTCGTCATTGGTGCTTCATATGTTAACAGCAGGAAGCATTCAGAAACGTTTTCATGTAGCCTACCTATGTTCTCGACCCTATTCACACCTGCTACGGTAAGATAACAGAGACTTAAAAACTTGAAACATAAATTTCCCTCGTTTTCATTGTGAAACGAGCATGCCAGAATATGGTATATTACAACCAGGGATTACATGCCAGGATAGGCGCCATAAAAGAACCTTTTTAACTGCTTTGCATGTAAACTTCTTCTCCTGTAATTACTGATTAGAAGAAATTCACTGAATATTATTTTATCAGTTTAAAATTTTTGTAATTGGTTTTTTTTTTAAAGTGTTATTTCTTATTTAGAGTGTGAATATATATAAAGTATTACACATTGTAGATTGAAATATCATATGTTTACATCGGAATACGTAGATATTTGGAATTCGTTCCCCTTAACGCGTCGTTTTTATTAGCTTTTAAAGTAAAACATTTGTTGATTTCATGTCAACGCTTCCACGCCTGGCTAGTTGAGGGTTTGTAACACTCTTAAAAATAACGTGTTACATATAAATTCATTTATATATTTAATAATTATATCGTCCGAATATAAAAGAAAATATATTTTCTTTAATATCAAATATTTTTGTTTTCTTTGTACAATTGTAATTCTAGGGTAAGTTTCGTAGCGCCCCTAGCGGGTAAAAATGTAAAATATCGTACGAGTTAGTAGCATAAGTTAAAAACTGACATCACCCCATGTGACGTAAGCATGGTCTGATATCGCCTGATCCGATGGACCAATCAAAAAATTCAAAATAATAACCAAGGGTGGGAAATTCCGTTGGCGTGCCCTTACAGAAGGCCCACTTCTCCAGAGGTTCTTGAACTGAACAGACGTTATGGCATTTTCGGACATAATTTAGAAATTTGTAAGCTTCCAGTATTCAAAATTTAAGATGTCAAGGCCGGTACCAAATTTTATTAACGCAACTAAAGAAGAAGTCAGTAGCGAGTATTCATATGTTCCAAATAAGTAAAAGTTTATATAATTTTTGTTTAAGAGCGCTGATTTGCAAGAGCGATGTGTTAAGTGTTAAGTGTACAAAATCGATGTGCAATAATTAATGATGTGTTTAAAGTGTTTTACAAGTGATGTGCACAACCAGGTACGTTTTAGATGATAATAAAGAAAATGTATTTTAATGTTAACTAAGTTGAAGAATTTTTAATTGATAAACGGTTAACACATGAACGGTAGAAATTGTCCTTTGAATATTCATTTCTAAAAATTTAATCGAAAAACTTAAGTTACTATCTTCTCGATAAATATAATTTTAAAGGTTAATAAGTAATTAAAATGTATGTAATAATTAGCAGTAATTAAAAGATAATTACTCGACACATTGTTGTCTTTTGTTCTACTGTAATTTGTCACTGATTAATAAATTGTATAACATTGTATTTTAAAACTTTATATTTTCATTTCCCAAGTAACCTAGTGCGTTACAGGTTCATTTAGAAATGCTTGGAAGGGATACCTTCTTTATAGTTTAATGGACGGTACACAGACGCCTCCGGGATACAACGGTGATTTGGGGAACAATAAATGTGAGATCTGAATAGCGATATCCTGTGCAATTGTTGTTTCGAAACTTTAGTTGCTTAGTGAAAATACTTAAAGTGAAAATACAAAGTTATGCTTAGTGTATATTTAATTTTTGCTGTAAATATATCTAGTGCAATTTGCTCTGAGAGAAACGCATTATTTTGCTTTAAATTGTGTGCAGATTTGTATAATTCGTGGAAGGTAACAAAATGTATAAACAATACATACAAACTTCACTAGGAGGAATTAATATTCCATAACCGGTGGTTTAGTTTCGTTATATAAGCCTGTTATTGTGTTCCTTAATCACTCGGTGCAACCAAGTGAACAAATCCTCATGACGCCGTCTATTACAACTACACTTGGTGACTTGATCTCTGTATCCTCTGCTAGGATGTATTTTCTTTCCCTTAATCCTAGTTATATAAGCCTGGTATTGTGTTCCTTAATCACTCGGTGCAACCAAGTTAACAAATCCTCATGACGCCGTCTATTACAACTACACTTGGTGACTTGATCTCTGTATCCTCTGCTAGGATGTATTGTCTTTCCCTTAATCCAGTTATATAAGCCTGTTATTGTGTTCCTTAATCACTCGGTGCAACCAAGTGAACAAATCCTCATGACACCGTGGCATAATGATTGTGGAACTACACTGAGCACTAAACCACTGCCTACAGTGTCAGCATATTCAAGGACAGGTATCTCTAACTATGTGTTTACACAAAACATGGCCTCATTACACAATGCTAAAATTGATCTAAGAGGTTATCGAACTTTGAAGCCTTTATTTTACATCTACTCCATTTATTTTTCTTTACTACATACACATTCATTGAATGACGAAGGAGGTCGTGATAATTTTTAGTGTAATAGGTGTAAATCCTTAGTAGGTATATGGCGTAAGAGTTTTTTCATAACTTTTTATTATTAATTTTTGTTTGTTACATAGTAGCGCCGATTTGTCACAAACGTTTTATTCTCTATCATAAATTTCATTTATTTATTTTACTTAAACTTTTTTCGATAATACTTATTATCGAAATATTAATTCGATATTAATTATATAATCAGATATATCTATCTATCTATATATATATATATATATATATATATATATATATATATATATATATATTAAGATTTTTGTAAAAATATTTTGTTAGATAATTATTTTCCTGAAGTTGCTGGTACTGTTTTATCGGCGAAAAGCTTTGAATAATATATGCATTAAAAGTATTCTTGTTTTGAAATATTTTTTTAATTTATGAATTTATATATATATATATATATATATATATATATATATATATATATATATATATATATATATATATAAGAATCTGTGTGTGTGAGTGGGTGAGAAAATGATAGTGTGTATACACTATTACATACAGATAGTACAGGGTTACAAGGTACAACATACTGAGCTATATACTAACATACGGTTTAAGAATTACACTCGGTTTTGTAGCAGTCTTCAGAACTGTTTCACCTAAACTTTTAAACCTGCATAATTCCTTAAGTACGTACAATAGATTTAAGTCTGTAAACACCAAGCAATTCCAGGAATTTAAAAAAATTCTTGTCCAAAAAGTGCATGAACTATAACTTGCTGGTTTGTAACGAATCTAATAAAAAAAAATAGAATTCTTGTTTGAATAGCCTAAATAACACACAATTGTTTATAGATTCGCATAGTGTTCACAGAATGTCTCTATTGTACATACTTAAGAAGTTTAAAGGTTTAGGTGTAACTGTTCTGAAGACTGCTACTGAGCATACTGAGCAACAGAGAGAGTAGGGTTTGTGCGATATATACTTCTTTGTAATAATACTTAATCCCATTACACCTAAAACTTTAAACATGCATAGCCCTTTAACTGCAAGCAATAAATAACTCCTATGAACATAATACTGATTGATGTATGACCCCCTAATTATTCGGATGTAATCTTCCCTCGTGACCCTCGTGGGTTACATGGCTCCCATGTACCACGTGGGTTTATGTCCCTCCCGATATTCATCAACCCTCCATAACATTCTTATTTAAACATAACCAAATAATGAGTCATTAACAAATTTGTAGTAAAATTACGAGTTTTATTAAACACTCGTACTTCATTGAATTATCTTTTTTTAATAAAATTATCTACTTGTTTACGATATGAGTTGGAATAGGAAATTCTTAGGGGATAGCATCATTGATATCCATCCATGAGGAGTGGGAGGAGATCCGGGAGTTTCCACTGACCTGTAAGCGTGATAAGACTGGAGGTACACAGTGTTGCCAGATTACTGACGGAGAGCGAGGAAGGCAGTTATGGGAGAGCCAAAGGCAAAACAGCTGTCTGATGTGATTGCTTACTACCTTGCCAATGTTGGCGCATACATCAAAGCGCCATCAGATATTCGATATTATCTAAAATACTTTGTCGCTGGAATTGTAGGGAATTCTTTTGGTAATCGTTTAAAATTTGCATACGTAGATATTTACGGGCTGAACAGCCAATCCAACCAATTAGTGCCAGGCAGCGCGTGCATGTGTGTATTTGTACCGCAATCTTACTTCACCAATATCTTTCGTCCTTGCGGCGTCTAGAAGCACTTTGCCAAGCACTTCTGACAGTCTTGTGTCAGCTCGTTGGTAGTCGACTGCATTCAAAACCACGGAATGTCTGAATAATGCAGTGTGAAGTACTGTTTTTTTTTGCCTGGCGAAAAACCAATTTTGATTATTATCGCCGATCAAAGGAAGTTACTAATGCAAAATATTTTAAATAAACCAATAAATATTAAATAACCGAAATACAAGACCTAACAAATAAATATAATTATATAAAGAATAAAGCTTATAAAACTTAACAATAATATAGCAATAAAGATGTAACAATAATTATACAAGTAAAAATAACAATAAAAAATATAATACAATAACTAACAAAACAACAACAAAGAACAATATAACAGTAAATAATTATAACAACAAATAAAACATAACTATAAGTAACAATTCAACAATAAATCAATATTAATAGCACTGTAACAAAAGGATAAAATTTAAATAAATAAATACTACACACAAAACACGCACAAAGAAATATATGTAGAAATATAAGAACATATAATTTTTAAATATTAAATATCAAAACAATATGTTCAAATTGCGTAAGACAGCGATGACTCGGTCAATGGTCGAGGCATCGTCCCTTAACACCACTTCTAAACTGCCTTCCACATTAAAAAGGGCACTAATATTGGTTAAACCAACACAATCTACCAAAATATGTTTTATAGTGAAGATATCACCGCAGTACTGACATATTGGTGGATTTCTACGACGCATCAAATATCCATGAATTCCAAAATAGTGGCCAACGCGAAGGCGTGTAACCACCACTTCCTCCCTACGTTTTGAACGAATAAAAGACCTCCATGGACGAACGGTATCTAATGAAGTAATGAAAATATGGCGAGAGACATGAAAACAGAGCAGTTGTTAGACCAACAGTGACCTAGGCGGTAACACGGCCTGAGCAAAGACAAAGAGAATGCTGGGAAAACCGGAGGTTAAATCTTTAGAACTGTTGATAAAAGACTCAGGGACGGAAGTGTGTGGTGGAAAACGTAAACGAAAGAAGGCACAGAGATTACAAGAGGAGGGTCTAAGACAATATCTGGAGGTAAAGTAGTAAAGGTAACGTGAGATTGCACCAATTAGAACTCGATAAGTGAGAACACCACGAAACGATGGGACAACCTAATCGAGACATTGGAAAATAAGGTAGACTAATAGAGAGGAAGAACATGTGTAGCTGGTTTGCCCATCACCTTAGTCAGCTTAAAATATTGCAATCCGTGCCATAAAGTAGGTCCGTTTATTCTCCTACTAATTTGTGTAAACATAGGTGTTTTAATCGTACGCAATATCTCCGACAGATAAATCCAGAACACAATAGTTTTCTGTATATTTGCCGGAACCTCCTTTAAGCACAGATCAAAATGTTTAAATAGCTCTAATCTTCCGTACTCACTTCATGGATAACAACTTTGTTATACCTAAATAATATCCTACACCAATAGGCTACGTCAATACTTTGTGCTAATGATGTATAAAGATATATTTGCAAAGCTGCATAAACAGATGTTACGTCTCCACAGCTGCCTTCCAGTGCATTGACGATTCCTAACTTATTACAACATACCTTTACTCAAGTTGTTCCAGAGGATCGTTGATTCTAACGAGATCATATTAATGCACATCTACTCGCTTTTTACAATAATTTATTTACTTTAAATCTTAGTTCAAAGTTTTTATTTTATGTCTGTTGATAACTATTAATTTGTTATATAGGCTAATGACAGATCACAGACACTTCTGCTTTTTAAACACTCAACGTTTCGAATTTCTTTCTGAAATTCCTTTTCAAGAGCTCAGTTTTAATTAAACAAATACACAACATAACTTACTGTTTATAAAATACATAACATTATATAGAACATAATAAAAATAAACAAATTACTAAACTCTTAATAAATATCCATTTACAAGTCAACATTTTTTCTATCACAATAAAACAGACAAATCACAGATACATACACTAACACATCTACTATTAACAACAGAGTCAACATTTTAAATTTTTAAAACCACACAATCATTCTAATATATACATTAGTTCAACGTTGTAACATTTACAGGTAGCTATTTATACACAATTAAGTTGGCTTTGAATATAAGATAAATTAATGCTTAGAGTTGTTGAGGCATATCTCTTGCATGATCTCTTATTACACTTCACTTATTCACCCACTCACTTACTAATATTTCCCTTGACTTACTTCACTCTCCTATTAACTCCAAATGCTTCAATCCCGCACTAAACTTTATTTCCGTAATATCTCCCTCACTGATACCACTGACTTCTTGATTATCTCCCTTACTAATACCACTGAACACTTAATTATCTCCCTCACTGATACCACTGACTTATTGATTATCTCCTTTACTAATACCACTGACTACTTAATTATCTCCCTCACTAATATCACTGACTACTTGATCAATAAAAATCAACAATAAAAAAATATAATACAATAATATCTCCCGCACTATTATCACTGACTACTTGATTATCTCCCTCATTGCTACCACTGACTACTTGATTATCTCCCTCACTAATATCACTGACTACTTGATTATCTCCCTCATTGATACCACTGACTACTTGAATATCTCCCTTACTGATACCAATGACTACTTGAATATCTCCCTTACTGATACCACTGAATACTTTAATATCTCCCTTACTGATACCACTGTCTACTTGTTTATCTCCCTTACTGATACCACTGACTACTTGAATATCTCCCTTACTGATACCACTGACTACTTGCTTATCTCCCTTACTGATACCAATGACTACTTGAATATCTCCCTTACTGATACCACTGACTACTTGCTTATCTCCCTTACTGATACCAATGACTACTTGAATATCTCCCTTACTGATACCACTGACTACTTGCTTATCTCCCCTACTGATACCACTGACTACTTGAATTTCTCCCTTACTGATACCACTGACTACTTGAATATCTCCCTTACTGATACCACTGTCTACTTGTTTATCTCCCTTACTGATACCACTGACTACTTGAATATCTCCCTTACTGATACCACTGACTACTTGCTTATCTCCCTTACTGATACCAATGACTGCTTGAATATCTCCCTTACTGATACCACTGACTACTTGCTTATCTCCCTTACTGATACCAATGACTACTTGAATATCTCCCTTACTGATACCACTGACTACTTGCTTATCTCCCCTACTGATACCACTGACTACTTGAATTTCTCCCTTACTGATACCACTGACTACTTGAATATCTCCCTTACTGATACCACTGACTACTTGAATATCTCCCTTACTGATACCACTGACTACTTGCTTATCTCCCTTACTAATACCACTGACTACTTGAATATCTCCCTTACTGATACCACTGACTACTTGCTTATCTCCCTTACTGATACCACTGACTACTTGAATATCTCCCTTACTGACACCACTGACTACTTGAATATCTCCCTTACTGATACCGCTGACTACTTGAATTTCTCCCTTACTGATACCACTGACCACTTGCTTATCTCACTCACTTAATATCAATTTCTACTTTAACCCCTCGAGTCCTGGATTTTGACAAACTCTCTAGTGTTTTCCTTGGATCGTTTCCGTACGTGCTTCATCCCCTCTTCAAATTTCATTGGCCACCTTATGCTGCTAATTTTTCTTCTACCCTATCAGAATGTTTTTTCCTTCGCTTTCTCTTTGTCTTGGGTGGGGACTTCTGGTGATTTCTCAAGGTGCAGGTGTTTCCTGGATGTGTTTTTTCTACATTTTTAGAGATTTGTCTACTCGATGTCGAACTTAATTCTCCTCTCCAGTGGTATAATTTTTATTTTTGGTATAAAAGGGGCGTGCAGTAACCCTGCGTGGCCGAAAGATTTATAACTGACTCGTAAATACGCGTAGATAGCGAGATAGCAAATACAACTTTTTGATAGATAGCGAGAGTTCAATAATTTTACAAACACTTTTCCTAACTTAAAGTATATATATATATATATATATATATATATATATATATATATATATATATATATATATATATATATATATATATATTGTCTTTTGCATTGAATATGGCTTTTTTGTATCCATATTTTGCATAAGAGTATGAATATCTGCAATTTCTTCTATTACCTTACACTCTCATTATATATATCTGGTTCAAATTTTCAATCGTTAATAAAATACTTTTAATTCATCCACAAGTACATTTTTTCAAACTTGTAGTGGATGGCACTACATGTTAATACAGTTTTTAAAAAAATATTATTTAATATTTTAAATTTATTTAATTAATTTTAGTTTTATGAAAGAAAACCTTTCCACAAAAGAGGCAAGATATGCTATATAGTTATTTCAACACATTAGACTTCAAGTTATAACACATACTAGCAGAGTATCCGTCCTTCGTAGTGATTTATATTTGTATTTGGGTTGAATTTAATTTACTAAAATTAAACCCAATAAATATGTCAAACTATAGTTTATACGTTACCGTTAAGGAAGTTTTCAAGGTGAGTGGAGCTCTGACGGAATTTCTATATACAAATAGAAATGTATGTGCATTCAAGGGACCCTACGGATGGTCATGTAAAATAGTATGTATTTATTTCCAGTCCCCATGTGATCGATAAGGGAAAACTATACCGGGCGACTGAGAAAGTCATCGGGGATACGAAAAAAATAATGAAAACTGTCGCTCAGGGAAATAAAAATTTTTTTTATCAAATTAAAGTTGGGTGAAATTTTATTGCAGAGTAATAAGAAGTACTACATCCGCGTATCAACGGCGCGCTGTATTACGTACATATATTTAAATATTGGCCTACCTATAATTTATCCGGTTACAATAGATTTAGTTGTAATTTTATACATTATACCTATAAAGATTTTATATATTATAGATACCTATATTAAGATATACCTGTAAAGTGTCCAGTCAGGATATTTGGTTGTAATTTTATACAACATTACCTAATTAAACGTCTACTTCCGAGGAGTAATACTTCGTCACGTGATCTCTATTCTCTAGCCTTACATGTGTACATTTGGTTAAGCGTATAAAATTACAACCAAATCTAACCTGACTGGATACTTCATAGATATGTAAAATTAACCTTCTATGGCAATAACAAACAATAATTATCAATATAGCTTCAGGGCATGTTTTTGATTCATTTTATATCCACTGTATTGGGGGTGAGCAATGTGCGTTTTTACCAGCACTATTAGCACCACGTTTGGGGGGAATTACATTTTTGCAAATTTTTAAATTTTTTTGGGATGTGAGCGAGAGTTTTCATAATTTTTCTCTTGTCTCTGATGTTTTTCTTCGTCACCCGGTATAATTTTATTCAGTAAAATCGAACACTTGGGAACTGGAAATACTGGAATACCAAATTTCAGCTCAATGGGTCCAGTAATTCTTACGTGATTGAGTAATACACAGACAGACACCTTTAGATTTTTATATAATAGTAGAGATTAGTTCCCAATAAATATATCAAACTATAAACTTACTGATTATTGTCTTGAAAACCAAGGGAAGGAAAATCTTAGGCTTGTAACATTTGTAAAGTAAAATAACCTAGAAATATGAATAACAAACAATTACTATCAGCTGATTAAATGTGTTTAAAAGTGACTGTTGCAGGTGATTATCAGCTGATTAAACCAACTTAAGTATTAAATAGAGTATAGAAAATTGAGTGTCAAGGGGGTTTTAAAGGCTCGTGGCGTGGTGCCCTGACGAAATTTCTATAAAAACAGGTCTATGTGTTAACCAGGGACCCTAACAATGTCCATGTAAAATTTCATCACCATGGATAAAATAAAGTTTACGTGATTGAGTAAAACACACACACACACACACACAGACACACATAAACACAGACACCATTAGATTTTTATTTTAGTATAGATTATTTCATAAAACAGCTGATTTTACGTTATAGGTTATGTGGTAAAACAGCTGTTTTAACGCATAAGTTATAATACTTTATTTATGTTAATTATAATTATTTAATAAAAAAATAACTAAAATAAAATATTCCTTTGTTGATCTAAGTAGGAATTGACTTTAAAAATTTCTTGCTTATAATTACTTGTTCAGGAAATCGGTCTCACGAAACAAAAATTACTGGCGATAGTAGAATTCCTGAAAATTTCAAAAAGACACTTCAAACGGGGCCAGTGTTTACTGAATAAATTACAATTACCGTTCGACTGGCCGTTCGTCTGCTTGTTAGACAGGGTAAACGAATTAGTAATCAAGCCTTTGTGTGTTAACGTAAGCAACAGGTGTCATTGTCGAGTTAGTCTGTGGCCACTTGTTTGTGACGGCTTCTTGTCGCAACAAATACCCACAGCATTTCCCCATCTTGCTAGTAATTGGTTGAAATGAAATTCAACGACGCATTTTGCAAAACATAGCAACTTTATTATTTAATTAATCTGTCCCAACGGAACTGGATCCAATTACGTAACGACATCCCTATTGTTTTACGTTCACCTTGTAGCCTATAGGCTTTATGTAAGATATCATTGTTCTGCCCAACTTGGCAACGTTGAGACCTTCGGATCGACAGACGCGCCGAAGGTACGATCAAAAACCTTTTAAAGACAATAACAAATACCAAAATATGTTGACTGGTTTTTTTTTATTGTTGATTAATGCTGAGATAAAGGAAATATATTGCCTTTAAGAGCGGTAAATTGTTCTGGTTTAGAAGAATCACAAAAAAGATGTTCTATTTTAAAGCTATTAATTGCAAAGTTTTAATTCAGTGAGTAAATTGTATCAATGAAACAACAATTTAAAAATTAAACATTTCATCATGTAAAAATATGCAAAGATTAAAAGCCAATTTTATAAAATTTGCAAATTACAACTTGCGTAAATAATTAAAGTAGGCTACATCTAACTGTATAAAACAACTGCTGAGTAATGTTCAACATAAATAAATGAAACCTCTAAATAACAAATAACATTTTTCTTTTATTTAAAACCGTATGTACATTTCGATTGCATAGCAATCATCCTCAGAGGTAATTTACAATAAAAATACTACATAGGTATTTTTAATGTAAATTACCTCTGAGGATGATTCCTATGCAAT
>JBAIZL010000001.1:301962000-302222000 GCA_036971475.1 Prosapia bicincta | reverse complement strand
TGACAAATCATAGACCAATTCATGCTTTTACAAATACACTCTAAGTTTCGATTTTCCATCAGAATATCCTTTTCAAGAGCTAAAAGTTTATTAATCTGATATTAAACCATAAATTACAGTTTATAACATAGATAAACAATACTTGCAACATAGTTAAAAGCAAATATTTCGTTATTCTTAATAAATATTAACATTTACATGTCAAATTTTGATCACAATTGAGTATAACAGTTTTGTTACGAGGTCCTCGTCCGAGTCCAGTGGTCATTAAAAGAAACAGTAATCTAGAAAATGGATTTTATTAATAATAATACCAGGTAGAAGCGCCAGAAAACCATTACCTCAAGGAGCAAGAGCGGACTAGCTTCATCGTTGTTCGTAATGGGATATGCCCAGAGAACTTTGGCCTTGAATAATTTTAGTTGCGAGAGAAAGAAAACACTGCATTGTGCAGCGGATGCATTAAAACGGCTTCTAAAGTTAAACTAGTAATATAAACAAAAATGTTTTCAAGCCATTTAGGTCAGCAAATGAAAGTTTTATTTACCATACAGTAAAACGTATGCCAATTGTGTACGGAATACTCATGTCTGTATTTCTGTAATATACTGTATACAACTGTAAATACAGAATACAGTGTTAGTGACGTTTAGTTACCAATTACCACCTTTTATTATACAGTATTTGGATGCGTTTACAGTCTATGGATTATCCGTGGTGATCGTGCGGATAATCGGGAGTTGATTGTATTTTACGGTTGAACTATGGCCATTCTCAAACAAAAAACTTCTTAGATAAATATTAACAAATAACATTAAACAGTTTTTGTTATTATAGCAAGTTTTAAATTTGAGAAATGTTGAAGGCAATGAAAGTTAAATAACTGGTCATAAATTGTCTTGGTGAGTCGAAGGCTAATTATTGACTGATACACACGCAACACGCCAAATATTTCATTTATATAAGTTTTTTTAGCGAACAAATTTACTCAAAACTTCACTTTGCCTAGATAATCGTAGAACGATTATTTTATTACTTTAAAATTATTTGTGCAAATCATTCAGAGGGTTTTATAGACCTTACAAGTGGGACTATCCAGGCCAACACGTCGGCATTACGTCAGACTCTGCAGACGCGATCCAGAGCTTCCAGAAATGACGCATTTCTAGAAGGCCGTGATTTTATAAAGAGTAGATTAAACACTTTTGTAGGTCACAATAAGACGTGGTATTCTGTGAAGATTCAATCAACAAAAAACCATCCGGGCTTGAAGCGAGCGCCTTTGAATAGACTCCCTCGATCCGTCTTGCCTTTTGTCTTTCTCCTGTTATCTTCTGAGCGCAGTTCCTAAGCCTATTCTGTTAAACCGGGGAAATAAACTTCTTACGGCCAGAGCCGAAAACTTTCTGAATTAATTGCGCCCCTTCTTTTCCCGAAAACTTATCTAAACTTTATTTTACCTTGCAATATTATTTTTAAACAATTTAACAGTACTTCAGCATGGATGCACTACTTTCGTAGAAGGGAATACTATTCCGTTTGAAGCTGTACTACTAGATTAGAAGCTATGGACATGTGAAGGTATTTTGCAACACACACTCGCACGCACGCACGCACACACACACACACACACACACACACACACACACACACACACACACACACACACACACTTATACCCACACATTCGAAGCTTCACAGACACAATGATTCATTTTTATCCTCACAATTCAAATTGAATTTTAAAGTAAATCTTCATTAACTTTTGCTCACCATGACTAACAATAAAATGCAAAATTGGTTTAATTACGGGTTTTAAAGTAAGTTAATAGCGGAAATCTAACCTGAAAATGTACAGTGTACCCACTGAGTAAATTACTGTTGTGTATAATGGTAACAGTGATCTGTTGTACTAACCCAACCCTTCTCTGAGGGTGTAATTAACCGGTCCTAAGCAAATACCGACAGCCTGAGAATGTGCCCCTCCTCTAGCGTCTGTGAGATATTGTACCTATTTGCATGGAATATTAATTTGCAATATTACATAATCAGCGAGCTGTAACAGCAAGCGCCAGCGGCCAATGTAATCTGGTTACACTTCAAGTTAGTTGGCGCTATGAGACGATGGCACGTCATTGCTCGCTCCGCCTGCTTGCCGATGTTCTTTCTACCTACACATTGTTTACACTACTTTTATTTATCGATTCAGTGTACTCATTACTTTAAAAAAAATTCTTAAAACGTTGGTAATTGTATAATGAGTAATATACGAGAAAACACATTTTTCAATTCCAACTATTAGTTCACACTCTCCTTATATTAATCTTATTCAAATATTCAATCGTTAATAAAACACTTTTTATTCATCCACTCAAGGTCAAATATATTTTTTTCAAACCTGTAGTGGATGACACTCGATCTTAGTAGAGTTTTTGTCAAATATTAATTAATTAATTAAATTTAGTTTTAGTTTTATTATGGGAGTAAAACGTTTCACAAAAGGACAAGATAGGAATATCGTCTTATTTCGCTTAAAATAAGTGGTAACATATATGTTTCATAGCACAGCTGATTTTATGTTATGTGGGAGAACAGCTGTTTAACGTATAGGTCATGTTACTTTATTTATAGACCATTAATTATAATTGTTTAATAAAAAGTAATTAAAATATTTTTTCTTTGTAGACCTAAGTAGGAATTGACTTCGAAAAATTTGTGTTTATAGTAGGCCTACTTATTCAGAGTATCGATCTCGCGAAACAAAATTAAAATTCTAACGAAAAAAATGTGAATTTCGCAAATCATAAATAGTGGTTAAATTTTGTAGAATTAGAAACGTAACGTCTATTCACACAAACAGAACTTTATAAATACGTTGTTTTCTATAAAACAGAACTACTTTACAATGCATTAATAATAGCAATAGATAAGCCTATTCTTTGTATAACCTCCATTATAGCCTATACTAGAAATGTAGCTACTTTACATTACAGCAATAAAGTAGCAGGCCTATAGGTTGGGTTGGGCAAAAATTAACTCTAACAACGCAAGCCTCACACGTAGGCTACTAGTGCATCGTCGAGGCTACTTAGTGTATCACCGAGGCTACTTAGTACATAGAGGAGACTAATTGGTGCGTTGCGTAGGCTACTTAGTGCATCGTCGAGGCTACTTAGTGTATGACCAAGGCTATTTGGTGCATCGTCGAGGTTACTTAATGTAAGACCGAAGCTACTTAGTGCGTGGCCGAGGCTACTTGGTGCGTGACCGAGGCTACTTAGTGCTTGACCGAGGCTACTTAGTGTGTGACCGAGGCTACTTAGTGCGTGGCCGAGGCTACTTAGTGCTTGGCCGAGGCTACTTAGTGCGTGGCAGAGGCTACTTAGTACATGACCGAGGCTACTTAGTGCATGACCGAGGCTACTTAGTGCTTGACCGAGGCTACTTAGTGCGTGACCGAGGCTACTTGGTGCGTGACTGAGTCTACTTAGTGCATGACCGAGGCTACTTGGTGCGTGACCGAGTCTACTTAGTGCGTGACCGAGGTTACTTGGTGTGTGACCTAGGCTACTTAGTGCGTAACCGATGCTATTTAGTGCGTGACCGAGGCTACTTAGTGCATGACCGAGGCTACTTAGTGCATTACCGAGTCTACTTAGTACATGACCGAGGCCACTTAGTGCGTGACCTAGGCTATTTAGTGTGTGACCTAGTCTACTTAGTGCGTGACCGAGGATACTTAGTACATGACCGAGGCTACTTAGTGCGTGATCTAGGCTACTTAGCGCGTGACCGAGGCTGCTTAGTGCGTGACCGAGGCTTCTTAGTGCGTGACCGAGACTACTTAGTGCGTGACCGAAGCTACTTAGTGCGTGTTCGAGGCTACTTATAGCATGATTGAAGCTACTTAGAGCATGATTGAGGCTACTTAGTACGTGACCGAGGCTACTTAGGCATGACCGTGGCTACTTAGTACATGACCGAGGCTACTTGGTGCGTGACCGAGTCTATTTAGTGCGTCATCTAGGCTACTTAGTGCGTGACCGAGGCCACTTAATGCGTGACCTAGGCTACTTAGTGCGTGACCGAAGCTACTTAGAGCATGATTGAGGCTATTTAGTGCGTGACCGAGTCTACTTAGTGCATGACCGAGGCTACTTAGTGCGTGACCGCGGCTACTTAGTGCATGACCGAGGCTACTTAGAGCATGGCCGTGGCTACTTAGTGTGTGAGCGAGGTTACTTAGTGCGTGAGCGAGGCTACTTAGTGCATGACCGAGACTACTTAGTGTGTGAACGAGGCTACTTAGTGCGTGACCGAAGCTACTTAGAGCATGATTGAGGCTATTTAGTGCGTGACCGAGTCTACTTAGTGCATGACCGAGGCTACTTAGTGCGTGACCGCGGCTACTTAGTGCATGACCGAGGCTACTTAGAGCATGACCGAGACTACTTAGTGTGTGAACGAGGCTACTTAGTGCGTGACCGCGGCTACTTAGTGCATGACCGTGGCTACTTAGTGCATAACCGAGACTACTTAGTGTGTGACCGAGGCTACATAAAAATATGCCTATGTGTTGACCAAGGACCATAAGAATGTCCGTGTAAAATTTCAGCTCAATGAGACCAATAGTTTTTACCTGCTTGAGTAACACACACACAGTCAGACACAATTAGATGTTTATATGATAGTATAGATTTATATATCTTGCTCAAATTCTCCATCATGAATATAAAACTTTTTATTCATCCACTCACGTCAAAATACATTTTTTTAAACTTTCAGTGGATGTCACTTAATGTTACTACTTTTTTCAAATATTAATTCACTAATTAAATTTAATTTATTAATTTTAGTCTTATATGGAAGAAAAACGTTTCACAAAAGCACAAGATAGTTATTTTGTCTCATTTGGCTTAAAATAAGTGATAACATATGATTTCATAAAGCAACTGATTTTAGGTTATGTGGTAAAACAGCTGTTTTAGCACACAAGGTTATGTTACTTTATTTATATTATTAGTAATTATTATTTACAACGTTAACTAAAATAGAATTTTTCTTTGTTGATCTAAGTAGGAATTAACATTAAAAAATTTTTGTTTATGGGCTATCAGATAATTTCAGTTGAAGGCAATAGAATGCGGGTTACATTCAATTATAGGCTTTAAAAAAATATACTCTATACCATGTACTTAATTCAAATATTATAGGCAATGTACAAAATTAACTCAAGTTGAAAAGCTTAAATTTAAATGTAGTTAGGAAGTGTTAAGTGTATTGTAGATTCAGGGAATGCATTTATCTGGATAAAGTGTTAATGGGCTTATGGACTCATAAAGCTTCAGTAAAAATAGGAGTGATCATATTTCTACTAGTCGAAATTGGGACAACCTACTTTTGGATTTAGTAGAATGTAAGAAACACTTCGATCCACGAAAGTTCAATAGCAATAATTTTATTATCATATATAATACAAATGTCACTTAAAATGGCCTATTTCTGTTCATGAACAAAATTTTCAAGAGTTATTATCTGTTTCAGCTTATTTATTCATTCAAATTTTAAATTTGACAAAGAACAAATAAATCACAGTTTACAGTATTGGTATATTGCCGATACTTCATTGCACAATAATTTATTTTTATGCAGCTCAAACAAAAAATTGTAGGCATTAGTCAAAGTTAAAATGCGCTTGAGATTCCGAACAAATATATTATATTTTTACAGGGCTGTGGGACATAACTTTAAAAACTGGGACTGTCCTGATTATGTGAATTATTAGTACAATTATAGCTCAATTAAATAACCAATCAATGAGTATTATTTTTAATGTTCAGATTTTGATGTTTCCCCTAAATTCAATCTGTTCAAAATACAGACTTCCTGCAATAGTGGGCTAACTATTGTTATGTAATAATACATTAAAAATAAATGTTTGTATTTGAAGAGAAAATAAATTACAACAAAACAGCTGCAAATTAGTACAACTGGTCAGTAAAGTGAAGTATATATCCACAAACATGTATTTATTTAGTAAGTGGTATGAAACAAGGCATTGCAAGGTTTTGAATAAATTCTGAATCAATCCATAGTAATGATCATCAGCAATACTGCAACAAATCATATCTTAAACTATGCACATTTTTTGTAAAAAGAATGAATTTAGTTTTATTGATTATACATATTTTACAAACATTTTTTTACTGCGGAGAGTCACAAATGTTTAAAATTTAGAATGTTTTTTCTTTACTAACACATCTTATAGGTGCAGATATCCAGACCAGTGGCGGCTCCTGCCCAATTACATTGGTGGGGCTCATGACAAGGGGTCCCCCTAGATTTACGAGGTGCGGAGACAATTTTGAAATTTGATACCCATTTAACTCGTTTTACATTCTAAGCAGCTACAACTTTTATTAAGTTATACTTATTGATTAATATATTAACATTGCTATAACTAATAGACGTATTACGGTGTGATTTACGAAATGTTGCTAGGTTGGGTAGTTAAGTGATTGCCTATGCTAAAGCGTTGAGTACTCAACAAGTAGTGTGAATCAAGTTTTACTTTTAAAAGTATATTAGGCCACTGTGTATGCGCATCAAAGGATCTATAAATGGAAACATTGTGAGAACATTACAAATAAACCTACAATGCTGCTTCCTAAATCATATAGAAGTGTAGTAGCAGCACTGATTAGTCATTTCTCAGCGCATGCGCATGACTGCGGGACTCCATCCCAGGCCACCCGTAACACGTGCTTTGAGTGACGTCACCGCACTGTTTTGGCTGTTTCAGCTTATTCCATGCACACTCAATGCACTAGTCTGGGGCTCTCTGCTGTGAGCCCCGCGCGGAGCTTGGGGCTAATTTCGTGCGTCAACTGCTAAATATTTTATGGTTTTAACATTGCTTAAATAATTCTAAGCTCTTCTTAACCTAATTTAAGACAAATTAATATTAATTAAAAATTAATTTTTGTAATTGGGAGGGCTGCGCCCAAGAGCCCTTTTGGACAAACCGCCACTGATCCAGGCAATGACAAAAGGCAGATTATCCTGGGATTTGAAATGATAAACCATTTTAGTCATCCACTAATGGTGTCAGCAGTCAGAAAGAAATAAAACTTACACCTTTCCCACTAAACTCTGTGTACAGTATACGAATCCCTCCACATGACAAAAGGATAGAATACTCTTTGTACTTTCAGAACGGTTTTATTGGTGAAAGTTTATAATTACTTTTAAAATGTCTTATTACAAACGTAACACATTTAATTAAAAATAAAGGTCTAAAAGTTATCTATGTACAATACATTCAATAAACTGAGGTCACAATTATAAGAAAAACGTTTCTATCATTTCTTTCACTCTTGAGTCACACTTTATTTATACAACTTAGATTTAGACTTAAGCGTACAGATCCTCTCTGTCTGCTCCCACTCCATCACCATCTTCCAATGAGGAGAAGTTGAGGAAATGAGCAGGGCGGTGAACCTCATGATAAAACTCTTTCGGATTGGCCAACTGAAGCTCATATTTCATATTAGGATCATGACGAACACCTAAAAATATGAGTGGCATTAATAACATTTTTAAAAAACAAGTGCAATTTTAGTTAAAAAATATTTACAATGTAAGATATATTATTAAAAAAAATATTTCTTGAATAAAACGGAGGGAAATGTAAGAAGAAATTTGTGACATAAACCTTTCAGTGCTTGTACTGTTGTGCAATTTACAACTGCTCTACATTTCAAGTTTTCATTGCTTTGTTTAGCCTTTCTATTAATCAAATCCCCACCACTTATCCCTCTCCAGTTACAGAGAGAGTTGAAGCAGCGTTCTTCATGCCTGTTGTATTATTTACAACCCACAAGTTAGTATACATTGTATTGAATTTTATGTATTTTACTATAATTAGGTTTATAGAAATTTAGAAATATCGTGTATATTATGCACTAATGAAATTGATTGTTTACGAGTAGATAGTTCAAAGACTTAATGCCCGAGTGATGAAAAAAGATAACTAGTATTAATGATGGTTCATTAGAAAAGAGGCTGGCTTTAAATGGAACTTTTAAAGAAAACAAGGCAGCTGTTTTAAAGTCTATCAAATTTCTTGACCACAAACTAAATATGGTAGAAGAAACAAGATTTGAGCATCATTTTCTCTCTGGTTGGTCTTTGTGTTTATAAATTTAGCAGATAATTTCTATGGTCACTCTGAATTTCAACAAATCACCAATCCCCTAAAAAAAGAAAGGAATTTCCAGAGCGTTTCATTTTGAGTTTGAGGAAGTTAGGTCATTTAAAGTAAAGGGCTAAAATCAACTCACTGTCAGTGGAATTACTCATTTTTTTGGAATGGTATAGACCAGGGGCTATATAACAGGCCACATAACAAGCGGCCCGTGTGCCACATGCAGTCCCTGACATGTTTTCTTGCGGCCCGCGGGCCTTTCTAAAATGTTGCTTTTGAATGTAGTGAAATGTAATGCTATTCCATAAGGTAAGGCATAAGCAAGCACATTCCGTTCATATGTACATTGTACAACCAACACTGGCGTGGTTATGGAAATATTTTATCTTAATGTACTCTATGTGTATGAGTAACCAAGAAGATTATCACTTGTCAAGATTTTAAGACATTCTGTGACGGATATTCATTGACACATGTTGTGTCAATGCCAGTTCTGTCAATGCCAAACCCGGCATTGTTTGTCAAGTAATTACTTGCAAGGCAAGAAATGGACCCTTATCTGTTTACGTTTAAAGTCTTACACTGCTACACCATTAAATCGATGAATCATTTCCTGTCGCCAAGCATTCAAGCATTTGTGATAAAGTTGCTGTATTTCCCATCACTCTTATACTAGATGAAAAATTGAATTGAGTCAGTTGTTTACTAACATGAGACCAGTATACATGTGTGGTAGTACAGTATTTATTGTGCAAATTCATCAGTTGTGCCGGTAACAAATGATCCCTTGTGACAGCACAATTCTAAAATGTCAGTGCCAAAAAAAAAACGTAAAGTTGCAGAAGAAGGATGGTGTTTTTAAGATAAGTGGAAGGAATTATATTTTTTTATTGAATATCAAAATAAGGCAACTTGTTTTATTTGCCAAGAAACTGTTGGTGTCATGAAATATTTCAATTTAAAAAGACATTACGAATTTAAGCATACAAAATTATATAGGCTAATAATTTTACAGGGCAACTGAGAAAAGACAAAGTACAAGATTTGAAAGAGAAATTAACAAGTCTACAAAATCTGTTCAAAATTGCCAGTAAAAATTTGGAATCAGTAATTAAAGCAAGTTTGAAATTTCGAAAATATTAATGAAATATTTGAAACCTTTTGCAGATGGAGAATTAGTTAAGGAATGTTTAATGGCCGTATGAGATTTTATTTCCGTATAAAACCCAATTAGTTTCACAGATTAGCCTAAGCCGAATGATAATAGGCCATAGAGTGGAAGATATGTCAACCCATATTGAAGATTCTTTGAAACAGAGAATCTCAAAATTCAAGGTTTTTTTATCGCGCTGGACAAAACTGTTGATATTTCAAGCCCAGCTTGCTATTTTTGTACAAGGCGTTGATACAGATTTTAACATCACTGAAGTTTGGTTTCCATGAAAGGCACAACGACAGGTTACGATATTTACCAGGAGTCAATAAAAGTTTTCAAAAGTCTTGA
Organism: Prosapia bicincta; assembly: GCA_036971475.1. NCBI lineage: Eukaryota > Metazoa > Arthropoda > Insecta > Hemiptera > Cercopidae > Prosapia > Prosapia bicincta. Next base: position 302,212,290 of record JBAIZL010000001.1, on the reverse strand, counting down.
ATTGAAAGTGCATATTGATAAACTGTGAGGTGTGGCAACACTGATGGCGCTTTATCTGGGAAAACATTGCTTTAGTGACATATCTTGATAAAGACTGTAGTTTATATGGAAATGAGCTCATAACTTTTCACTGTCTTCTTCATATACAAAATTTGTGCTCGAAATTATTACAGATGGATCATGTTATCAAAGTTACTAAGGTTGTAAATACTATTTGTAGGTTAGGACTTGTCTAACTCCAACTCAAAGAATTTCTCGATGATATTGATAGTGAATTCGAAAATGTAATTTATTATACTCGTATTCAGTGATTGAGTGCTGGCAAAGTTTTAAGAAGAGTGATAGTCTTCATGATGAAATTGATATTTTTCTTTCTGATCATAGTATTACGGTATTTGAATTTAAAAATATCGAATGGTATTGTGACTTAGCATTTTATGTCGATATTATGCATCATATGAACGAATTGAATACCAAACTTCAAAGCAAAGATAATTTAATTCACTCTTCAGTGAGTCTTATAAGAGCATTTGAAAAGAAATTGTCAGTGTGGGGAGCCTAAATGGGAAATGGAGTACAACAAAACACCAACAATAAAGATAAACTACAAGCACCAAGCAAATACAAATTAACTGTACAAACTACAACAAACAAACAGGTCGCAGCTTCCAACAAAAAGTCATTGAACACATAAAATCACCCAAACATAACACCGACTCAGCATTCGCCAATCTCCTAAAAAACCGGGCACAAATACACAGACATTTACCATAACCTAGAAATCTCACACATCAACAAAAAAAAGACCGCATCTCAACACACCTAGAAAAATATGAAATTTACAAAGACACAAAAACACAAAATACGAACACGTTAAATGAACAAACCCAATACAAATCACACATACTCTTTGACAATCTCGAAAACCTGCCTTTAAAACCGTCACCGCTTAACCTAACAACTACAAGTGGAAAATTTAGACAGTGATGAAGATGCCACGAAGCGATCAAAATCGTTTTGTCTCAGTAAGTTTATATAAATTTACAAAATAAATTTAAGTTAGGATAATCATAAACTATATTTCACCAAACGTAATGGACTACAAAATTCAAGATTATTGTTTAAAATGTAGGCTATATTATTTGAGAGTTAACTATAACTAAATAAGATGTATTCCAATTGTTGAACTCGAGAAATTTTAATCCTGCGGCCCGGCTCTTGAAAAATGAACACTTAATTGGCCCGCCATTCCTAAAAGGTTGAGCACCCCTGGTATAGACAATAGAGCAATATACAGTAAAGTCTAGAAATTCCAAGTCCCGATAATTCGAGCCTATTTCTGTCTGAGCCTATTATATCTATTTGAAAGAAAAAGATGGTCCGGGCTTTCAGAAAATGTTCATATCAATATAGAACGCAAAAGAAATGAGACAGGTTTCCAAAAAATGTCCATTTCAATACAGAACACATAGGAAATGAAACGGGCTTCCAAGAAATGTTCATATCAATACGGAACGCAAAGGAAATGAGTCAGGCTTTTATTAATGTAAATATAAAGTTCTATGAACTGATTTTGTACATTCTGAATTATAGTACTGTATCAGGGTTCATTAAAACACCTTAATCTAATGGACAAGATGCATTAAACAATTTTTCTAAAGGTCGGAGAAATGTGGGGATGAAGCAGCAAATCAATAAAATGCAGCTATAGGTTAGGTGAAATAAAGAAATTCTGAATCAAATAAAAGTAGCTAATTTTTATAAATATATGCAAGAAACTTGATGGAAAAAATCTTTGTAATACTGCAAGAACCATAAAACCAATGAAAAAGCAACAAATAAACTGATCAACTGTGAAACAAAAACAGATAATTCCAAAACATAACTTATAACAAATGTTTGCTTTTGTTTTTACTTGTAACAAAATGAATACTTTGTAATTAAAACCCTTAAAAAAACTAAAACCCAACAAATACCTAGAGTTATATATTAGTTTTAAAAGTAACTTGGAAAAATATAATATTTGGATCAAAGTAAAAAAATAATAAAACCAAAACTGCGTTTTAAAAATACAATATGCAAGTGCTGACGTATAACCTTAGACTTAAGTAGCACACATTATATGTTAAGCATTGCACGAATAACAAAATATTAAATAAGTAAAACGCCACTAATACAGTTTCTATTTGTAAAATATTTTCCTGAAATTTATAGAAGTCCTGTAATTTTTAACTGAAATGTGTTTAAATAGATAAAACATTACTTATGAATGGTAATTTTTTTCTAATTAAATTTTGCCTCATATTTTTTGTCTCAATGAACAGAAAAAGCTTTAAATTTTTGTATTTGTCACGTCATTTTAAATTTTACCCTGTGTTTGCACAAGAACAGGTTAGTTATGGTAGAGCTCATAGCTTAACTTGGTAATAAACTGGTCAGAATTTTTTAATATAAAAGAGAAAAGTGGAGCACTAAATATTTAAGTTTTTATATATTTAAGAGGTTTGACAAACATGAACGGTAAACTGATAATATATATATTTACTTGTAGGCCTACTCTGGTAGAAGTCTAAAGCGTATTTCTAGTTTATGGGATTAGAAAGGAGAATGAATCCTCGGTCCTTGGGAAAAAATAGTCGTTTTGACTGTCTTTATAATAAAGATAATAGATAAAAAAACAAAATTGAAATATTTTAAAGTCAGTCATCATTGTTTATCAGATAGATTATGAAGTTCTTCATAATGAACTTTACATAGGCAAGGTTTATCATCTATGGCCTCACTTTTAAAGCATATAGTACCTTGAAATATTTCTAATGAATTACTGTGTGTTTTCTTTTGTGTCTATATTTCATAGACAGCCATGTTTAACTATTAGCAGGGTAAGTTTGTCAGTCTCTTATCTAATCCAATAAACATGTAACTGGAAATATTTCTAATGAATTACTGTTTTCCTTGTGTGTCTATATTACATAGACAGCCATGTTTAACTATTAGCAGGGTAAGTTTGTCAGTCTCTTATCTAATCTAATAAACATGTAACTGGAAATATTTCTAATGAATTGCTGTTTTTCTTTTGTGTCTATATTACACAGCCATGTTTAACTATTAGCAGGGTAAGTTTGTCAGTCTCTTATCTAATCCAATAAACATGTAACTGGAAATATTTCTAATGAATTGCTGTTTTTCTTTTGTGTCTATATTACACAGCCATGTTTAACTATTAGCAGGGTAAGTTTGTCAGTCTCTTATCTAATCCAATAAACATGTAACTGGAAATATTTCTAATGAATTACTGTTTTCCTTGTGTGTCTATATTACATAGACAGCCATGTTTAACTATTAGCAGGGTAAGTTTGTCAGTCTCTTATCTAATCTAATAAACATGTAACTGGAAATATTTCTAATGAATTGCTGTTTTTCTTTTGTGTCTATATTACACAGCCATGTTTAACTATTAGCAGGGTAAGTTTGTCAGTCTCTTATCTAATCCAATAAACATGTAACTGGAAATATTTCTAATGAATTGCTGTTTTTCTTTTGTGTCTATATTACACAGCCATGTTTAACTATTAGCAGGGTAAGTTTGTCAGTCTCTTATCTAATCCAATAAACATGTAACTGGAAATATTTCTAATGAATTGCTGTTTTTCTTTTGTGTCTATATTACACAGCCATGTTTAACTATTAGCAGGGTAAGTTTGTCAGTCTCTTATCTAATCCAATAAACATGTAACTGAAAATATTAAAATTACAAGGACAAATATTATTTTAAAACTAACTTTTGAACATAGAATGAATTAATAGAGAAACTATATTGTATCAAGGTTTATAAGAATATTGTTTCTCTTTCTGTGATGTCTTATTACAACTATTATTGGTTATTCAATTGCTCTAGAAATTTCTTTACCTATCTTATAAATTTACTTTTTACTATGTCTGATGCCATATTATGTCATTGTTTTGTTGCATAAATTATTAATTATTTAAAAATTTAAAGTCTATAACTTTTTAAGATTATGTTTTTATTATATTATGAAATTATTTTACTTTTGTATGAAAAGAAGGTTTACACATGTTCAACAATTAGTCATTTAACTGTCAAACACGTGTATATACAGTAACTGGATGAGTGCTAAGCCCTTATATATACTTTTTCAAATTCTTTTACGCTAGTCTTGTAAATAAACGAGTTAATAAGCAGTGTATAAAAGGATACAGTTGTCTAGTTGTATTATTTAATTAGTAAACCAGTTTATACATTTATTTTTAAAAAAACCCGGCAAGGCAAGATAATCAAAATTTAAAAACTCGGAAGTTAAAGGGTTGATAATACATACTCCAAATGTTTTATACTGCAAATTAAAATTCAAACACAAATTAAATTTATACTTATTGTTATATCAAAACACTTACCCATAAAATTATAGTTCCAAGAGCCCTGCGATGGCACCATGAAGAACCCAAGGAATCGGTCAGACAATAGCATTTGGACCTTCTCATAATGGCTTGGAAGGTAGCCTTTAGGGTTGTTTCCCTTATCTGTGTTTTGCCTTCCCCATTCAAACCCACTACAAACAACATTTAAATTAAAATATTTATAGAAACAAATAATTCAAAGAATAGGTTTTAGGAATTGCAAATCGAAACCCTAATGCTAAAATGAGTTGAACTTGTCAAATATATATAAAACTCATTGTTGCAATGAGCATTTTTATTACTTACAATATTAAAAACGAGAGATGTTGATTTCAAAAACTAAGTTTGATTATAAGAGCTCTATGTAATTAATATTCAAATTCTATAAATTAAAATCTTTAACCTGGGACCGCTCGCGCTATGGAAACTCCTGCAGTTACTCGTACCCTTAGGGCACATCTAACATTAGTAATAATTGTTATTGCTTTTGTTTTTAATTATAAACTTCAATTATATTGACTATAGTAAGCTTCAAACTTGTTTATTGTTATCAAAACAATCTATTAAATACATTTATGACATACTTAAATGTAAAATTACAGATAGAAAAACTGTTAGAGTATTAACAGTTACACAATTACTCGCGTTGTTAGGTTGCTCCTAACACAGCACTCACGTGATCCCTCGTACATGTTGGTGCTCTTTAACATGGAGGACCCATGCCACCTCTCCCATCCCTGGTTACCCTCTCAATAACGCTATCTAGTCAAAATTAACAGGATAGTAGCTGGCAAACATCCTTGAGAAAGCATATTTAGAAGCTCAGTTGCATACATGAAAAGAATTAAATAATTTCTTCAGAGAAACTGAAAATGTTAGATTCAATCTAATAGTGCGAGCATTCTCGGGTTAAGATAAAATAAAAGAATAAAAATAAATCAGAATGAACCCAATACTAATTCCATCTTGATAAGTTTATATAAAATTTTATAATGATGTAAATCAGCTTGCATAAAATAGTGAATGCTTTATTCAGGCTAATTTGAGATATAAACATTCTCAAGAATGCCTTGTTGATATTAATTTTTCCGAGCAGTAAATTTTAATTAAAACTACGAGTTTTCGAACTTACCACAGTGAATGACAAACTCCAGCTAGAAAAACTTATTTGCTTTTTCTTATTGAGAGAATTAAGAACCGCTGATAGAGGGAAATAGGCACAATGACTGATGAAAATAATGCACAAATTAAAAATAGCAGTATAGCAGTAAGAATCTGACAGTGAGAAGTTTGTATTATTGTATGCCTTAAAGCTAAACACAGGTTTTGGTTATATATGGGTATTTCACTCAGGTATTGTCTGTTACAGATAAGATATCCTACCTCGGTGTCAGTTTGTACGCTGTCAGGGAACAAGATCCTGGAGTAAAGCTGCATGTGATCACCACAGTCTTCTCTCCATCCCAAGCAGAGTTCTCAGACATTACCTTGGCATGAGTTGTTATATCCTTAAACAAAAATAACCACATCACACTACAATGATAATAGTAAATTATCTTCAGATTTTCAGTATTTGTAACCTAACTATTATTTCTGTAGTTCATGTTTGTTTAAGCACTCAATTTAAGTATTAAATAAATGAGACAACAGTTGTCATCGAGTCAAAGATATTTATTTTATTAATGCAACATTTCGCAACTAATTTGTTGCGCTTATCAAGCCTGAAAACTAACTAAAGTAGATTTCTTCCAAACTACTTTAGTTTCCTTCTAAAAAGTTAACAATGCACCTGTTTTCTTTGCAAAGGAATTGTCCTTCTGTTTTTATGATTTTATTTCTAGAGAAAATATATATTAGAAATTAATTTATATCCAGACTATTTAGTTGTTTAATAACCTACTTTTATTAATTATCTGAAAAAGATTGTAGCAACAGACAGAACAGTATATTTCAATCAAAAACTACTTTATGAAATTTGAAAACTTTGTGCAATAACCTTCATAAAATATTATTGCTTTATTCTGATCCTTAAAATACATTCAACTTTTAATAACAGTCAAAAATTGTGTTAGAGTTGCAAATGTTGCTATATTGCCAACGCAATTAGAGCACCATTCATTTACGTGTTTCCATTTTTGAGATTACTCCTAATAATTTTATTTATTATTAGACATAAGCCAGTTTTTCTCATTTTAGCGCACATTTTTTTCCTGGTAAAAACCCCAATTTGCTTATTATCCCCAATCAAGAGTAGTGGCTGAGTAAAAATTTATAGTAAAAATGAAAAAATACAAAAACATAAAAAATAAATACAATAATTAACAATACAACAATAAATAATTGTTATATTTAATATTTATTGTTATTATTAAATCTAACAATAAAGTTTAAAAATTAATAAATAACAAAAATAAAGAGCAATAAATTAATAAAAATACAAGTATGTTTTCAATAATAAATAAATATTTATAAACAATGGATAACGTAAAATATCAAAAATAAATATTTATATATACACACAAACATGAATAGATATATATTATAATAAATGTATATACAAATTATATCTATTTATAAAACTTAAAATATTAAATTTTAAATAATATATTTAGGTGATGCAAGAAAGCAATGACACAGACATTGGTTGCAGCATCATCCCTTAACACTTCTTCATTTATTAAAAAAGGCACGAATAGCGTTTGAACCAATACAATCCACCAGTATATGCCTGATTGTAAAGGAATCTCCACGTAACTGACATAATGGCAGACCTTCAAGGCACATCAAATATCCAACTTTACGATACACAAAACTCTTTTAGTAATTCTTTCGTCTATATAAATAGACCAAACTACCTTGGAAAATTCCTCAGACGACTTTTAGAAGAAAATATCATAAAGTATCTTGACTTGAAGAGCAATACCATATTTTTATTTTATCAAAATTCACTAAATTACCTGTGGCGAGAGCTGAGGCAATTCGTTTGGTTGTGTGTGAATCCAGCCCAAAGGTTCCATTTCCTTGAGGTACTGGTGTTGCGGCAGCTGACTTGGCAGATGTACAGTCTGATGAGTACCCCATTGAGGAGGCATCACTATGCAACGGATTTCTTTTACTTGAGGGTTGTCAGCAGGACTGTGTCCATACAGATAACCACTGATCTGAAATTTTCAAAAAAAGTTACTTTTCAACATATAAGATGCAAAAAGATCTACACTTTTGAAAGTAACAGTTTAAATTACACTTACAATATGTCAATTTTTTGTGTACTTTAAACTGAAAAACATTTGAAACAATATCAATTTTTTTAAAATGTATATTAAACACAGTTTTTCATTTTGTTGGAAAATAAAAAGCTCTTAATGTCTAATGTTTGATTTATTTTAAAACTGAATTGCCTTTAAAAATCTTTGGGTGCATTGAATTGCTACCAATTATAAAATTATATATGTTTTTAAAACTAAAATAATAATAATGAACTATCTAATATACATTTAACAAATATTACTCACCTGTGCTCTGAGATCTGAAATGGTGACAAATTTCTTGAGGACATTTTTGGGTAAAATGTATGTATACCCAGTCTCCTTGATGTCATCAGACGACACATAGATGTGATTAGTACGCAGGTGCAAATTGGTGGCAGAAATAGCTCTCACACGCCATTCTGTCTTTGAACTAGAAATTTAAAAGGATAAAATTATTCCCTGTTAAAATTTACTTCTTACTTAAAATTTGTACTCAAGTCTTGTGTTTTTTTAAAGTTAATCCAAAGAATAAAAAACGTCAATAGTAACTGATATTTTTTTAAAGTAATAACCATTTTAAATTTTCAAATCAGTTGTAACATTAAACTCAAAGGTTGTAATAGAAATGTGAAATTTAATTTAAGAAATTATGAGATCCAAACCAAATGATCCTGGTTTAAGGCTAAATAATGAAAACATCCTGAGTAATTAGAAAGATGAAGTAAGGACCAAGAAAGGACCACTTTACTTTATAGGTAAAAGGTCCAGCTGGAACATCTTGAGTCTACATTTTGAAAGTGTGAAGAAGTGGCAAAAATATATATATTTATTTACAGTAGAGTCTTGATAGTTCAAGTTGAATGGGACCGAGACCTCGGATTACTGACAAATAGGATTGCATGGAAAACATTCCTGAGCATTAGAAAAAATAGGGCTTTTAATAAATCCTAATACAGAAGATCCTCTCATATCCAGATCAACCCCGATGTATTAAAGACCAGTTCAGCTAATCATTAATGCCCTCGTTGTTTGATTGATTTGTTTGCTGCAAGAGAGTTCATTTTCTGATATGTCACTCACACAAGACTAGACCTTTGTGCAGGGATGTTTGTTGACTGTCAAAAACTAATAGCATAAATAAAGAAAGATATTTATGGCCTATTGACTTTCTGTCATCTAAACATAACTGATAGAGACATTCAAACACAACATAACAGCCAGCCACAGCATAACAAGAGAACGGGGAGGAAGAAAAATACAGTATTGATATAAACATTACTTGGAAGCCTGACTCATTTCCTTAGCATGGCTTTATGATATAAATATTTTTTGAACACCTAATTAACCTTCTTTATGGCTATAAACATTCCTTAGACACCTGACTGTAAAATGTGATCATTCAAAACAAAAATTGCCTCAGTGGCATGAAGGAATAAAAAAGGGTGTCATTTTAATGTCATTGACCTTGATAACTGAGAGACCAAATATCCCGCATAACGTCAGACATGCCTATAGACAGATACGAATATATCAAGCGATTAAAGTAAACCACTGATGTCTCAAGAGTGGCAAAAGTAACTTCTCAAAGTTGATCTCCCCGATACTAATAACTGCCATATAGGTAAATACATAATATGGATTTCTGCCAATAATATCCTATTATGACTAAGTTTTAATAAAGCGCACCAACTCTACTGGTTTTTCCTACTTATTTTTATTTAGCAACAAGTGTACTTGCTTTCACTACAAGAAAAATTCCCAAAAATTTAAGTATAACAAAATTTAAATACACAAAAGTAGTTACCTGAATGTTTGTGTCTCATAATTGGATGTGGTAGATGTGATTATTTCATCTCCGTGTTTGTTCACTGTTCTGGTTGTAGTGGCGGTCAATTGTGACTGTTCTTTAGTCTGTTTCTCAATCTCTGCAATCTGTTGCCTTTGTGCGGAAGGAGCGCTGATTTCCATACCCAAGATAATATCTCGAATCTCAGATTGTGTCAGGGAAGCAACGTTCACACTGTAACAAACAAAATGTGCTAAAGTTGAGAAGTGTATGACATTCAAGTATAATAAATGATATGATACAGTAGAGCATCGAAAATTGGGATCATTTGGACTATTAATTTAGCCAGATTTTCAAAGTACTGTACTTTATTGAATTCCATTAGCTATAGTCTATTTTATTGCTTAGAGTATCATGTAGGTTTTAATTAAACCAGAAATTATTACAGAATAGACGTCAGCGGGCATAAAACATAAAAAAAATTTAAAGAAACAACATATAATGTACATACTAATACAAAGCACAGAAAGCCAAACATGCCGGTTCAAACTTATTGAGTGAACAAGTCCTTTATTGTATTTTGTACAAAAGCATATTATATAACAAATTACCTAAAGATTAAGTTCAATAATAAATTTTATTGTTTTGCTGATTTACAATCATTATTTTTTTGAGTTTGGTGACAATACACATTTATAGCAGCGTTACTGATTACATGTTAGCTAGTTAGCATTACTGGTTGGCGTGTAAAACATACAAATCTAAAATATTTTTGTTTTGCTGTTTTACAATCATTATTTTTTTGATTTTGGTGACAATACACATTTATAGCAACGTTACTGATTACGTGTTAGCTGGTTAGCATTACTGGTTGGCGTGTAAAACATACAAATCTAAAATATTTTTATCATAATACTGTAATTTGCCTTTTAAATTTAGTTATGACACATTTTTTCAGATTTCACATTTTTACCTTGTTTGTCTTTTTAGTTAAAGATAACACTAAGTTTAGTATGTATTGTAGTGGCACCAAGCAGTGTGCTCTTCATGCCAAGTGCCATGCACACTCGGATTTGTGACGCTCTGGATCTTTGACAACCAGATTACTGATGCTCTACTATATATACAATTATAAGGCTTTAAGAGGTTTACTAATGTGGTCGTTCATGACAATAAATTGTAATATGTAGCTATATATGACAAACTTTAACAAATATTACTTTTTATAAACTTATCACTTGACCATATTGTTTTTATTTAAAAATATGGTAATTTTAAAATCAAATGAGTAGAATTATTTTAAAATGGATTTAAACTGGTTTAGCCAAGTATTAGTTTTACCTCAAACAATTTCTTAATTCGTTACTAAAACATTTTTGATTTTAGGTATGCCTCACCTAAATTTAATTAATTAAAATTGAATTTTTCTCAATTAGATATGCCCCACTTTCTAAGGCTCAGTAGGTAGGTTGTGTTAAAATATTAAATCTAAAATAGATTATTAAGATAATATAATACAATATATAGATAATAAAAGGTGAAAAGTATTAAAAAAACTATCTGTACTAGTAAAGTATAAAACAACAATTCAAGAACTAAACACTTGGTCCTGTAAAAAGTTCACTAAAAATTAATTTATTGGAAAAGATCAGTACCAAGTAAATGTGAAGACATAAAGGGTGTTATATATTTTTCAATGTTTAGATATCAAAAATTTTTAAAATTACTACATATGTTTATTTTGAAGAAAATACTTATTTCACTTTTAAGCTATTGCAAACATTTGTTAAGTATGTAAAATATTACTTGTTCTTCTTGCCGTAGTCAGCAAGGATTAGGTCTTTAAGCTGCACTTCTACTTTGATCCATTCATCGTCTGTCAGTGTTGGCCAGATATGATGGGGTTCAGTTATTGTGGTTTTATCAGGCTTCAGTATAACCTTTGTCCTTTCTGTATTGACATGCAGAGCTCGGAGGATAAGAATCAAACGGGAGAAAGCCTGAAAAATTTTATTAAAATATTCACTTATTACATAATCAGGGCTCTAATGAATTTAATATTTAGACAATATAGCAGTTATTGAGACAGTATAAAAAATTTGTTTTGTTGATATTTTGTCCATTTACAGTGTCCTTATGCCCGTTCTCAATTTTCTATTGTAGTAAGATCAGTCTTGAGAATGTCTTAAGGCAATCTCAATGGCCAAACATTTGGCAACAAAACTTTGTAATCAACCCATTGCTAATCACTACTACGAGAGTAGTAAAAATTACCACAAATTTGATTTCATCACTATGCAAAAGTAAACAATACTTTTATATAACAGCATAATTTAGATTATTATTGCATAGAGTTATTACTCTAAGCAATTTTCATATTTGCAACTAAATACATTCAAAATATGCTATACTTGCCTATAGTAGCACTTACTTTTATGATTGATGAGGACGGCCATTTCGGGAGGTATTTCCCAAAATGGCAGTCCTCAACAATTATAAAAGTAAGGGCCACTATAGGCAAATGGAACATATTTACAAAAGTTTTTAGTTAGAAACTAGTAACTCACATGAAGATGGAATTAATTAATATTCATTAAAAATGTTAACAAGAAAAAAAGCATTAACTAAATTATGAGTATATTACTGCTTTGCAGACTATTTATATCAGATAAGATAGATACAATTGTGAACAAAATATCTGTCACAGGCATTTCAAACATACTGTAAAAGGAACAAAAATCTAGCTATAGTAAGTACTTTGAAACAGAAAAGATAATAATTTATAATTAAAAATACTTAACTAAGTGCATACATAGAGCTTACTTGCTGACGTGTTTCGAAACAATCATTCCTTTACAAGTAGAGGCTTTGCTTCATAAAAGGAATGATTGTTTCGAAACGCGTCAGCAAGTAAGCCCTGTGTATTCATATAGTTAAGTATTTCTAATTATAGTTTAATCAGTGAATTCAAGATGACTACATCAAGCAACTTTAAAAAATAATTTAAATTTATGATAGTCAAAATTATCTACAAATTCCTAAAATACGTTTCATTTTACACAACAAAAACCTGAAATTATCCAGGCACTAATAACTGTAAAACTAGTTACATCGTGCAAATTTGGACTTTTTGCATTCAATTGTCCTTGAATTGAATTTTTTCCTTGAAGACGGTTTGTAGCATATCTTGTGACAATGGTCTATATTAAGGGAAAAGAGAAGTTACTGTAGACAAAATATGTCAAGTTTAACTACCTTTACATAATGATGCCATACGTAGAGCAACTGCTAACTATCTAAAATGTTTCATACATGCGCTTGATGCCAAAAAAATTAACCATTCTATTTAATAGTAGTCTACTTTGCAATATAACTTTATTATATTGGCAACAAAATATTAGAGTATGTTTGGACGGAATGGAACTGCGCAAGAAGTCACGAAATTAGTAAGCGAATTATTTCTGGGCCTTTATGGCTATGGTCGAGCTGCGCTGGTAGACTCTATAGCAATTATGCATGGTTGATTACGCATCCACACCTTTAAGCGTATGCCATCTTTTAGTCAACTCTGTGGAAAAGAGTATTAGATTGTAAATGGTAAGGTTTGTAAGGATTTTTATTTCACACATTATTAACAAGTTTACTATTAGCCGACAGTTTAAGCTACTTATTATAACAAGAAGGAATTTGGTCATAAATTGTATATGTTTCGCCTGTTGTATACTTTTGCTGAGAATTACTTTGGAAATTGCCCGCAACCATCACATCTCTATTCCCCTAAAAATATGTAACATAATTTTAAAACTGTATTCAAATTTTCATTGACCTCTTTTCTTTTCAAGTATTTTATGTTCATTGTAAGCAATTAGTTATGCTAGTTCTTGAATTCTGAGAACTACTTGTGCAGTTCAACCACACTGAATATTTTTATACATAATTTATCTTTTTCTCTCATTCAACACAATTTTGATATTTGTAGAAACTAAAACATAATTCTTAATTTGAGTTAATTAGAGCTTAGCTAGTGAGAACTATTGACAACGGTAAAAATTTAATAGTCAACTCTTAACCTCACCACATTAGTTTAATAAAAACAAACACCCTACTTCATATCACAATCAGACTAGTTTCGGCGACAATGTCGCCTTCCTCAGTGCTTCACTACTACTGCTTATTGCTATTTTTATGCATGCTTTAATCATTAATGCTAATTGTTAATTTTACGTAATTTTTATGTTTTATAAAATCATTCATAATCCACCGAAAGTTATTATTGAATTAAATAGCTTTGCAATCTTACTATTGTTTAGTTTTCTACGAAAAAATCTTTTCAATCGAAACTTCAAAAATTAGTACAGTTACAAATCATTTCTATCAGGGTAATGTACTGATTATTTACAAACGACACATATTGAGTTATATTTTCTCCAGGCACAAATATATTGCCAGGAATAACTGAAACCAGACTGATTATCGAAGGAAGTCTGGAAGGAAAAAATTTAATCGAAGAAACTAATACATTCAAGAATGTTACAACTTACAGTGTAGGAGGAAATTGTCTTGAGCCAATCATCGTACAAATTGAACAACACCATCTGTGGCTCTGTGGCTTTCAAGATAAGATCTCCAAACTTTTCTACTTTAAGACAAGCCTGGAAAGGTAGTTGTAGCTCTGAGCCCTTGATTACAATGTTAGGGAAATCCAACAAGTGCACCTGTTAAAATACAACTTTATGTTAATCACTTTACATTACATAATTTTATTCCAATTTAGAGTATACAGTAGGATCTCAATAATTCAAGGTAAATAGGAACGACACTACCTCGGATTACCGAAAACTCAGATTAAACGGAACTACGTTCCTGTGCATCAGAAAAAATTGAAGTTTTAATAAACTCTATTACTATAATTAAAAATTCACTAAATAAATTTATAGGACTTTATATGAACAGTTTCAAGTTTCTTGGAAACTTGACTTATTTCCCTTGCTACAGTATTGATATAAACACTTCTTGGAAGTCCGACTTCTTGGATTTCTTTTGCATGCCACATGGCTATAAACATTTCTTGAAACCCACTCATCTCTTTGAAATAGATAAAATAGGCTCAATTTAATGGAAGCTCAAAATATCAGGACTCGAATTTCAAGACTTTACTGTATATAAAATAGTGAAATTTGTAAATTTATTTTTAGTCTTAATCCAGGATAGAGCCTAACATCTAGATATAAATAAATAAAATCAGTATCCACAACAATTCAGTCAGTTAATAAAATAAATAATAAAAATTAGTAAATATTGTAAATAACAGATTGCATCACTAAACACATAGTTTTGGTAAATATATAGCCCTACTATATACGTACAATTTCAAAGAATATGTCTATAATTTTAAGTCATATTTGTTGGTACAGTAAGCATTTGATACAGGTTAATTCATTGGGACCACAAAAAAAGTTTTGGTTAATTGAAATTTTGCTAAAAAAAAAGTAAATTTAGTTTTTTTATTCTGTTTCCATTACAGCAAAATAATGCTATAACACAATTAGCTTTATTGATAGGAAAGCCTAATTCTTCTCAACAAACCACCTCATCTTTTGCAGAATCGATCAAGTGATCTAATACCTGCTTAAAACTCATCACAGCCATGCAATTTTACAAAGTCCAAAGATTTTTCTCAAATTATTTGTCCACTAATTGGCACAATATTAGTCCTGATAAACAAACAGCCGAATAATACAATAATAAGCAAACGAATAAACTGCCTTGTCTAAATCATCATGTAATGCACTGCGACTTTTTTTCCAAATACATGCAAGGCCACAATCACAAAGCATCTTTGATTTTTTTTATGGTCTTTCAAAGTTGTACATTAAGTAGATGGTACAATTCCAAAATCTTTATTTATTTTCTTCCTGCCCGAATCAATACTTTTTATTATGTCAAGTTTGTCTTTGATGGTAAACTGATGTCTTTCACTCTTTGTTTCTCCATCATGAACTGATTCACTAAAATACAGTACACTATAGACACTTAAAGCTTCTGTTTACTGTAATGCACTTTACAATTCCTTACAATGATACAGACTGTAATTTATCTTTACTTTCAAATATGGAGAGAAACACGACCCTTTAGGAACCGTAATTATATTTTTTTAGTGTAAAATTATTTGGTTATACTAAAATGTATGTGTTAATGTTTTGTTAAAATTGGATTTGTTACACACATTTTCATATAACAAGTCAAACAAAACACAATAGAAATTTCGATATACAGAAAATTTCCTGATATAGGTATTCATTATAACGGGATTTGACCTGTATTGTTTATAAAAAGGAAGTAAATATAGAACATTTTTGTTTCCATTAAATGTTTACAAGTTAAAATTTAAACAACAATTTTATTTGAAAATATGACACTGATTTTTTGTCCTTATGCACAAACAGTTCAAAGCATTACTTATAAGAAAAGTTTATATTTTTAAAAAATCTTTAAATTAATTTCTCTAGAATAATTTATTAGGTATTTTTACATTAAAAATTCTTATTGTAAATGAATTTATATGGTGCATACCTCAAGAGGATCCAACATGCCCTTCCTCGTAACAATAATCTGCTTCGGCTGCTCCTCCACTGGCAAGGAACGGATAAGAGCTGCCACTTCCTCAGCAGTTTTCCATTTTGCAAGCTATTGTTAAACAAAACAGTAGAGACCAAATTTTAATTTTATTAATCATAAATTCGTATCGTAATATGTTTTGTACGATTTAAAATTAGGTTTTATGCTGAACAAATTGATCAATTTGTGTTATTTGATTGGAATAATCAACTCATCTTCACTAAAATTGTTTAAAAAAATGTGTCATGGTATAAATCCCGACAAAAAATTTCTAAAATAATATCATGTTTATAATACCGTCGGCATTTATTTATTAAACAAAAACCCTCGTAAATAAATCTATAAGTAGTGTGAAGCTTGTTGTTTAATACCGTTCATTCATTTTTCCTAAAGTAGCAGCACTGGTTTAGTAGTATGAATAAACATAAAACGTTAATAGACAACAATGTCGGGCCTAGTGGCCTGACGGTATTCGGCTCAGCCTTCTGGGCTGTCGGGCCAATTGGCAGCTAAAGTGTTAAATAACATCCTTATAACTTCAATAAATTAAATTTTTAGAAAATTTCACAGATTACAATTCTTGGTATAGAATAAATGTTTTGAAGTGGACATGTTGATTAACCAAACTTTGATAAAAAGCAATGTTAAATTTCTTACCTGACCAAGACGCTTTTGTCCAGCCCATACAGAGGTATGGATAATCTTCAAAAATAGCTGTCCAGTTCTTGGATTGAAAATGAAAATTGCTCCATTAATAGGCTTTGTGGTCAAGTTTCCTTCAAATGTCTTATGGATAGTTACTCTGTACACATTGGTGTCGTCGACAAACCTGAAATGTAAGAAATAAAGTAAAGGTGAGACAATTCTTAAAGTGTTGTTTAAACTTTTTGGGAGTAATATATAAACACTTTATTTGGTTCAAGCACATAGATTTATACAATTTCAGTATATTTAAGCACAGAAATAATATTGTGCTTCTTTACTCAAAGCTAATAATGTAATTTGAAACAACTGTACATTAAAATGGATATGATACCAAGAGCCTATGATTTGTCTTGTATTATAAATCTTTTTACAGGTGTCCAATACCACCTGTAAAACATTTACAAGACATTACTTATTGGTTATAATGCCCAAAATCAATAATTATTGACAGTTTAAGACGGTAATTATTTGCATGGAAATAATTTATGCATGACTCTCTCAGAAAGTTTATAAGTGAGTTTACAATGCCACTATTATAATAATGACAATAAATTAATGGAATATTGGAAGGCCTAATATATTTACTTATTACAATTCTGTATAACTTTGAAATGCTAGCAATACTGATTTGTTTAATGGCAAGTTTCTTAAAATACCAGTGCAGTAACCTAGCCTTTAAATAGTATTTGTCTTATCTTTAAAATATTTGCATATACTTTATTATGAAAAACTATAATCATATAATCACAGTAACCATATAATCACAGTAACCATATAATCAAGGTAACCATATAATCACAGTAACCATATAATCACAGTAACCATATAATCACTGTAACCATATAAAGCTAGTTTTCATATACAATATGAGTATAACGAGTAATTTCATTGTATTTATTTCAATTATCATTATTTCTTATTTGTTTGGACGTCATATTCTTGGAAATAATAATTTAGCCTATTCAAATCCCCATGTACTTACGCAGATTCTAAAACGTTTTCAATCCATGGCTCCCTTTAGGTAAATTTATTTTCTGCCAGAAAGTTAGCACTAATTTTGTCACTAATAAAGTTTTACGCCAATTACTTTTCAAACAATTTTAAAAACCAAAAATAGCAAAAAAAGTTAGCCCTAATTTTGTCGCTAAAAAGGTTTTACGTCAATTACTTTTCAAACAATTTTAAAAACTAAAAATAGCCAATAGACACCATATTGTGGTTGAGGCTTGACTTAGGTTGTGAACATTAGTCACCAAAAGAATTTAACCTTGTTATTAAACATATTTATTCACTCAGTAAAAAAAATAATAAAGACAGCAGTATTATAGTGTTGCAGCACTTTGCTCTTAAAAAGCTAGTTTAACACGTTCGCTACTGCAATGTTAACAAAATAACTATTTTTTTAGACCAGATGACTCACATATGCGCCGCTCGGGGTTGTTGAAATAGACCAGCGGCTCATACTTGGGATACTGCTTGTGCGTTTTTTTATTCCTCTGACAAATGAGTGGTTCATTTTAACGGCTTGATATATTTGTATCTGTCTGTAGACATGTCTGATGTTAATGTGGGCATTTAATGTCTTAGTTATCAAGGTGAATGACATCAAAATGACATCTTGTTTATTCCTTCCTGCCACTTGGGCAGTTTTTGTTTTGAATGATCAGTTTTACTAGGTTTACTCTAGAAGATATTTATCACAAAAGATCTAACCATGTCAAAAGTGATTGGTGTGTTTTGTAAATATTCTGTACTCTGTTTAGAAATCAAATGTAGACATATTTTGTCTCTGTTACAATAATATTTATATTGTCTCTATTTTTTCGATATATAAGCCATATAAGTCTAGCATGACTAGCCAAGACGAGTTAGTTGGGTGTTTGTTTATATAAGCCTTTGTAATGGCTCTCATGTGGGACGCTCGATCTTTGACAGGATTTCATGCTATAGACCGGCTCATACACGTGCCATCCCAAAAACAAAAATATACATTCAACAAACATACTTGTAGTGTTTATATGTAGTATAATAACTTATTATAACAACATTCCACTTTTGGTCTGTAATGAAGGTCGGACCCATATTAACACCGTCTGTGTGGAAAGATTGAATTTTTTCCACCAGTCTGTCAAGAGAAACCAGACAGACCAGACATATATGCGCCGCTCCAGTCTGTCAAGAGAAACCAGACAGACCAAACATATATGTGCCGCTCCAGTCTGTCAAGAGAAACCAGACATGTATGCGCCGCTCCAGTCTGTCAAGAGAAACCAGACAGGCCATATATGCGCCGCTCTGGTCAAGAGAAACCAGACATATATGCGCCGCTTGGTAGCAAATGTGTTAACAATTTTACTGCCAACTACAACATTGGATTCTATCACAAATTGTGATTCATTTCACGAGGTTTTCAATTTAAACATTCAATTTTGAGACTCCCTAAGTAGCCATGTTCAATAGGGAACTGCTGTTGTATGGAGTCAAGAGATTATGTCATCCCATCAGGTCATACACACACATTTGTCGGTGTTGTAAATATGTTTCTTATATGTACTTATTTAATTTCGCAATCTAGGTTTAAATATTTAATATATGGAATTAGTAACCTTGGCAGCTGCCAAATTTGTTGTTCTACTTACAGACGTTTAAATTTTTTGAAGAGTCCTAATGGTAGATGCTCCAAATTGAATGAACTTGATGTCTACTTGAGCTATACAGCATAAAACCACCTTAGAACTTATAATTTCACTTCTACACTTATACGCCTTTTTTAATGTTGGAAATTTTTGAAACTTACATATAGAAAATTTTAACGAAATAGACAGTAAATATTTTCACAGTTGCTCGCTCAACAAGACAGACCAAATGACTTGTAAACATGGTTACAGATGAGAGTAACACAATACAAAATGCAGCCTACATAACTGTAATAATAAAAAATCATTGACAAGGTATTAAATTACGAGAACTGGGAGTGAAGCGAAATGCTGATTGCCAGCTACTACTTGTCGGTAAAAATCATCAGTCTATTTCGAGACAATTGATAGAAACGCTTTAGCGAATCAGCACTAAACAAACAAGCATTATTTGAAGTATTACTGTAATTACAACTACCACAATAAATGTTAACGTGGTTATAATATTTTATTTCAATTATGAGCTAGTCGACTGTTAATTTTCAACCAGCTAAATATAAATAAATACATTAATTTTGCTACCTATTAAGTTCGGCAAATCTTTCAGATAGAAACCTTTGACACACGCTTACAATTCATTTTAAAAAAACATACTGAGAAAATCATTTTCAACTGCTCTAGGCCAGCGGTTCTCAACCTGGGGGGCGCGCCCCCCTGGGGAGGCGTGGAATAATTCCAGGGGAGGCGTCAACAAATTTTTAAAAAAATTGAATTTGATGTTGGACACAAACACACAATCATTGAAATTTCTTTATAGCTTAATAGAGCTATAAAGCTAATTTTCTTTACTTAATAAAATGTAAGTGAGCGTCTGTCCAGGCGTAAGAAACTAGCTGTGACTCAGCATAGCAGGGCTTTTGTTTATTAATAGCGCGGTGGGGCATAGTTGCCTTAAGAGAATGATTCCAGTGGAAGTTTTCGAATGGAAATTGAAAAGGCCGTTGAAGTACTGCTGAAAAGTTGCTTGTAGTACTGTGCTCGGTGAAGACAGCTAAAAGTTGCCAAAATTTCTTTATCTAACGATACAGTCAAACGTAGAATTGATGACATGGCTATTGATTTGAAAAATCAACTGGTGCAAAAGCTAAAAAACTCCCTATTCTTTGCATTGCAGTGCGATGAAACAACAGACATTTCAAAACAAGTGCAGTTGTTGTTTTACTGTAGATATATAGATGAAAAGAAATTCCTTGAAGAAATACTGTTTTCAAAAAATCTTTAAACAACAACTAAAGCAGTCGATATACTTTCTGCTCCTCAAACATTTTTAGAAGCTAATGAACTTCCCTGGGAGAGTTATTGGAATATGTACTGATGGAGCTCAAGCTTTGACAGGTTGCCGATCAGGATTTATTGAATTGGCTAAGAAAAAAATAATTGGATCCCATTGTATCATCCACAGACAAGCTTTGGCTTACCAGACTCTCCCTGAATCACTTAACGCTGCTTTGAACTTAGCAGTTAAAGTAGTGAATCATGTCAAATCCAGTGCTTTGAACACCAGACGTTTTTGAGTGTTGTGTCAAGAACTGAACAGTGATCAAGAAACACTTATCTTTCACACCGAAGTTCTTTGGTTGTCCAAAGGTAATATGCTTGCAAGATTGTTCAACTTGAAATCAGAAGTTGAAATCTTTTAAGAACTGTACAAGATATTTACAGATTACAAATTTATCTTTTACCTGGTATATTTGTCAGACTTTTTCAAAACAATAAACCTTCTGAACCTAAAGCTACAAGGTCAGAAAATTACTTTGAAGAACTATGATTCAATTAAGAGTTTTTCTGAGAAGATGGGTCTTTGGCAACGCCACCTGCACATTTCGCAGCCGAACATTTCTTCCTTTCCAAAATTAAACAACCTCCTCGATGGTACTCAAAGTCTTCCAAAAGACCTAGTAAATGAAATGAAGGACCTGAGCATTTGTTGTCTCTGAAAAACAAAATCGGAGCCTATTTCCCAGATATAAGCTCGGAAAACTGGGAATTCAAGTTAACAAGAGACCCCTTTCAAATCAACATTAATATACTTCCTGATCACATTCAAGAACAAACAATTGACTTGCAATGTGATTCCAAAGCTAAATTGGATTTCCCATACATGGATCTCGAAGATTTCTCGAAGACTACTATATCTTCCTGTTTACCCAGAAGTAGCAATGGAGGCAGTCAAGTTGATTGTACAATTTTCATCAACTTATCTATGCGAGACAGGATTTCCAGCTCTGGCTAATATAAAATCCAAATATCAAGCCAGACTAGATGTGGAAAGTGACCTGCAGTGTTATTTGTAAAAATTTCATCCAAACATACAAAAAATAGTTAACGAGAAACAGTGCCAGCCCTCGCACTAGCACTACAAAAGTAGCGAACATTTTTCTGGTTACATTATTGATATTTTGTTGTGATTTTTTTCGATGATTTGTGTAAATAAAATTTGTATTTGAGCAAATATGATTTTATATTCCTTACCCTTATTAGAGTATGTCTAGCCTAAGTTCAAAGTCATTTTACTCAAACATAATATAAGTAAATTTATCATATATAAGTCTAAATTAACTTAATCCGTAAAGGGAGGCGTGACCTCACACCAAAGTGTGAAGGGGGGCTCAGAGCCTAAAAGGTTGAGAACCCCTGCTCTAGGCAATCATGAACATTGCCTTGGTCACCAAGAAATGTTCTTGATCTGATT
Organism: Prosapia bicincta; assembly: GCA_036971475.1. NCBI lineage: Eukaryota > Metazoa > Arthropoda > Insecta > Hemiptera > Cercopidae > Prosapia > Prosapia bicincta. The sequence continues at coordinate 302,190,126 of JBAIZL010000001.1, read as the reverse complement.
GGCATGAGTTAAGAATTGGCTTATTTTGAGAAATAGAGACAATTACTGAGTCTCAAATGGTTTCAAATTTATAATTTGGTTATAATTAAAGTTTACGATTCGCAAAATTTGATTTGAATATTTTTGGTTTTGTATAAGCATTAAAATGTTTTTTATATCTTTCTTCTAGTTTTTTCTTGGTTTGACCTACACAAACTTTATACAGCTTTCGTATTCTGTAATAATAATAACCACAAATTTCCTAACATAGAAAATATGAAACTTATAAAAGAATTTATGAATAAGGAATAAGAATAAACTTATATAAAGCATTCAAAATATATAAATATAGTAATAATAAATGAACAAATACAAATTCGATACTATATTCAGTTTCTATAACATTGCAGGAATAATGATGATGGCTCTAATCTGACTTATGTTAAAAGACTTTCTGTATTCAGAACTGTTTGTCGACAAAAAGCTTTGAATAACAAAAATTAATAAATAATTCTTGTATTTGTATAGCATCAGTTGTTTTGTCTATTATTCAAGAAAATATATTTTACAATATACATACATAAAATGGTTTTTTTAGCTAGATTGTTAAATGTAGTGGTGCAAAATAAAAACAAACCTCTGAGCAAATATTTCCTCGCTCACATTAAATATTTTGAAATGTATTCAATATAATTTTAAAAAAATATGTGTATTATACAATTTTGTAGTAAGAGCTTTTTTAGCAAGCCAAACAGAATAAATTAACAGAAGCATACCAAATGATTTGATTAGAAAACAGCTCTCCGTAATTCTGCGATGAAAGGTAAGGTTCAGTAGGCTCTGAGGAATACAACTGAAGCGCTTTCCTGATGCGTTCTCGAAGTACATACAAAGCCGGGTTGGCTTTCATTATTTTTGCCATTGCCTGTTGGATAAGTGGTTTGCATCCTGGGAACCAGTTGCCATATGCACTGGAAAACAAAGCATATATTATTACAGGTAAATAAAAACAGTTTTGTAAAAATGAACATCTGTAGGAAGTTTAAACTTTGCATTTAGGCTAATACATTCAGGAGAAATATGTTAGCAGAGATTACAAGTCAAATGAAAGACACAACATTTAATGCTATTTCTTATATTAACTGAGGCAAAAGGGATTAGAAATGAGGGGAAGAATAGGTTTATTATAAAACCCTGAGAAAAGATATTAAGACACTGTTAAATCCACAATGAGACATATTTATAACTCTGAAAATAAATGGAAAAGATGTATCATGAGAAAACAACGATGCTCATATTGCTACAAATAGTTATTGTTATTGTTACAGTGACGATGAGTTTAAAATACGAAGTTTAAAACAGCAACATATAAAAATTTTTAAACAAAATTTTTTTAAATGAAATCTAGTTAAGATTTTGAAGTTTTTAAAATAAATGTATTAACAAACGGGAAAATCGTTCAATTTTGGGTCTCTACAACAACTTACAATAGAACTCAAACTATTCAAATCAATTGGGACCAGACCCCAATTGGATAATTGAATTTTTTTCGAAAGAAGGTTGAAAAAATTAATTTCTTTTTGTATGTTGCAAATGGAAAAAACTGTATTTTTTTAAAGTTAAAAAAATTTTTTTTAAGCTTCTGAGCTAAGTTTTTAGTTTATTCAAAAAGAATTGGACTCGAAATTGGGGGGGGGGGGGGGTTTCCCATATTAGTTGTTGCAAAAATCACTTGCAAATGGCATTTTATAATTCTTTGTTTTTTTCTCCCTTCATTGATTTCCTTGACAAACATTCATCTTCATTTTCAAGCATTGACACAACGTTTAAAAGTGTAGGTTTACTCCTTTTAGTCTCTGAAACCGTTGACTGTTCAAAACAGTACATCCCAGTCGTTTACCCGTAACTCCTTCATCTGATTGATCTAGAATTAGTTATCTGGTAATGATAAGACAACTCCTTCTTTTAAGAAGCCATGGTAAACAACAAAATACACTCACAAAAAAAAACCCAACAGATTGATGCTAACCAGACACACTGATTGACTAAACAAAATGAATAGTGAAAGTTGGGCTGGGACGGACACCCGTCGACGATGACATTCAACTATACAAAGCTCCACTGAGATAGTGACTCGGCATCCAAATAATGTTTGTGCTTCTTAGAGAAAATGCCACTAACCTATGTAGTCAGAATTATTATTTTCAAAATCGCAGTATGTTTCTGTGAATAATTTTTGTAATTTCTGAAAACATTTTTGTTTTTATTGTTTTTCTGAAAATCTGAAAACGATTCAGATAGTCAGAGTTTAAATGATAGGATTCTAATGAAATATGCTTGGTCATTGACAACAATTTTAGATATATGCCAGAACAGGACTATATATGGGAAAAGTACTTAATTAACATTAGAGAGTAGATAAAAGACATACACAAGACTCACAAATTATTCATTTATTTACTCATAGCAGGTTACTCATTTATTTACTCATTAGCAAGTTGAACGTGACAATTACCACTGCAAATAATCCAAAGAAGTTGTTAAAGAACCATAAAGTCACAATACCTAATGAAGAAAAGTCAGGAATTTACTGCCTGAAGTGTAGCAAGTGTCCTCTGAAATATATAAGCCAAACAAAAAAAAATATTAAAACTAGGGCTAAAGAACATTTTCCCCAGACCAAGAAAATGTTATAAGCAAATATAACAGACCAGAAAAATCTGTGGTGGCAAAACATTGTTTAAAAGGATAAGTTCGAAATTAAAGTAAACGATATAACCTTGTTAAGTGAAGTGAGTTGAATGCATGGGAAACTTTGTATATTAGTAAGAATAAAAATAATATTATACATAATGAGTAAGGGCCTATTCAAAATTCTATATTAATGTAATTATTGTAACACAAGAAAATTGGATTGTAACTTTCTGGTTAAAATCTTGTAATAATAATAATAATACTGAAATATTCATTATCTATTTTGTTTATAAGTAATTATGTTTAAGGATTAAAATTTTACTGTAATTAAAGAGTTAGGTATAAAATTTCTATTTGATGTATCATGTTGGAAGTAATATTAATAACTGTTGTTGTAACAGGCGGGCGTGGCAACACCCACAGTATAAATATAGAAGTCTAACCTTACTTTCACCTTAGTTGTAAGTTAGAGTTTGTAGTAGCAACACTCACTGATAATGATGACTTTGTCATTGAAACATGTATGAGTTATGAGTAAATAAATGATTAATTTGTGAGTCTTGTGTATGTCTTTTATTTGTTTAACATAACCTCACAAGCTAAGTTCAAAGGATAGTTGTATTAGAAGGTAGCTTTAAAACCAGATGATACACTACAATCAAGTTACTGAAAACTTCAAAATGTGTAGGTCCAGCCACTGATTCCATGAATTGAATTCATTACCAAGGGCTTTGTTAGATGAATTGAGTGTGTTAATATACACTTTATTGCAAATTAGCTACACACATCAGGAGTCGTCTATATTTTGAAAACTACTGAAAATAAATATAAATTTTTTATTTTTTTTTTATTCTTTTTCTTCCAGGCAAAAAACCTATCAAGGTTATCATCGCCTAACTGAAATTGAATTTTTGAATACTTGTTACATAAATAAAGCTAGACAAAATAAAACAAAATAAAATAAATGTTTAAAACTAATTGTAACTATCTAAAACTAAAGAACCTAAAATTTAAATATTATTAAATAGATTAAGGTGGCGTAAGAAAGCGAGGACACGGTCGATAGCCGTGACATCGTCCCTTAAAACCACCTTTAAATTACCTCGAAGATTGAAACGAATATATAAATTGACCAACTTATCACAATCAAGCAGAATGTGCTTGATTGTGTGATGGTACTTTTACAAAACGGACAAAGTGGTGGATCGTCATGTCTCATCAACCATCCATGCGTTAACAAAGAGTGGCCGATGCGAAGTCGAGTTACCACCACCTCATCCCTACGATTCGAACGAACAGATGTCCTCCATGGTCGGACGGTATTTTTGATGTCCCTCAGCTTGTTTCTATTTACATTTTGTCATTCTTCATTCCAAACAGAGAATAGTGTAGTTTTAACTTTGCATACAAAATCTGATGTCATCACACATTGTGTCGACGGCAACATACCTGTAGCTAATTTTGCACCTTCATCTGCTTTAGAGTTTCCGAATATTCCACAGTGACCAGGCACCCAGAGAAATGACACCTCGTAATTGGAGCCTGTGTATAGAGCACAAGATGTCTCCAACTAAAGGGTTCTTAGTGTACATTTTCTCAATAGCCTGGAGAGTACTTTTGGAATCACAACACACAAGATATTTAGATTTTGCAGACGGAATTGATCTTAAAGCTTAGAAAATTGCATAAAGTTCTGCAGTAAAAACGCTACAGGTTGAGGGCAATCTGTAAGTGAAGGTTTGTCCTTCCATATAAAATGCACAACCTATCCCATTGTCCAGTTTTGAACCGTCTGTGAATATAGTCACAGTATGTTGGTGAGTTTGTTGAATCTGCAAAAACTCCTGACGATAAATAACGTCAGGAGTATTGTGTTTTAGGTACATGGACAATGAGAAGTCACATTTTGGCTTTTGTATTATCCATGGAGGGATGTAGCATGATGTTCGTTCGAATATAGGTGGATGTTCTAAATTTAGATTGCTAAAAATGCGCAACGTTCTTATTCCGAAGGGAGCAGTTGAACGTTGACGCACATTGTAACGATCTTCGAGGTAGTTATCAAAAACTGCTTTGAATGCCGGATGTTTAGGTTTACTTCGAAGATCAGTGTAATATGAAATTTGTAGCATTTGACGTCGCATTGAGAGAGATGGTTCTCCAGCTTCAACTAGAAGGCTGGAGATTGGGCTTGATCTGAAAGCACCAGTAGAAAGTCTAAGGCCAGCGTGATGTATTGGATTCAGGAGTTTCAGAACCGTAGGTCGAGCAGATGAATAGGCTATACAGCCGTAATCTATGCGCGATCTTACAACGACGCGATAGAAACGGAGCATACAGGTTCTGTCTGCTCCCCAATTTGTACCACTTAGAACTCTCAACATATCCAATATCTTGCTGCACCGGGTCCTCAAATCACGCACATGCGGATTCCATGAAAGTCTTTTTCCAATAAAAGACCCAAAAATCTCACATTATCCGCGGTTTGAAGCCGCGTACCATCAAGATAAAGAATAGGTTCCTGGTGTTGCCTGCGACGACTAAATGCTATACACTGGGTCTTCGAAGCCGAAAACTTGAAGCCCGTAGATTTGGTCCATTCTTGCAATTTATTAATGACTAATTGTAAGGATCTTTCCGCTGTTGCCATACTTCTAGCAGCCATATATATACAAAAATCGTCTACAAACAGGGAACAGTGGACCGGTGACTGTAAGTTTGAAGTGACGCTGTTAATGGCAACAGCAAACAGCGTCATACTCAATACGCCACCCTGTGGTACACCATTCTCTAGTTCCCAACGATCAGAATATATGCCTCCTAGACGTACATGGAAAGTCCTGTTATTCAAATAATTTTGTATAAAAGCAAGAATGTTACCTTGTATACCCCATGATTTCAATACGTTCAAAATTCCTCTTCTCCATGCCATGTCATATGCCTTCTCAAGGACAAAGAAAACAGCTACCAGTGTTTGTCGTAAGATGAAGGCATTCTGTATAGCTGACTCCAACAAAACCAATTGGTCAACTGATGAACGTCCTTGTCTGGAACCACACTGAACGTTAGAAAGAAGTTCGTTTGTTTCTAGATACCAGACAAGACGACGGTTGACCATCTTCTCCAGAAGTTTGCATAAGCAGCTGGTAAGACAGATGGGTCTGTAACTACTGGGATTAGTTTTGTCCTTTCCTTGTTTTAGAAGAGGAATTATTGTCGCTTCTAACCATGCATAGGGAAAACCGTGCTCCTCAAATATACGGTTGTATATCCGAAGGAGAACTAGTTTTGCCGACAGTGGTCGATTTTTAATCATGGAGTATACAATATCATCCGGGCCTGGAGCTGAATCCTTCGTTGACGAGAGAGCTGACTCTAGTTCGTCGATAGAGAAATGGATATTTAAACAAGAATCTCCAGACAATCCAACGGTGAAAGGTAAGGCTTCCTGTTTATATTTGTACACCTGGAAAGCGTCCTTGTATGCAGAAGATGAAAAATGTTTTGAAAACGATAACGCTAGCACATTGGCAATTTCCTCGCAGTCTGTGGTCAAAACACCATCCGAATGCCTTAATGAAATTAATGGCATCGGAACGGAAATGCCACAGACTGATCGTAATTTCTTCCATACTGTGGATGGAGCTGTAGTTCTTGTAATTGTGCCAATGTACTGCGACCATGATTCTCGTTTACTTTGCCTAAATATTCTCCGTGCTTTCGCACGGAAGATTTTATATTTTTCCAGGTTTTCACTCGTTGGATGTCTCTTGAACTGGTGCAGAGCTTTTCTCCGTTGAAGGATCAACAACGGATCCTTCTCCGAAGGATCACAGTGCACTCATCATTCCACCACGGAACAAGTGGTCGTCGTGGTTTGGATGAGGTTTTCGGAATTGCCTTTCCGGCAGGATTCAAAACGGTTTTTGTAAATGAATTTACAATGTCATCAATAGGAACCAAGTAATCCACGTCCAGTGATTCTAGATCTTGTGAAAATTGTTCCCAGTTGGCTTTTTTCATTATCCAACGGGGATGTCGAACACAACAGGGTGAAGAGTCACACAAAGAGATCTCAATAGGAATGTGATCGCTACTGTAAAGATCAGGCAATGCTGACCATTTTAGCTTTGTAGCCAAAGCAGGACTGCATAATGACAAGTCTACAGCTGTCCATCCACCTGTTGACGCTGCTAAATGCATCGGAGAACCGTCATTTAGCAGGTATAAATCCAGTTCCGATCTTATGCTTTCGATCAGATTACCTCGCGGGTTGCATTCTGGTGAACCCTATGAAACATGGTGGGCATTGAAATTGCCCACTAATAAAAACGGAGTCGGTAACTGATTTATGAGGTCTACAAGATCTCTCTGTTGCAGGTTGTCACTTGGTGGAAGGTAGACACAACAGAGAGTGAGTTTGTACGGAACAGCTGTTTGAATTGCCACTGCTTGTAAGGGAGTTATTAAGCTCACAGGAACGGAGTCGGCACAGTTACGGGCTAGAATAGCTACGCCACCTCTAGCTCGATTTTCTATAACGAAGTCCGATCTGTAAACTGAATACTCCCTTAGATAGAAATTGTGCGATTCATGGAGATGTGTCTCTTGAATGCAGATGTACATAGGAGACACATCTCTTACAATTATTTTGAGATCCTCAATGTGACTTCTAACACCATTAACGTTCCACTGAATCACGGTTTGTTTAGGTGTGGACATTGTATTTTAGTGAAATGGATTCACCTGGTTCTCACTGCCGTCATTGACAATTTGCTGGCCTGGATGTTGGACGTTCCAGGCAAAGAGTCATCAGAATCCATCATAACTATTGTAATGGTGGAATCTGAGGAATTTTTTGACTCAGAAGGGGAGTTAGAAATGGTCCTCTTTTGAGTCGATTGTAATTTTGCACCCGCTTTCACAGGTGCAGTTTTGTTGTTATTTTTATTATTATTACTCATAGTTGGAGTAGGTTTCGCATTTGTCTCTAATAGTGTCTTGCTTCTTCTAACTTTCCCAGAGGTATCTGGCAATGGAGATTTCTTCGCACATTCAACATTATTCTTTAAGTTGGAAACAGAATTTTTCGTCACCAATGCTAATAACTGGTTAACTTGCTCAGTGAGAACTTCAATTTTCTTGTTTAGCTCAACGCAGTTGGAACATGACTTCTCAGTGGTGATAGCTGAGGCATAAGATTTCGTTTCAAGTCTAGGTTGAGTTGACTTGAACTTCTTTTTCGCTTCGTGGAAAGATGTTTTGTCCTTTGCCATTATGCTGAGGATCGTTTTCTCCTCCTTGGCCTTTGGGCAGTTAAAGGAGCGAGCAGGGTGATCACCAGCACAGTTTGGGCATTTCGGAGCACTTGTGCAAACCTTCTCAGTATGGCCTTCAGATGCACACTGTCCGCATAACTCTGGCTTGGAGCAAGAAGAACTTACGTGTCCAAAACGTTGGCATTTAAAGCACCGGCGTGGATTGGGAACGTAGGGCCAAACAGAAAGCCGTTGATAGCCAGCATATAAATATTCTGGGATAGATGGTTTCCCGAATGTCAGGATAATTGATGTTGTTGGAACTCTCTGACCGTTTTCCATCTTCATAGTTCGTACGACATCTGTTACACCTTCTGATACCACTTCTGATTTGATTTCGTCCTCACGGACATACAACAGATCCCTGCATGATATTACTCCCTTTGATGAGTTCAAGGTTTTGTGGGGAGCCACCGAAACCTTGACCTGATCAAAGAAGGAGGTCATTTTTAATAATAACTGTGTCTGCTTCGAATTGCTTGTTTCTAACAGCAGTGTTTCGTTCCATAACTTCCTTAAGGAAGAGACAGGTCCTGCTGCGCATCCAGTTATAGCCTTTTGGATTACAAAAGGCGAAACCTTTGAAAGATCTTTGCCAGATTCTATGCAAGACACAATTAAGAACTTTGGTGACGCTAAATCCATTTCTTTCCTCATCGTAATTACTTCCCTAAGCATTTTCGGAGAAACCTCATGACGCCTCTTTACATTCAACTGGTTGGACATTTGTTGGTTTTCCATAAGGTTTTTAAGCTAACCATCGTGTCAGGCGTTACGGGCGAGACTATGAGAACGGGTACACCCATGGATCACTTTTGATCATTTCCAACCCCCGGAACTCTGGGGCCCATAGTTTCCTCCTTAGCTCGACTGGATGGGCATCAATCGAGAACTCGTAATACTGTGCACAGGCTCCGACACCTGTGCACCGTGGACACTCCCTGACCAAGGACCGAAGTGGCTAGCGGACCAGCAACCGCACAAACGTCTTCGGCAGAGCAAGCTCACAGCAGCGTCCCAGACCAGAGTTTGTCACGCTCTGGACTTTTCAGCACTCCCAACGAGCAATGGTTCTGAGTTCTGACCAGTCAAAATTCCCTAAGAGAAGATGTAAGTGTTGAAATGTGTATAGATTGTGTTGGTGTGTGTATGCTTTGTGAGTGGTGTAGTGTTAGGCTAGGGTACCGCGAGGGACGCCAAATCCCTCGTAGGTGCGGCTAGTCCGCACCCCCCTGCGAGGAATAAATATAAAAGCACACAATTCACATAAAGTAAGTATCTTTGTTCAAATGGAACACACAGAATATACATACAGAACATTCAAAAGAAGATACAGAATATATTATTGTTTTTATTGCAAAATTAAATTTTTGCACAAAACCTTTTAATTCTGTCCTAACAACTTATACATAACAAGTCATCACATATTCTAGTAAATGAAGCACATAGAGAGCTAAACATCTTTAGAAAATTTAAACCAACACACCTGTGCAGATTATAAGCAAGATCAATAGCTATGAGTACGCCAGTTGGTGAAGGATAAATAGACATGTTATCCGTTGTATAGTCTAAGAACTTGGCTCTTGCATAACGCTCAATATCATGTGAGTCGTAGTCTCCCCAACGCAACTGCACATCTATCCAGTACTTCTGTGTTGTTGTAGTGTCCATTGTATCTCTGAAAGTATTCAATGCAACATAATTTTTAGACATAATGTAAAATAATATTATGTAATAATAAAATATATTAAATAGAATGTTATAACTGAGTAAGGTTGAAATAGGTATCTGCTACAGATCAATGAAAAAAAAACATCAAAATTGATTAACACAATCACTGCCACAACAAATCATGCATGAAATCAGGAGTAGCAGTTTTATTCAAGACTTTTTCGCCAATAAAAATAACCTTTATTTCCAGTATTGCCCCTTAAGGAGCAGGAAAAGTTTTGAAGAATGCATTCTAATCAGTTTTATTTCCTCTTTCACTTAGAGAAGTCCATTTCAACAAACTATTGCTGGCAACTAATATTGTCTGAAGAAAACCAAAAGCATTACTGCTATTGTCAGTAACTTAAAATTTTTTTCTGAGAATAAAAATATCACTAGTTTTTTATTAAAAATTCATAAAACCAAGTTTATGAAACACATGTTAATCATAATATCCAAGAACCACTTATGATAAGTCAACAACATTATACTAGACAATTATTGAAAGAACACACCACCAGTCTAAACAGCTGAGCTTATTTCAAGACCCATATGGTTGCATGGCCAGCAAGCCAGTTATCAGTCGCTGGTGCTGTGTCTGTCAGTAACCTATTGCTGTGACCTCAATGTGTTAGATAAAAAACAAACTATGAATAATGGTGGTTCTAATTTGTATCCATGAAGAACAAGTGTCATAAAAGTTTAGTATTTTGTTTCCAAGAAACATGATCAGGACCCGCATATCTACAAGATCCAGGACAACTGAAAGAGGAAACTTCTGACCAAGAAGAGAGAATTAGCTATTTTTATCTAATATTGTAGAAGTTTATTTGGACACATAATTCAACGGACTCGTTACCAATGGGTTTGGCATCTATAAAACATGGTGGGAGTATAATGCTCACTAATTGACCGAGTGTACCTTGTGAACTGTAAGATAATGATATTGGCCTCTAGGTGTGAAATTTGTTTAAAGATGAAAGAAGACTGATAAACAGATGTTTTTATAGCCGCCGTAGGATAATAATATTCTTCTTCTAACATCATGATCAGAACACTAAAGATGGTTTAATTAAACTGCTTTAGAAAATATTGTGGCTGACCTTAAGCTTCTGTAATTGCGTTGCTTAAGATTATGTAAGTCTACACATCAAACAATCATTTTATCAATCAAGTTGGAAAAATATCTCATGATGGCATTAAACTAACCATTTTTTGTTGTTATAATTTTCAGATAATCTGGATTTAATTATAATGACCTTGATTCTTAATAGAAAAAGAAACTAACATTTAATACAAATACAATTTATACAATTGACATTACAATAATTTTAACATTACTAACCTAAGAACCATATCTTAGACCATAAATTACACAAACCAAATAAATATAAAAATTCAATTAAAAATAGACCTTACTTAGAATCAGCCAATAAAGAGGGGCGAGATACGTTCCACTTGTAGGCTGCAAACAGCAGTACGTCAGCACATGAAGAGTTCATTTTGTAAGACTTTCGAGGATGGATGGTTTCTTTTTGCACAGTTTCTATTTCCAGAGCATCTAGTTCTTGATCAAAGACCTAATAATAAAACATAAAATATACGTAACTATATTAACAATCGATGGACATGAATATGGTACGGTAAGCTTTTTTAAACACATTGAAGAAATGTATGATACTGTAATAGTAACTCTTTCTTTCAGTACATTAAATAGAGTACCTTTAGAACTAAGCTTTCTATTTATAACAAACTAGGCATAGTTTAAGGTATTACTTGATAATTTAATGAAACTTGTATACTATAATAATTTCAAGGGCTATAACGGTGGCTACTTAGCTAGTACAAAAACCAATCCAGTGACTTTAACAGATCGGGGATTTTAGTGACAGTGCCAGGTTTGGATTAGTGACTTTTACTGGGTGACAAGGGATACTGAGACTGCTCTGTGTGTCAATAACAGGCAGGAATACTACACTGGTGAAATGAATCCACACCTCGTATTTTTTTTTTTTTTTGAAAGGCTCATTTTATTTAACAGTACACTCCTACAAAATTAAGATCACACGACCAAGTGCAAAATACCCTCTACAGTATGTTATGTCAGTCATAACAGTGGTAAAATATCAGTAACTTTTCAGACAGGACAGCGACATTTTGCCCAATCACAACAGAGACAACTCCCCCTCTTCCCTTCAAACAACGACATTGCACGATAATCGGCGCCTTGAGACAAGTGGTGAGAGCAGAGTGAGAGACAGGGACAAATCAACCAATTACATCCGTTTCATCCAGTGACTGCGACTTTTTGCCCAATCACAACAGAGACAACTTCCAATCGACTTATTGTCACTGGAACTGGCACTATCCATATTTTGTAACTAGTACCACCAGCGACAAAATAATATCAGTGACAAGTCACAGTGCAGAAAATATCGACCATCCATACAAAAACCCCACATAAAAAAAGAAAATAAGGGAATTACACTTGGCAACAACTCTATGTTTAGAAGTTGGTCATTCAACATTTTATAAAAATAAACTTGATACAAACATTAACAAAATGTGTTATAACAGGTCTGAAATTTATGAAAAGCCATCTGCACACACAAAATATTATCCTAGATTTGGAACTATGAATGAAAACACTTACACCAGCAGCCATATAACGTTAGAAGCAAAACATGGAAGTAATTCCTTGAAAAAAAATGTCCAATTTAGAAGGCAAGTGAATAGAAAAACATATGATACATTATAACAGCCGTGAGATGCTTAATATCTAATAAACCAATATTACTGGTAATGTTATAAATTAGGCAGCTTTAAATTATTCATTTTGAAATTTGTAACCAAAATTGTTTAAATATTTTTCTCTGTGTAATTTCTGCATACCAAACAATTTTTCTGTTGTATGTATGAAAGTACATGGCATACGATAAAATGTTTTTGACTTCCATTGCAAAAACTACTATAGGAATATTTAATAAAATGAAAATATAAAAAATGCTTTAGGAAATTTTTAGAATTCTTTACTAAATCTTATAAGATTAAAAATAATTTCTGTTCTCACCTGACATAAATCCATGACAATAGACTCATGCACTTTTTGCCACAAGTGAGCCCTGAAGATCTGGATTAAGGAAATCTTTAATGTTGGGATCTTGCCGTGCATAAAAATTCCAGTCAAATCTAGTTGTACCTATTTGACAAATATAATAAAAACATTATTAAACTTCTGATGATTAGATTTGTTCAACTATTTTACCTAAGCAAGAGTAATATCATACTTATTCAGTGACTGTAGTTTCTCAATGCTGCAGAGAATATTAGAGATTCACTTAAACCAGGGGTCGGCAACCCACAGCCCTGTGTAATGATTTTGTCCGGACCTCTCCACTTGTGGTTTTTCTAATTCTGAGCGGTCCAGATGGCTTATGGGTTAGAATACAAATTGGTTGCTCAATAGCTAGAACCATTACACTAGCCACAACAATGAACAGCTAGTAATAAATTACAGACACAACATAACTGGAAAGTAGTGTCTGCAGCCAGGCGATTGTTTTATTTTAGTAAAATTTTGTTTATTTTTAAATGAAATTGTTTTATTTCATTATTACAGCACTTCAAAACATTGATAAAGAAATTTGTCTGAGTTAAGATAGAAAATTGTCAAATTTGTTATCAGGAAGTAAGTAACCTAATTTATAAAAATTACTTTTAAAATCCATTATTAGATGTTAGTTAGTTACCTTCTGTATTAAAATCAGTTACATTATTGATCTAAAATTAGGAAATACAGTAAACTCCCGATTATCCGTAGAATAGGGTGACCCAGCAACACCGGATAACGGATTCCCCAGATAATCCGCTATGAACAAAGAATACGCAAAACGATCGATAATCGATTATTATACCATAAATTCCACAAATAATGACCCCGGTTAATGCAATTCACAAATAATCTTCAGAGGACAAAATAAATACAAAAAATAATTTAAAATGTCGATGTATTTGACGGATTATAATATGTACATTTATATGTCTAACTATTTACAACACATACATAAGTATATGTCAAAAGTAAGTATGTATGTACATATGTAATTTCCTTTACACATAATACTTTCACTTTTTAACAAAAAAATCTGTCACTTTCGTCTGTTTTTTTGTGAGCATTGATTTAGCTTTAATGTGCGATCTAAGTTTCTTGAGAACCATTTTGTCGCAGTGTCTACTTGTGTCACAAAGCCATAAAGATCGACAATGTATATGTCGCGTCCCAGACTATTTATAGTCGAGATTAGCTGACATTTGTTTACAATCTTATGATACACATTAGGTTTTCGGGCGTCCAAGCATTTTGTCATTGTCTCTTATATAAAGTAGTCTGCTCGCCCCTTTTATTTTGCTGGCCCACGTCGGGATGCTTCCCTTTCAATGTAAAAATTAGTACGTACATATTTACATATCTATTCCCTTCATCTTAACTTCTATTAGGCCTTATATGTATTTATGTCGTAATTCACCGTTTGGAAATTTAAACACATGAATCTGATTGGAATAAAAATTGGATATTTGTAAAACAATGGCAGACCCCGGATAATCCGCAAACCGGTTAATCCGCCCACAGATAATCGGGACTTTACTGTATAATAAAATTCATCATTAATTTATATTTGCGGTCCTTACAGCCATGCTAAATTGAACATGATGCCCTCAATTACAAAAAGGTTGCTGATCCCTGACTTAAACAGTGGTCATTTTTTGGGAATGAAGTCGTTTTTAAAGCCTTTTACAAAATAAAAGTTAATACACCTATAACAATCAAATAATTTATGACATATAAAATTAAAATGCTAATAATGTTTTAATTTGTGAAAAGAATAATGATTCAATATTTAGAACTTGTAATATGCAGTTAAAAGTAAAAAATGTATGTTTACTAAACGCCTTAAGGTTTCTGTTTACATTTAATCGCTGGAAAAATAATATTAGCATCATTACTAGTATTAAACGGTTGGATCATCTTTTGGTATCTATTCCAGTGTTTAATCATGTTTAATGCATAAGGCAAAAACAAAAATGGAAATTCAATCGCACACTAAAAAAGCATTTTTTCTACGAGTACAATAACTTTCATGATCATGGAAAAACACGACGTAACTAAGGTCATTATATACTTTTAATTAACAATTAAAAACTAACTTTAATAATTACCACTGTACAAAATAAAATAGACATTAATCTTTCTAAATAATATTTTACCTGAAATCCAACATAGACATTTGCACGGTTGATTGTTGGCGACCACCAAAGAGTGAATCGACGATTTGGAATTTGATTTAAACCAGATCTCTGAGCATTAGTTAGTTTTTTGTACTTCATCGACTCCTCAAAGCCAGAAGCTTTTTCCCTAAAAAAAGTTAATTATAAGTAAAATAACTCAACAAATATATATGGACTAGGAATTTGTAGGGGCAAATGCCCCTATTCATATTGAAACAAATTTTAAACGTTTGTATAATAATTTTACTTTTTAATAGAAATTAATTTAATACAATTCAAATTTTTGATAACAAAATTTCCTTATAAACTATATACTTTTGTGAATGTATTTTCAATTTGATTTTTTTGACCAACTGTATTATTAATATGTATCTTTAATCCATCTTGAGATTTTACTCGACTTAGTGCAACATAAAGTTGAGCATGTGCAAAACCAGGTTTAGTCGATTAAAGCCTTACCTATAGTTATTAAAAATGTAAGTCTTTAAAGAAATTTATTCCTTTTCGTTTCAAATGGCATGTTAGGACCTGTTGATATTAATATAATTATTGG
This sequence comes from Prosapia bicincta, assembly GCA_036971475.1. Classification (NCBI taxonomy): domain Eukaryota; kingdom Metazoa; phylum Arthropoda; class Insecta; order Hemiptera; family Cercopidae; genus Prosapia; species Prosapia bicincta. The sequence continues at coordinate 302,174,586 of JBAIZL010000001.1, read as the reverse complement.
TAGAAATATAACGTTTCCTTTTCCAGAACCAGTGAGTATTTCTAATTTAATACACTTGTCAAACATATCTAGTACGTAAACATAACTCTGCTGTTTTTCATTACAATGTATTTCTTATGGAGATATTTGTTAATTTTAAGTTCCTCAAAACCCTATAAAGTATAAATTGGAAAGAAATATTATCTCTGAATTTAAAGATACTAGTAAGTGAAACGGGTTGATAGAATTTGTTTTAGGTGGTACAATTCATAACATAAAGTGTATGAAATCTGTCCAGTCTTATTTAGTCATCGGTGGGTTTAAAAATAGCATTTCTTATTTAGGTCCATCCTGTTTAATATGAGTCACTGCTCTACATTTTTTTCTAACGAGTTTTATTTTAATAACACATGTGTTATGATAGAATAAACACTATGTCCGATGAAAATGTAAAAGAAATGAAAATGAACATAAAATTAATGCTGTATATTGTGATCATCTTGAATTCACTGATTAAATCATTAATCGAGTGAACGGATGGATTCCCTATATTGACACACATACTGAGTTATTAGCATCGAGTTAGGAAATCCATATAGTACAGTGGATATAAACGAGTCTCTTTTGTCTAAAGCAGGAGCCCCGCAAGGGTATGCAAAAATCATCAGGAAGTATGTAGGGCAGGAAGTGAACAATTAAACCATTCATACTTCTTTCTGTTTCGTGCTACGATGTGATCTGACGTTAAAAAAATATTTCAGTGCTATGATGTTAGATTTTTGGATCTGTGTTGGAAAGGAGTACCAAGATCTTTCAAATACTGCTGTAAAGATTCTTATTGGGTTTGCAACTACATACCTATGTGAAAGAGGGTTTTCGAGCTTAACATAGCTAAAAAGTAAGTACAGGAACAAGCTTAATGTTGAGGACAATTTAAGGTTGTACTTAACAAAACTTGAGCCAGACACTGAGGAACTATGTAAAAAGAAGCAAACTCAACCTTCTCATTAATTTCTTGTAATGCTTTTCAAATATATTGCTTTTTATGTAAAAAATGTTTTCAATTTAACCCCCCCCCCCTCAACAAAAAGGGGTATGCAAAATTTTAATATTCATTAAGGGGCGCAGTCTTTGAAACAGATCGAGAACCCTTGGTCTAAAGTATCAACAAATGTCCAACTTACCAGAAGAGACCTTCCCAAGTGGGAAAGTAGGTGCCCTTGAATAGCGTGTGTTCCAGTATTCCCTCAACACCTCCTAGTGCTTGTATCATATCCGTCCTGTAATTGTTTAAATTCCACAACTTGCCATCATGTCTTTGATGTGTCCACCAAAACGGATTCTGTTTCAAAACCTTTTAAACAAAAACAGCAAAAATTACTAACACTTCAAGAATATATTAATATAATTTTTTTATGAAATCAATTTTTAATAGCTACACTTTGTTTATAGAAAGTTACAACACAAAAAATACATATTAGAGTGATGTTTTGCTTAAAGGAATTATATATTTTTTTACTGGTATTTCTAGAGATTACGGTTTTTTTACTGGAGATTTTTTTAAAAATCTAGGCTCACTAAATGGCACCATTAGTCATTCAGATCATACCATGAGCAGTCAAGGACTTACTGGAATGGAGAGTTAAAGAAATTTAATAAGTTTTGTAACTCTTAACTAATTGCTCAATCTCTATATTGTTGATTTTTGTAGTTAGAAAATGCTTCAAGTGCAGCCTTGGAGATGGCAAGAGAAAACTCACGTTTTTCAATCATGCTTGAAAAATTAAATAAACAAACTTAACTGAAATAATTTCAAAAGATGCTGTTTTACTAGAGTAAAAACAAAACATTTAAGAAAAAGATTTTTTTTTTAAAATTTAAACTGGTCATTTTTATCATTTTAGTTTTGTGTATGTTTAGTAAAAACTTCATTTATAAATCATTCTGTAGTTTAGCTTCTTTCAATGTCAGAAAATAATTTTCAAATATTTGTACAGTAAATATATTAACAGCTTAGTTTTCTTTTGCAAATATTACGTAAAGGTTAGCCTTTAGAATCAACATTCAACCTTAGAAGGTAACTTTTACAACTTCGGTGACCTCTTAAAGTTTTATAATCATATTTGGACACAAATGTAGAGTTTTTGCTCCCCATATGAAAAATGTTATAGATAGTAAAAACTGCAACATAAAGTTTTAAGTATCAAAAATTAAGATTTCTTATTCATTTAATGAGATTTTAACTCCAGGATTTATAAGGAAGAAAATCTGAGTTCATATTTCCTCAAAATTCTATTTCTTGCACATATCCAGTAAAAAATTTTTTATTTTTTAATATTCTATACAAACACTGTTCCTGTTTTCAACAGTTTTATTAATATCAGTATAATAATGTTTTATCACATTTAGCACTGTTTTCATTATTCACCAACTCCCTCTAACACAATTTTATACCTCGGCTTTTAACACATTACATTCTTCTCCTTTTATCTACAATGACTTATTTCAACCTTTTGTACACGATAAGTGAAATGTTCTTTAATTAATCACTTTAACATTAGTTTATGACTATCCGAACTTTAAATTTTGTAAATTTGTAAAAACTTACTGAAACAGATCGTTTTCGATCGCTATGTGGCGGTCTTTATCAGTGCCTTCTGCTTGGGGATGTAGGGTTTAGCGTTGACGGTTTAAGGGCAGGTTTTCGATAGTATCAAAGAGTATGTGTGATTTGAATTGGGTCTGTTCATTTAATATATTTGTACTTTGTGTTTTTGTGTATCTGTAAATTTCATATTGTTCTAGTGTGTTGAGATGTGTCTTTTTTGTTGATGTGTAAGATTTCTAGGTTATGGTAAATGTCTGTGTATTTGTGTCCTGTTATGAAATGTTCTGTCGCGTTGCCGAGCGGAATATTTTCCTTGACTGCTTATAAGAAAATATTATGTCAAGTTAAGATCAACAAAACATCAAAAGAACATGTTAGAATGTTACATTTATTAGGAATATACTGTGGTTGAATTTAATAATAAATACACAAAAACCTCTTAACTACAAACTTTCTTTAATTTACCCTAATATACATTTCAGTTACAAAGTAACCATCCTCAGAGGGATAACATACAAAGACTGATTAACGCTAGAAAAATACCTTATTTATAATCTACAGAACTAGTCACTCCCACTCCGACCGCCGCGGCCCACCTGTTAAACAAGGCGTAGCCACGCCCATCGAGTGAAAGCAAGATATCTAACATCAACTTACTAAAACATAAATTAAAAATACAATAAAAACATAATTAAAATTGTTTTTTGAAATTATAACCAACACAAAATTTAATATAAAAATCATAATCATATTTAACAAATGAATATAAAACTGAATTAGGAATAGGACCTCTATCAGAATTTAATAAATTCTCAGGATTATGTTTACTAATTTTTAAACTTTCAAAAGTATTTAATAACTTATTAGTTCTAACATTCTTAATTAACTTGACATTATTAACATCTAGAGTGTGATTGGTCTCTAAAATTTGAGCAGCAATACTAGACTTATCAGATCTTTGGTATTTAATATCCCTAATATGTTCCTTAAATCTAGTTATTACTTTTCCTCTTGTCTGCCCAATATATATTTTATCACAATCCTTACAATTAACTAGGTAAATCCCTGATTTATCAAGTGTTTCTACTTTATCTTTTGCATTACCTAATAAATTTTTAAGGTTATTATGATTTTTATACGCAACTCTCAATTTAACATTCTTAAAAATTCCCTCCATCCCTTTGGTTAAAACTTTGTCAAAAGGTAAACTAATAAAACGGCTTTCTTCTTTAGTTTCCAAAGGTAATGTTGTTAATTTCTTCCGAAAAATCCTAATCTTTTGCTTCCTAAGGATATTATCAATAATTTTACGTTCATAACCATTAAATTCAGCTGTACTTTTAACATGTTCTAATTCAATATCAAAACGTCTTTTACTCAAAGGAAGATTAATCAACCTATTAACTAAAGAATTGAAAGCTGCAAATTTGTGTTGGTTACAATGGTTAGATTCGTTTGGAATAAATCTATCATTGGATGTTGGCTTTCTATAAATATCAAAAACTATTTTATCTCTATTTCTAATACAATAAACATCAAGAAACGGTAAACGTTTATCTCTTTCAATTTCATAAGTAAATATAATATTAGTCACATGATAATGATAAATTGTCAAAAAATCCGTTAAATAAATTTCTTAATGAAACAGTAAATGTTATAAAGGAATGTAATTTAGTCATTTCAAAGAAAGATGTTTCATTTTAAATTTCATGTTTCTAATCCTGTTTTACCTAGGTTGTACTGTCTCCCAAAAATACATAAAGTAGGCGATGCCGTGAGGCCAATTGTGTCGGGAATTGATTCACCAACCTATATGTTATCTAAATGGTTAGTTAAAGAATTCAGTTTTTTTTAAATGTAAGTTGGCATCATTTTCGGTTAAGAATACACTTGATTTTGTAGAGAAGGTTAAGAATATTAGATTAACAGATGAAGAAATTTTAGTTTCTTTTGATGTTTGTTCTCTGTTTCCAAGTATTCCGGTAACGGAGACTTTAAATTTGTTAAAAGAGTTTTTAATTGAGAATGATGTCGATATTGAGAGAGTTGACCAATATGTAAAATTAACTAATTGTTGTATGAATAATAATTATTTTCAATTTAATAATAATTTTTATAAACAAAAAGATGGTACAACAATGGGAAACAGCCTATCACCTTTTTTAGCAGAACTCTTTATGAGTCATTTTGAATTAGGATTGAAAAAGAAACTTAAATATTTTCCTCGTGTCTGGATAAGATACGTTGATGATATTTTTGCTATATTTAATATTAAAGAATTTCAAATAGATCCATTTCTAAGGATCATCAATGATCAACATCCTAATATTATATTTACTTATGAAATTGAAAGAGATAAACGTTTACCGTTTCTTGATGTTTATTGTATTAGAAATAGAGATAAAATAGTTTTTGATATTTATAGAAAGCCAACATCCAATGATAGATTTATTCCAAATGAATCTAACCATTGTAACCAACACAAATTTACAGCTTTCAATTCTTTAGTTAATAGGTTGATTAATCTTCCTTTGAGTAAAAGACGTTTTGATATTGAATTAGAACATGTTAAAAGTACAGCTGAATTTAATGGTTATGAACGTAAAATTATTGATAATATCCTTAGGAAGCAAAAGATTAGGATTTTTCGGAAGAAATTAACAACATTACCTTTGGAAAAAGCCGTTTTATTAGTTTACCTTTTGACAAAGTTTTAACCAAAGGGATGGAGGGAATTTTTAAGAATGTTAAATTGAGAGTTGCGTATAAAAATCATAATAACCTTAAAAATTTATTAGGAAATGAAAAGATAAAGTAGAAACACTTGATAAATCAGGGATTTACCTAGTTAATTGTAAGGATTGTGATAAAATATATATTGGGCAGACAAGAGGAAAAGTAATAACTAGATTTAAGGAACATATTAGGGATATTAAATACCAAAGATCTGATAAGTCTAGTATTGCTGCTCAAATTTTAGAGACCAATCACACTCTAGATGTTAATAATGTCAAATTAATTAAGAATGTTAGAACTAATAAGTTATTAAAGTTTTAAAAGTTTAAAAATTAGTAAACATAAACCTGAGAATTTATTAAATTCTGATAGAGGTCCTATTCCTAATTCAGTTTTATATTCATTTGTTAAATATGATTATGATTTTTATATTAAATTTTGTGTTATTTATAATTTCAAAAAACAATTTTAATTATGTTTTTATTGTATTTTTAATTTATATTTTAGTAAGTTGACGTTAGATATCTTGCTTTCACTCGATGGGCGTGGCAACGCCTTGTTTAACAGGTGGGCCGCGGCGGTCGGAGTGGGAGTGACTAGTTCTGTAGATTATAAATAAGGTATTTTTCTAGCGTTACTCAGTCTTTGTATGTTATCCCTCTGAGGATGGTTACTTTGTAACTGAAATGTACATTAGGGTAAATTAAAGAAAGTTTGTGGTTAAGAGGTTTTTGTGTATTTATTATGTTAGAATGTTTTGGAATCATATTAATAGTCGTATTACTCATTCCAGCTGTTGGCAGACAAGAGTTGACAATACTTCAATATTTACTTGAATAAAACTCTCATTTGTAACAAAAAATGAATGAAATTTTATTACTTAACACATGAGTACTAGCACCAAAACATATTATCTGTAATTTATCAAAAGAAAAGCTTAGAATATATTCCAAGAGCCTTAACAGATACATATTTGCATACAACAATAATAGTACTAACAGCTATTTTATTTTTACCGAAGACATCATACTCGGAAATTTGCTAATTATTTGTACAATTAGATAAACCATATCCTTCAAAACTAAGTTAACAAAGCCATAAAAACATTGGAAATAACCTGATACTGCTTAAACTCCGTTCTGATTCTCCAGCCTTTGTCATAAGCCAACGTGTGCCTGTCCTTCTGGAAGAGTGTGTTGATTCTTGGTATGCCTCGGTCCCAACTGTCTTCCAAGTCTTCCAGTGTTAAACGTCTAGAAGAAAATAAAAATTATACTACATAATCCTTTATATGTATTTTATTAGAATTAACTTATTGCACATTTTCTTTATTAAATGAATGTGTTTAGTTGAGAAATATGAACAATAATAACTAAGTAATTATTACATATGTTACAGGCAATGTATTAAGTCAGTCATTCCATAGAATCCCTAGTTATTCTATACAATGTCCGCCATGACCCAAGCAGAGCTGCAAATTGCGACAAGAAGTCCCCGACCGCCCCGCCATCCTGCCCTCACCACTCACTAGTTGCCAACACTCTCATGTACCGGCTGCCGTCCTTCATTAGTGTGCTACAGTTAGTGTGTTGCGAACAGTTTAAATTTCTATATATTATTCAAAATGTCTCAAGTGTTCGCGAATCAGTCTTCAGCAGACCATTTAACTGTTACGAGATTAAAATTTAATGCAGAAATTGCTAAAACCCGTAGCTCGAGTGCTAAAAGTGTGTTTTTGACACGTAGCTACTATAATACATTAGTTTTGCAGGTCGAAATTTAAGTCTTTTTTGTTTACATTGTTAGTTAAAAGATCATAGCAACTTTCAATTGTCATATGTAATACATAGTGTTCAGTATGAGGTTCATTTGTGTTATATTTTACCTGATAAACTTTTGGCATTATATAAAAAACCTAGACAAATATAATGTCTCGGCAAATTATGTAAAATTGTACGAAATCATTCTCATTTAAGACTTTGACATAAGCATAACCATATATATATATATATTTAGGTTAGTTTTGGTTGGTAAAGTTTATTTAGATTTTTTGGACTAGGAGACTGACAAACTTACCTTGGTAAGAGTCCACTCTGTAGTCTTGAAATAGAAACACATAAAAGCACTTAAAGAATGATATATTTCAACCGCACAGTGGTCTTTGTCAATCGATGAGAAAACACAAAAAGAAATATGAGAGAATGAAATAAAATATATATTACGTTATCCATTGTTTTTCCGTTGCACTGACTTTATGAAGTTAATATATTACTATTGTAAGTAATTTTATCCACCATTAAGTGCAATGATTTTACCTTGTGTGATGAGGCGCCTTTCGGTCATTTGACCATTGTCAAATCACTGATTACTGTTTTCGACAAAAAAGTACCTAATCACACAAGGTAAAATCATTGCACTTAATGGTGGATAAAATTACTTACAATAGTAATATATTAACTTCATATATATACATATTTTTAGGTTAGTTTTGGTTGGTAAAGATTTTTTGGACTAGGAGACTGACAGACTTACCTTGGTAAGAGTCCACACTGTAGTCATGAAATAGAAACACATTAAACAATGATATATTTCAACCACACAGTGGTCTTTGTCAATCGAAAAGAAAACAAAAAGAAATATGAGAGAATGAAATAAAATAAATATAAGTTGTAATCGCAGATTGTGTAGAGTAGAAATCAGATGTCACAGATTAAAGATATATATATTGTTTCCATGAGCATATGAGTGATTATAGTTTATATAAATCTGTCAGGGGAAAAGAGATTGGAGACGTCTGATGAGGCTATTAGAGAAAAAAAAAATGAATGGATTTATCTGATGTTGAGGTTAGGGGATTCTCTGGACTTGGTATACCACTGGAATGATAGTTCCCTTCTTCTCAGTTCTTAGGGATTGCAATTAGGGGAGAGTGATTTAATTATTTTTGTGGTATAGCAGTCATCAAAAGTTGTGATGTTGTGACTCGCAGCATGTTGAGCTGTTGACCTATCCATATTCATAATTTTAACATCATATCTGCGGCCATTCATTCTGATATTCAGACCATCCGAGGTCAGGCCTATGTACTGTGCTTATATATATATATATATATATATATATATATATATATATATATATATATATATATATAAAATTTAAACATATCACTTAGATGACTGACTATATTCAACTTATACTCAATCAATAACATTCACTTCTCTAATAATTTCTATATTAAAGTAGCTATTTGGATATATTCAAAGAAACAAAATGAATTTTTTAAACTTATATGTTTACCTGTTTTGTGCATTGGCTTCCTGTCTCTTCAATGCATACTCGGCCCATACCCGCTGAGAATCAATGAACTCTGATTCCCACGGCTGGATGTATCTGTATAAGTTTGGAATCAACTGGTCTTCATCGTGGCTCATTCCAGATCTGAAGTGAGTGATTCCAACATCTGTTTGTTTCGACCAACGCAAATCAGACTAGAAGAAAAAAAAACAGTAAAACTACATCTAATTTAGATACATCTAATAAAACCTACACTAAGTGATTTTCTATCAATTTTTCTTATCTTTTATTTTTTTTATAGCTACACAGAGCTAAATTAAGAATATATTTTATAGGTTGGTTTTGTGTTTAAAAAATAACATTTCTTGTTAGAATTTGAACAAAACTAGAACCAAGTACTATTTGAACACTTTTGGTACTACATAATCAGTAATGCTAGGTTTTCTTGTACACTGAAATAAAGCTTGTAAAAATATTCGTTAATCTGTGTTTTGGTTGTCACAACTCTGAATTATATCATTGCAACTGAGCTACTGAATTACATCACTGTTTTCAGTTCTACTAAAATTTATTTACTTGTTATTGCAAGGTTTTTAACCATATAAAATTACCCAACATTTATTTACATGTTATAGGATTTTTAGCCTTATAAAATTACCCTATAATATTTGTTCCCTTTTGTTATGTACTAAGTTTTTTATAGTGTCCACACCTGTTTATTCTCAAGGTCATTTTGTAAAGAGAATTTATTAATGAAAATTACTTTGTACTACTATGAAGTGTATTATCACTTACAAGTGTTATACATTTCTTAAAGTGAAGGACATTTCTAACTGTGGAATAACAGTATAACTTTATTTACAAATAAATTCCTACTTAGGTCAACAAAGAAAAATTTTATTTTAGATATTTTTTATTAAATAATTACAATAAATAAATAAATAAATATATATATATATATATATATATATATATATATATATATATATATATATATATATATAGATTTTTTGGACTAGGAGACTGACAGACTTACCTTGGTAAGAGTCCACTCTGTAGTCTTGAAATAGAAACACATAAAAGCACTTAAACAATGATATATTTCAACCACACAGTGGTCTTTGTCAATCGAAGAGAAAACACAAAAAGAAATATGAGAGAATGAAATAAAATAATAATAATAATATAATAATTATTTTATTTCATTCTCTCATATTTCTTTTTGTGTTTTCTCTTCGATTGACAAAGACCACTGTGTGGTTGAAATATATCATTGTTTAAGTGCTTTTATGTGTTTCTATTTCAAGACTACAGAGTGGACTCTTACCAAGGTAAGTCTGTCAGTCTCCTAGTCCAGAAAATCTATATATATATATATATATATATATATATATATATATATATATATATATATATATATATATAAATATATATATATTTGGAGTGTCAGTTCATGCTCGAAGATGAGGAATCACAATAAGTGGCAAAATATAAAGCAAAATTAGTTATTAAAGTTTATTAGTTAGATTTAATACATTAATATTTTAAAAAATTGTATTAACATCAAGTGTCATCAAGTAGTTAATTGTTTAAAAAATGTATTTGAACTTGAGTGGATAAACAAAAAGTATTTTATTAGCAATTGATAATTTCTACAAGATATAAGGAGAGGTGAACTAATAGTAGGAGTTGGAAAATAAGATTGACATCAAATCAGATGCCAGTTCCACACAATAATTTGAGATGTTTTTAATTATGAATCAAGCTGTTAGACTTACTGAGATAATAATCTGGTATGTTTTCATGAAAGGCATATAGTAGGAAAGAAACACATGAAAATGTTAATACATTTTATATGCAATACAACATTTTTCAGTCAAAAGTTACTCGTATTTGTCACAAATCTCAAGATTTTCAAAAACATATCGCAGGATGTGACTCAACTTCGCAAGTGCTCAGAGTTGAGACAGGGAATTTTCTACCAAATGAAAAAGACCCTCTATTTACAAAATCAGAAAATTTCATTCACCTTCATTGCGATAGATAATTTTTTTCTATAACTACAGTGTGAGGTTTAACCGTATCTCTGACCTTGAGATCTCTAGGCTGGACTGGGCTGCAGTGCGAGGTCAAAACCCAACACTTCAGAAAACATCAGTGTCGTGTTTAAAGTGTAAACAGCTCTAATTAACTAAATTATAGTACTGTAATTGTTTGATGTAAATGTGTTACATGATCTTTAAATGTGTTGCTCTGCTTCTGCAAAGAAAGAGACACGATTACGAAAGAGATGATATATGTATTGTATAATGCTTTCAGTTATGATAGTAGTCAAATGCTAGAGCAGAATGAGGGACACTGTTAAACCTCACGCGCTGTACCTATAATGTTTAAGTTATATCAAACCCTTAAAATATATACATCTGTAACATATATAAGTTCTTTATTTTAACAGTAACAAAGGATACAAAGCATCTAAAATATACAAATGTTTTAGTGTTTTTTCTTCACAATATAGACTATGTAATTTATTAAATCATATTGCTTATTTGTTGGATATGTTTTTCATGCATTTAATATTTATTATCAGTCCAGCCTTTTGTCTATTTCTAGTTTAGAAAAGTTCTCATTTTAGAGTCTTTGAGAAAGAAAACTGCATTTTCAGAATGTTTTTTTTACCTTTTTAAAAATAACAAATTATAGATTAACATGAAAAATTAAACAGTCATTTCAGTTATTTCTATTTGCCTAATCTGTTGATGTCTATCGATCTCACATAAAACTGATCTATGTATTACCTGAGGGATAAGTACGTGGCCCATAGATAGCATCCCCAATCCTCCTAATTCCTTTGGAGTGTAGAATACTACAGGAGGAAATCTTGAAGGCATTTTTGAATTCAAACCGATCTTGATACGGGTCTGAATTTTGTTTTCACATTTTACCAACAGGTCAAGGAGTTCTTGTGTGTTTACTACTGCTTCTCTGAAGTACGTCATCAAACCAATCAAAGCAGTGTTCCACTTGTTAACAATCTACAAAAACCCAAATTTAACAACTGAAAGTTAATTTTTATAACTATCATCATAAATGTCTTTTTAAATTACTTGACAAAAACTGTAAAACTAACAAGCTCTCTCTATTGCAGAGTCAACTAAGTCAGAAAAATAAGTTGTGTAAACCAATCTATTTTTAAAAAAATAATAAGACATTCATGTTTATATGATATAAAGTGGAAACAAAAAAAACATTACAAAAATACTTTCTAATCAGAGAAAGCAGATGGAAAATTTACATTATTGCAAAAGAGAAACTACAGTATATAACTACCCTATGCACCAACATAAATAGTACTAAATCACTAGTAAGATTTTAATTTATTTCATTCTATGTTCAAAGTTTTATAAATACATAGAAGTACAAGAATCTAAAACATGTTAGACTTGGGTATAAACATGTTCTATATCATCTCCGTTTATTTTGAGGGAACACTCGTACCGTTCTTGAAGGTTTTGCATCATTTTGGTAAAGAGGGTTTGTTTCAATCTCGCTATATACATGGTTATTTTTTCCTGTCGTTGGACGATGGTAGTTGGTGGGTCATCACAGAAAATCTTCTCCTTCATCATTCCCCATGCATGGGCATCAGGTGGTGTAAGATCAGAGGGGTAGGCTGGGTAAGGAAAGTTTATTCTAAAGGAGATGAGGTGGTTGCCAAAGGTTTCTTGAATGAAAGCAACGTTGTCTAAGGCAGTGTGTCTGTTTAGGCCATCTTGCTGTAACCATTGTGAACAAAAAGGCAGGTTTTGGTTACAATAAATTTAATGAAGTCTCCTATAAAATGGCCTAGAAAGACTCTATATCTGAGACAAGGGAACTGTAGCTGATTCAGTTTCAGTACTTGTTATTTTGGTGCAAACGGTATTAAAAATACTATATATTATCAGTCAAATCATCCAGAACATATTAATATTGTCCATAAGAAGCAGGTCCTGAAAGGCAGTAAAAACCAAATGGAAACACACAGAGGATCACTAGCAATATACAGTCCTAATTTTTACAAATTACAAGTTAAAAAACTATCACTTTAAGTTGAATAAAGCAAAATTCTAGTAAAATTCTTAGTAAAACTGAGACTGTAGTTATTACGAGGCAAGAACACAACAGAATAAGGTCTGTGTCTGTCAATGTTCAGAATTTTATTTTGAACAATAACCATTTGAGAAATTTTCGAAAAAGTTCTTTATTTGATGAATTAAATATAAATATGTATTTTCATCTACCGGAATTTTTTTCTGTTTAATCCTTGGGTCCCAGAGTAAAACTATTATTGGTGGAAAAAGTTAGGGTTGGGCTCATATATTTAAATTTTTTATTCTGATTTTTATTCTAAATTTTTTTTCAATTTTTTATTTTTAAGTCAACTTTATTAAGTTATATTTAGGCCCACATAATATTTTCTAATAATAATATAGTTGACATCTTGGCCACATGAATTCTTTTGAAAGTTCTGTTTTAACGTAATAGGTTTCTCAAAACATTCATCCTTGATTTATGAATAGGAATTTCTGAAAGCATGACAAACCAATCGAATTAAAGGCACCAACAAATGGAAATATTTCTGATTGTCTTTGTTCTTGCGTTATAAATAATAATATTTTCGTTGTCTGAAATCAACAATGTTTTAATGATATAATTCAGGGTTGTCCAACTGGAGGCTCGGGGGACGCATGCAGCCCGCCGGAATATTCTGTGGGGGCCGCTATTATTTTTTCAAACTTCAAAAGAAACAGTTCTTTAATAAAGTTATACAAAATGTTTATCAGTGTATCAGTCACTTAAAGGCATCTAACTGATACAAAATTCACCATTTTGCTTCTAATTTTAAAATAGTTTCGCCCCGAGCAGTAATTTTTATTCCATCCCCCTTGGTAAATAGATTTATCAGACCCTGCACCACAAATAGTTGTGGCCCGCGGTTTAGCCCAAATTTTTGCCCCCCCCCCCCTTGTAAGTTGGACAACTCTGATATAATTTATTCAAAACAAATAATATATAAATAACACATAGTTCATAATTAATTATTTTTCTAATAATTTACCCTGCATGTATATTTTAAAAGTTATAAAAACAAATACGGGATCATCATTAATCAATGGAGAATCGAGTATCGGGGATTGCTCGATACCATTAGAATCGACGATTCCTGGAATCAAGAAAAAAGTTTTTTTAATTTAAAATGCTGTGAAAATTACATTAAATTTGATTTGGCTACACTATTGAAAATCATTTTTACATATTATTATTCATGTATAATGTTTAAAAACTATTTACATAAATTTTCTTCTAACATATATTTAAAATATTAACCTTAGTGAATGTGGTAGACCCACTGGCCATCAAGATCTGACGGACTCTGTTATGAAACCTTTGTAATGACTCATCGTCTACTCTAAGGAAGCACTGAGCAGTTCTCTCTTTTGTTACTTCGTTTTGCAGATTCCAAACGCCATCACGATGAGTGAACTCTTCATGAGTTGTACGGCACTATAAACATGATGTTCAAGTTATGATCAGGAAAATAGTGTTACAAAATAATAAATTTTGTTCAAACACACATAAAACAATAAATATATTCCTGCCTTTGTGTCAAGGATAACAAATTAAGATCCCTGCAACTGATGCTCCACTATATGTACAACCAGCCAATTCATATATCCATACAATAAATAGGTAATATAATAAAAATTGTTTACAGTCAATTTCTACTTAGGTCAACAAAAAAATATTATTTTAGTTACTTTTTATTAAATAATTACAATTAAAATAAATAAAGTAACATAACCTATGTAACTAAATTTTGAGTTAAGCTTATGAGGTTATGTTAAAACAGATAAAAGACATACACAAAACTCACAAATTAATCATTTATTAACTCAGACCCCTTTTAATGAAAAAGTAATCATCAGTGAGTGTTGATACTACAAACTCTAACTTACAACTGGATTTAAGTTGTAGCATAACCTAAGTAACTATATTTTGAGCTTAGCTTATGAGGCTATCTTAAAACAAATAAAAGAGACACAAAACTCACAAATTTAAGTAAAACTGGATTTAAGTTACTGGAGCACATTCTTCTGCATTGCAGCTATCCAATTCTTTCACGTGACCTACTAAGAGCGGAAGTCAACGATTTTGAGGACATCCTTAAAAACAAAAAATACTGGCAGCTTGCTTGTGCTGCGTACATTGAACACCGGGCCATCGGCTATGAATGATGCTGGACGCCTGTACTAAGAAGTAAGAAGTAAGTTATAAGTTAGAGTTTGTAGAGCAAACACTCACTGATGATGATGACTTTGTTATTGAAACATGTATGAATCAATAAATGATTAATTTGCAAGTTTTGTGTATAACCTATGTGTTAAAACATCTGTTCTACTAGATAACCTATAACACAAAACAGTTGCTTTATGAAATCATATGTTATCACTTATATAAGCCAAATGGGATGAAAAACTAAATTGCATACTTTGCTCATTTTGTAAAGTTTTTCTCCCATATAAAGCTAAAATTAATTAATTAAATTAGTTAATGAATAAATATTTGAAAAAAAAATGTATTAACAAAGTGTTATCCACTACAAGTTTAAAAAGATGTATTTGAACTTGAGAGGATGAATCAAAAGTGTTTTATTAACGATTTAAAATTTGAGCAAGATATACATAGAGAGTGTGAACTAACAGAAGGAATTGAAAAAGTCATCCTAGGGGGATCAATTGATAAGTTAAATATTATAAATATGACTAATATGTCTATACTATTCATCTGACTTTATATTAATGACCTTTAGGATATTACAACAGGGAATGCAGTTATTGTAAAGTTTTTTTCAGCAAAACATTTATAAATATTTGACAAATTATTATAATCAACAGTAATACATTGGCCCCATTAGTATATTATTTACATGACACTATTTCTACACTGTTTAGAGTTTTCATGAATCAGTTTTCAGGAAAATGCCACTTGACTGAAGTTATAAGTGACCATGTCATCAGTGATGAAGTCACTGTCTGAAGTCTGTTTATGTGGCTGGCAAGATTTATTATCAAAACACACTGTTATAAGCAACATCTGGTTTAATGGGGTCTGTTGTAACAAGGTTCTATAATATACAATTAAAAGTTTTTGGTAAAACATTTACTTAGCGACAGTCAATGTCTACATGTATTTAGGTACCTGAATGAGAAATACACAGAATTTGTATAACCTTCCCAGGACACATTTGAAGCATAGGCTGCTCTTGTAGTTTGGAAATAAAGCCCTGACAAGAGGAAAATGCAATTGAATATGCCAACCTTCTATAGTAATAGCTGAAATTTATTACCAGTGTATCAATTGTAAATGCTTCTTATAGGGTCAACAACATATACTTTCCTTAGGGTGCGAACAGCACAAGTGGGTCACAATGGACGCCACTAGTTGTCACAGTCGATGTCAACAGCACAGAGTAGGGCCACCTACGCTGCTTACTCAAACTCAGGCTGATGTTGTGCTTATTATTATAAGAGTTAATTATCAATATATATATATATATATATATATATATATATATATATATATGAAGTTAATATATTACTATTGTAAGTAATTTTATCCACCATTAAGTGCAATAATTTTACCTTGAGTGATGAGGCACCTTTCGGTCACTTGACCATTGTCGAATCACTGATATTTTTCTGTTGTAGATGTTCGGTCCGTGATATTGGTATTTGTTGACGTTACACGCACTTTCTCTTGATCTGTGTGTATGATGTTTTTATATAGTATGTCTTCTGTATATGTTGTTTGTAGATTCATTAAATTGTTGTGTATGTTTTTATAAATGTGGTATTTTTCTAGTGAGTTTAGTTTTATTGGGTTATTATTTATTTCAAGTATGGTTAGGTTATTTTCGTAATTTGTTATTTCATGTTTATGTGATATTAGGTGTGCTGCAACATTTGATACTTTTGAATTTTTGTTTTTGAATGCTCTATAATGTTCTTCAAATCTTATTTTAAATATTCTGGTTGTTTTTCCTATGTAAAAAGCGTTACAGTTGTTGCATGTAATTTTGTAAATTCCTGATAGGTTATGTTTTTCAGAATTTGTTTTGTGGTTTGTGTTATTAAGATATTTTATTATTTTGTTATTTGGTTTGTATGTTGGAGTGTAGTATTCTATGTTGTATATATTTGTTATTTTTTCTATTTTGTTATTGGTGTATTTATATTTTAGGTAGATTTTTTTATTTTCATTATTTTCATCTACCTAAAATATAAATACACCAATAACAAAATAGAAAAAATAACAAATATATACAACAAAGAATACTACACTCCAACATACAAACCAAACAACAAAATAATAAAATATCTTAATAACACAAACCACAAAACAAATTCAGAAAAACATAACCTATCAGGAATTTACAAAATTACATGCAACAACTGTAACGCTTTTTACATAGGAAAAACAACCAGAACATTTAAAATAAGATTTGAAGAACATTATAGAGCATTCAAAAACAAAAATTCAAAAGTATCAAATGTTGCAGCACACCTAATATCACATAAACATGAAATAACAAATTACGAAAATAACCTAACCATACTTGTAATAAATAATAACCCAATAGAACTAAACTCACTAGAAAAATACCACATTTATAAAAACATACACAACAATTTAATGAATCTACAAACAACATATACAGAAGACATACTATATAAAAGATCATACAAACAGATCAAGAGAAAGTGCGTGTAACGTCAACAAATACCAATATCACGGACCGAACATCTACAACAGAAAAATATCAGTGATTCGACAATGGTCAAGTGACCGAAAGGTGCCTCATCACTCAAGGTAAAATTATTGCACTTAATGGTGGATAAAATTACTTACAATAGTAATATATTAACTTCATAAAGTCAGTGCAACGGAAAAACAATGGATAACGTTAAATATCAAGAATATATATATATATATATATATATATATATATATATATATATATATAGATTTTTTGGACTAGGAGACTGACAGACTTACCTTGGTAAGAGTCCACACTGTAGTCTTGAAATAGAAACACATAAAAGCACTTAAACAATGATATATTTCAACCACACAGTGGTCTTTATCAATCGAAGAGAAAACACAAAAATGCTTTTTGTGTTTTCTCTTCGATTGATAAAGACCACTGTGTGGTTGAAATATATCATTGTTTAAGTGCTTTTATGTGTTTCTATTTCAAGACTACAGTGTGGACTCTTACCAAGGTAAGTCTGTCAGTCTCCTAGTCCAAAAAATCTAAATAATCTTTACCAACAAAAACTAACCTATAAATATATATATATATATATATATATATATATATATATATATATATATATATATATATATATACATATATATATGAAGTTAATATATTACTATTGTAAGTAATTTTATCCACCATTAAGTGCAATGATTTTACCTTGAGTGATGAGGCGCCTTTCGGTCACTTGACCATTGTCAAATCACTGATTACTTTTTCTTAATTTTTCTGGTGCGGATGTTCGGTCCGTCGTGTTGGTAATTGTTGACGTCATATACGTTTTCTCTTGAGTCTTGTGTATTATGTTTTTGAATAGTATGTCTTCTGTATATGTTGTTTGTAGATTCATTAAATTGTTGTGTATGTTTTTATAAATGTGGTATTTTTCTAGTGAGTTTAGTTCTATTGGGTTGTTATTTATTTCAAGCATGGTTAGGTTATTTTCGTAATTTGTTATTTCGTGTTTATGGGATATTAGGTGTGCTGCAACATTTGATACTTCAGAATTTTTGTTTTTGAATGCTCTATAATGTTCTTCAAATCTTATTTTAAATGTTCTGGTTGTTTTTCCTATGTAAAAAGCGTTACAGTTGTTGCATGTGATTTTGTAAATTCCTGATAGGTTATGTTTTTCTGAATTTGTTTTGTGGTTTGTGTTATTAAGATATTTTATTATTTTGTTGTTTGGTTTGTAAGTTGGAGTGTAGTATTCTTTGTTGTATATATTTGTTATTTTTTCTATTTTGTTATTGGTGTATTTATATTTTAGGTAGATTTTTTTATTTTCATTATTTTCGTGTTCCGGTTGTAGTGTTGTGTTGAGGTTAGGTTGTTTTGTGAATTTATTGTATATATTTTTTATAATGTGTTTGTTGTATCCATTTTCTATTGCTATTTTTGTAATGTTATCTAATTCTTCAATTAATTTTTGTTTGTTATCCTGTGTGTATTTTATTGCTTTATTTATCATGTTACTGTGAGTGTTCATTTTGTGTGTCCAGGGGTGGTTAGATTTGTAGTGTATTGTGCAACAGTTTTCTCCAGAAATATTTTGTTTGCCATTATTGAAGGAACCTTTCTCTAAATTTTATCATTAGATTTAGCGTAATTCGCATCTGTTGATAAAATCAATTATTCAAGTGGTTTTAGCCTATTGTTTCAGTTAATAAAATAGTGATCATTTAATATCCTTATCATTGACACATTTTTAATCCAAACTATTCCTTATATGAAATTAATTATACAAAAGTCTAATCAATTAATTATAAATTGAAAAAAATCAATTTAAAAAATGAAATCTAAAGTTAGATCCAATTTTTTTTAACGATAAACTCTTGTGACTCTATCAATGTCTCACCTTCGGAAGAATTCTGCATTCAAATCCACTCATATTGAACAGCAGGTTAGGATTGTCCTTTGAATAAACACTAACAAAACTATTTTCCCACTGAATGGTTGTAGTAGAACGAGGCAGGCGATTTTTGATATCCCAAAACACAGCTCGACCACTGCAATCAAAATAAACAAAAAACTGTTGAAGATTTGTTTCATAAGTACTTGAAATTAATAGAGAAAATGAAATAAAATGTTACTGCAAAGTTAAAATAATAAATAAACCTTCTTAAAATTAATGAACAGCTACTTAATAGGCTCTACAAACAATTATATAGTTGGTAGGTATGTAAATATTTATATTGCTTCAATTCTATGACTGAGAAAATTATCGCAAATTATTCTGTCTTTTTAATGTTGAATTAATTGTTTAAGGTGTTATCTCTTATAAAGTGTGACTGTAAAAGTATACTTCTGGTATATTACTAAAGCCAAGCACAAAAGATAAAATGTTATATGAAAACTCAATTTTTTCCCAAGTGTTGGCTTATTAATTTTAAAATAATTTCATGATTACAGATCATTTGCCGTTTTTGTGTTATACATCTTGAGGTTTTTCTTATGAGTTACACTTTTGGTATCAACTTGGGAGAAAAACCACTACTTACAGATATTTTTCAGCAGACATGTTCTGCACTAGGTCAGTGCATTGTTCAATGCTGTAAGTCACTGACAAGACTATTCATCTGGTGTGGTGTATTGGTGTTCTGTGGTGTATTATTGTTCATGTAGTTGTAGTTAATTACGTGTTCAAATATAGTATTTGATTGTGAGTGTGTTTTGTTATTTAGAATGTGTTGTGGATAGTTTTTGTGTTGTTTGTATACTACATAGTTTTCTGTTGTGTTTAGTTTGTTGTCTGTCTTTATATAGTGTAGGATTTTTATATTAGTGTCTAGATTGGTGTGTGAGTGAAGTGATTTTTGTATGTGTATGTGGAAATTTGATTTGGGTTGTGTCTTTTTATGTCTTAAGACAAACAGGGAGAAATTTTACCAAACGACACAACGAACACATAAAAAAACATATAACCCAAATCAAATTTTGCCATACACACAAAACACACTACATTCACACACCAATATAGACACTAACATAAAAATCCTACACTACATAAAAAAAACAACAAACTAAACACAACAGAAAACTACAAGATATACAAACCTCACAAAAAACTATCCACAACATATTCTAAATGACAAAACACACTCACAATCAAATACTATATTTGAACACATAGTTAACAACTAGTGTATAAACAATAATACACCATTGACTCACACCAACACAACACCTGATTAACGGTCTTGTCCGTGATTCACAGCATTGAACAAGCACTGACCTAGTGGGAAAACGCGTCTGCTGAAAAATATCAGTAAGTAGTGGTTTTTTTATCTTACCAAAAGTGTAAGATATTTTTCAGCATTTGTACAACTGTGAATGTCTAAATATGAGTAAATAGATGGTATTTAGAGGTTACACAAATTATCACCACCAAATGAAATAGCAACTTTGGTGTCATCCAATGTTTTATAAATTTAAAAACCAAGGTACTAAAGAATAATGAAATAATTAAAATAAAAAATAACTAGAGCATTTAAGGACTCAGACTCAAAACTAAATTCTAGATCCACGAAGATTAAGTGTTAAAACAGAAATACAAAAATTTGTAAAATAAGCCTACCTCGTAAGTTTGTTCATATTATCTGGATAATAAAAGTTTTTACTCGCTACTCTAAAATACAAGTTGGGGGAGAAACCAAGATTGTTGCTAGTAAGTTTACACCATTATTACATGTGATTGTGTATTGTAAATGCAAAAAACAGTGTTTTTTCAATGTGTTTAAACATGTCCAAAAGGTAATAGTGACAACATACTGATTTTGACTTGGTAAAAGTGTAATTCGTAAGTACTTAAAATTGCCAATAGATCCCCAATAGTTCTTATTATTTGAAATTAAGGGGTCCTTTTGAAAAACTGCATAAAGTGACAAAAGAAAGAACAAATATGGTAATCGTTAAAGACAAAGTATAAAGAGTAGTAGACTACAGTAGAAATGATGGGGACGATGGAAGGAAATATGGGGGAAAGCAACTAAAAGAACTAGCTTTGATATAAGGAGAAAATATAAAAGCTTATTGGAAAAATATCCCAATACAAATATAGACAAAAAATAACTATATTGGGAAAATGCAGTAGAGTATCGATAATTTGAAGTAGATAGGACAGAGATCCCCTCAGATTACTGAAAACTCGGATTATAAGAAATTAACTTCCTGCGCATTAGTAAAAATAGGAGAACATTGTATGAACATTTCTTATAAACCCGAATCATTTCCTTTGCATGCCGAATTGATACAAACGTTTCTTTAAGACCCGACTCATTTCCTTTGCATATGGTATTGACATAAAAATTTCTTGGAAGCTTGATTCATTTCTTCAACATAACGTACTGATATAAACACATCTTGGAAGCCAGACTCATTTTCTTTGAATACCGTATTGATAGCCCGACTCATCTTCTTTGAATGCTGTATTGATATAAATATTTCTTGGAAGACCGACTCATTTTCTTTGCATACCGTATTGACATGAACATTTCTTGTGAGCCCGACTCATATCCTTTGCATACCATATGGCTATAAACATTTCTTGAAAGCCCTACTCATTTCCTTTGCATCCGAATTGATAAAAACATTTTGTGAAGGCCCGGCTTATTTCCTCTGCATATGGTATGGCTATAAACATTTCTAGGGAGATTGACTCATTTCCTTTGCATACCATATTGACATAAATATTTCTTGGAAGCCCGATTCATCATTTTCTTTCAAATAGATAAAACAGGCTCAAATAAAAATAGACTCAAATAGAAATAGGGTAGAGTTATATGGAAGCTTGAAATATCGAAAGCTCGGATGTTCATAAATACAAAGAATTAGTAGAGTGTAAACAGAAAAAAATGTGATTTAACCCATTAAGGTACAGTAGAACCTCGATAATTTGGACCAACTGGAACTGTGAACCTTTGTTGATGAAATAGCACTTTACTTATGATGAATTATAGTCATTTTAAGCCCAAATTAATACTAAACAAAAATATATTCATAAGTAGTATTACAAAAATCTATTTGTACTAGTTATCATAAAAAATGTAAGACTGCACATACATAAAAATGTCAATGGTGTACCTACTGTAATACTCAGCTGTAACTAGGTTTGAATGTGACATAATAGTTCACTTCGATGTAATTATTTCAAAACAAAAGCAAATTGCACTAAACACCATATTTACAAGCCCAAAATATATTTACAAAAGTAGGTGTACACAAAAAATATATAGGTCTCAATATATATTATTGAAAAATGTCATTTAGGCCTATTCAAAATTGTTTAATTTGTTTAGGCTGAGTTTATTTACAAATACGCTTTTATTTGGCCACTTGAAAAATATTTCAATTTATTGTTTATAGTTTTGACACTATGAAACTTTTTAAAGTAAATGTTTGTATGTAATCCCGGGTTATTTGGGCAAATCGTGCAGTAGGCCTACCGCTCACACGTTATAAGCCTATTAGAAAGCACTTTATCTATATAACATAATATTTTTGAACTAAAATAAAAGCAAAACACTAAATAAATGAGATTATGAATAAGGATATAAGTTTCACATAAACAGCGATTTATCAACTAGGCCAGATGTATGACGCTTACTGTGGAGTGCATAGTAAACAACTGTCTAGGACCAGTTCTTTATATGCAGAAAAAATTATGATAAATACAGCTAAATCAGCGTTATAAACATAAACATTGCCTTCTCATAACACAGCAAATGAACATAGTACACATTATCATTAGGTAAGACGATCTAAAGTATGTAATAGTTGCGTTACATAAATATGTCGGACAGAGTCCAACAGTGGAGCGAAACAGGATTTTTAGTGATGTCGGACTCAGTTTGCCTATGGAACGCAAAAGGTTAATGGAGGTTATTTGAATATTTTTAGTTAGTATAAGTATTACCCATGAGTTTATATTTGCCTCTAATATAGGTTTACCCTCATACTAATCTTGTATTTCAATACTCACAGATTCACATCATGTTTCATAAGCCTCATCCTTGCATCTCGAGGCCAGCATTTCTTGTTGTTGTAACCAACAATGTTCTCATTATTTGGGTCAGGATGTTCCGTTAAGTACCTTTGAATCAGATCTCTGGCATCTTCAGCGCTAAACCTACATTATAACAAACATAACTTTAACAAATTTAAACAGAGAGCCAAAATATGTACTAATACAAGGGCCCTACACCAGTACACAGCTTGCGGCTGTCAATAAATATGACAATGACTTTAAATTATATATTTTTTCAAATAATTTTTAAGTAACACATAAAAAATGCAAAATGGTTTGTAATTTGTCGAAAGAAGTAATATTAAAAAAAATTTTAAATCAGTTACTACTGAGGTCAACAAAGACAAATTTTATTTTAGTTACTTTTTATTTTATAATTACAATTAATATAAATATATGTAAACATATAACAGAATCACAATATTAAGTGGCAAAATAGAAAGCGAATTTCCTTACAATTTTCCATTTCCCATAGAGTTTTCCATGGTGTTGGATTATTATTTTTGTTTGTTACTATTTATTTGCTTTCTTTTTTCCATTTCTAATTTATGAAGCTGATGGGAATCTATAATTTCTCATTCTATCCATCTCTTGTAATGCTTCATTATTGCAAGGAACCTTTCTGTTATAATTTCATATATACCTTTATGTAATAGATTTCTAGTTATGAGAAAGTTGGCTTAGTGCCAAAGTGTTGGATTTCAAACACGTAGTAATTAAGTTAGAATCCAACCGAAATATCAACTTTTTAAAATTTAATTAATGAATAAATATTTGAAAAATTGTATCAACACCAAGTGTCATCCACAAGTTTTAAAAAATATATTTGAACTTGATTGAATGAGTAAAAACATATTTTATTAACAATTGGAAATTTATACAAGGTATATATAATGTGAGCTAATAGAAGGAATTGAAAATAATGTAGCAATGGGATATCAGTGAATTCTCTATTGTCAGCGTATCTGATTCAGTGCTCCCACTGCCACGCCCCCACTCTCATCATCAATTATATCCATTGTGTTAACTATGCCAACTCATCTCTTAGTTTGCCAGAGCTATTGTATGCTCGGCACTCTCTGCTTGCTCTTAGTATTCAGTAACGATACCGTCTAGTTTACTGACAGATAGTCTAAAGACTATCACAAAACTATTAACAATCTTTTAGGCCATTTACAGTTACTTCTTGTCATTAGACAATTTTTAGTTTTTTAAACTTTTAAACTCATGAAAGTTTAAGGCTTCTTCTGAAGCCAAACTCTTTCCTGATAATTTACTGCCTCTGGTTCAGATCCCAACCTTGAAAAAATAATTAGGAGAACATGATATTCGTTCACAGCTTGAGTTTCTTATAAAAAAAGAAAATACATGCGAACAAGATGAAGGACAGCATGAATACAAGAGTCATTGACAGTGTTATATTTGTATATTTGAACGATATATATATATATATATATATATATATATATATATATCGAAATCTTGATGCTGTTCATGACGAGCTGGTTGTAAATTACAAATTACACTTTTGTTATTACTTGCGACCAGACATTTGTTAACTAAAAGTTGTTAATTGTTAACTTACACTTGGAGGAAACGTTTTTGTCTTACGACTTCTTCAGCCTCCTAGCGGCAAAAATACGAGGCTGAAGAAGTCGTAAGACGAAAACATTTCCTCCAAGTGTAAGTTAACAATTAACAACGTTTAGTTAACAAATGTCTGGTCGCAAGTAATAACAAAAGTGTAATATATATATATATATATATATATATATATATATATATATATTTAGGTTAGTTTTGGTTGGTAAAGATTATTTAGATTTTTTGGACTAGGAGACTGACAGACTTACCTTGGTAAGAGTCCACTCTGTAGTCTTGAAATAGTAACACATAAAGGCACTTAAACAATGATATATTTCAACCACACAGTGGTCTTTATCAATCGAAGAGAAAACACAAAAAGAAGTATGAGAGAATGAAATAAAATAATTGTAATCACAGATTGTGTAGAGTAGAAATCAGATGTCACAGATGCACAGATTAAAGATATATATATTGTTTCCATGAACATATGAGTGATTATAGTTTATATAAGTCTGTCAGGGGAAAAGAGATAAGGCTGGTTGGAAGGGGAAAAAAAAAAAAAAAAAAAAAAAAAAAAAAAAAATTAATGGATTTATCTGATGTTGAGGTTAGGGGATTCTCTGGACTTGGTATACCACTGGTATGATAGTTCCCACCTTCTCAGTTCTGAGGGATTGTAATCAGCGGGGAGTGATTTAATTATTTTTGTGGTATACCAGTCATCAAAAGTTGTGATGTTGTGACTCGCAGCATGTTGAGCTGTTGGTCTATCCATATTCATAATTTTAACATCATGTCTGTGGCCATTCATTCTGATATTCAGACCATCCGTGGTCAGGCCTATGTACTGTGCTGAGCAAAGTTTACATTGTAGCTGGTATATGACATTTTTCGATGTACAATTATGATGACCCTGTATTTTGAAGACCATTTTTGTTGTTTGGCTGTTGAAACTATTTGCTGAGGGGTGTATTGGACACGTCTTGCATCTAGGTCTATTACATGGGAAGGAGCCATGAGGAAGTTTGTGTGGTTTCTCTGCATCAGGGTCTGGTAGTTTAGGATGTACTAGGATGTTTTTCAAGTTGGGAGGTTGCTTGTTCCAAATTTGCGGTGGATCAGTGAAAAGATTTTTGGTGTGGACGGAAGCTTGAAGAATTTTGAAGCCATCTCTCAATATCTTGTTGAGTTTATGTAGACCAGGATGGTAGTCTGTTATTAAAAACAGTTTATTTTGTTCTGTTTGTGGTTTATGGTGAACCGAGGATTGTGCTGAATGAATTTGGTTTTCAATGAGTTTTTTTGGGTATCCTCTTCTCTGGAAGGCTGTTGATATCTTTCTATTAAAATCTTCCAATTCCCTATCATTCGAACAGATTCTCTTACCCCTGATTGCTTGACTGTATGGAATGGATTGTTTTATGTTTATTGGGTGGTTGCTGTCGAAATGGAGATATTGTAGGTGGTTTTGTAGGTTTGATGTGAATTCCTGTGTTGATATTTCCATTCTGGAGTGTTACCTCTACATCCAAAAAGGTGATGGCTGATGTAGATTTCTCCCAGGTAAATTGAAGTGTGGAGAATTGTGTCAGGCTGTCTAAAAATGTCTCAAGTGTTGAAGCACCCTGTGTCCAAATTAGGAAGATGTCATCTATATATCTATACCAACATAATGGCTGGTGTGTTTGTGTCTTTAGAAAACTTTCTTCCAACAATCCCATGTACAGATTTGCGTACGATGGTGCCATTCTGGTACCCATTGCTGTTCCCTTTATTTGAAGGTAGTTCCTTCCCTCAAACTGAAAGTTGTTCTTCTCGAGGATGAACCTGGTCAGGTTCACAAGAAAAGGTGTAGTGGGAGAAGGCTTGCCTGGGCGTTTGTTTAGAAAATTCTCTATTGCAGATAGGCCATGTGCATGAGGGATGTTGGTATAGAGAGAGGTGACATCTATGGTGACCAAAATAGTTACCGGGGGTAGAGGTACAGATATTTGTGACAGTCGATCTATGAAGTGATTGGTGTCCTGGGTATGTGATGGAAGGTTCTTTACTAAGGGTTGAAGGTGTGAGTCGAGGAAAGCTGAAATTCTTTCCGTTACTGAATTGCAGCCAGCAATTATTGGTCTACCAGGTGGAGGGATTATGTTTTTGTGGATCTTTGGTAATATATAGAATTGAGGAGTAGAGGGGTTTTCATTATATAATAATTTTAAAGATATTTCCGAAATATTTTGTTCAGGAGCTGTATATTTGAGTAGGTCCGAGAGTAAATTGTTGAATTCTGTAGTCGGGTTATCTGTAAGTATTTTGTATGTTGTGATGTCTGACAGTTGCTTATTTGCTTCTTTGATGTAGTCTTCTTTGTTCATGATGACAGTGGTTGAACCTTTATCTGCTGGAAGAATCATAATATCTTTATTGTTTTTCAACGAAAATATTGCCGCTTTTTCTAATTTGGTAAGATTAGGTTTAGTCTTCAGATTTTTAGTGAAATTTATATCGGTGATGCTTTGCATGATAAAGTTGATGTAAAGTTCAATGGGGTGATCAGGTGGTAGTGGTGGTGGATCCCAGTTGGAGGGTGGTTTGAATTTTGCAAGACATGCGTCTATGTTTGTATCCGTTTTGAAAGTTGGTGTCTGAGCTATATAATTTTTTATCCTAAGTTTTCTGGCAAAGCTGAAAACATCTTTTCCTAACTTGAATTGGTCTATTTCCTTAGTTGGTGTGAATGACAAGCCCTTAGAAATTACTTGTAGTTCATGTTCCGAGAGTGTGTGGTTGGAAATATTGTGCACGGCAACTGTTTTTGGTGAAGGGTTATTTCTTATATCGGGACTGTTATTATTATTATTTTTGTTATTTAGCAATAATGATTGGGTTGGCAGTTTAGGGAGTTGTCCACAGGGTACTGGTATCTTGAAGAGAGAACTTAGGCTAGGTTTGTCACAAACAAGAGGTGGTTTGTCGGCAGGTAAAACTGGATTATCATATTTTTTGATTTGGCCAAAAAGATTTATTTCTTGAATGCAGAGTTTTGAAAGTTTATGTATTTTATTCTTTGCAAGATTGTCTTGCAGTATGTATGCTTTATTGAGAGTATCTTCCATTTGTTGTATTAGATATGGAAAATTGGAGGTAATTAATTTGGCAGTTGAGGTTAGTATTCAGATAATTTGACTTGTTCTTGTTTGTGACACTGTAAGACCAAACGTTTAATTTGGAAAGAGTTGTTTTTGTAAATTGGAGAAATAACAGTTTTGATATACTGGGGCATACCTGACAGTTTATTTCATTCTCTCATACTTCTTTTTGTGTTTTGTCTTCGATTGATAAAGACCACTGTGTGGTTGAAATATATCATTGTTTAAGTGCCTTTATGTGTTACTATTTCAAGACTACAGAGTGGACTCTTACCAAGGTAAGTCTGTCAGTCTCCTAGTCCAAAAAATCTATATATATATATATATATATATATATATGAAGTTAATATATTACTATTGTAAGTAATTTTTCCACCATTAAGTGCAATAATTTTACCTTGAGTGATGAGGCACCTTTCGGTCAATTGACCATTGTCGAATCACTGATGTTTTTCTGTTGTAGATGTTCGGTCCGTGATATAGTTGTTTGTTGACGTTACGCGCACTTTTTCTTGATCTGTGTGTATGATGTTTCTATATAGTATGTCTTCTGTATATGTTGTTTGTAGATTCATTAAATTGTTGTGTATGTTTTTATAAATGTGGTATTTTTCTAGTGAGTTTAGTTCTATTGGGTTGTTATTTATTTCAAGCATGGTTAGGTTATTTTCGTAATTTGTTATTTCGTGTTTATGGGATATTAGGTGTGCTGCAACATTTGATACTTTAGAATTTATGTTTTTGAATGCTCTATAATGTTCTTCAAATCTTATTTTAAATGTTCTGGTTGTTTTTCCTATGTAAAAAGCGTTACAGTTGTTGCATGTGATTTTGTAAATTCCTGATAGGTTATGTTTTTCTGAATTTGTTTTGTGGTTTGTGTTATTAAGATATTTTATTATTTTGTTGTTTGGTTTGTAAGTTGGAGTGTAGTATTCTTTGTTGTATATATTTGTTATTTTTTCTATTTTGTTATTGGTGTATTTATATTTTAGGTAGATTTTTTTATTTTCATTATTTTTGTGTTCCGGTTGTAGTGTTGTGTTGAGGTTAGGTTGTTTTGTGAATTTATTGTATATATTTTTTATAATGTGTTTGTTGTATCCATTTTCTATTGCTATTTTTGTAATGTTATCTAATTCTTCATTTAATTTTTGTTTGTTATCCTGTGTGTATTTTATTGCTTTATTTATCATGTTACTGTAAGTGTTAATTTTGTGTGTCCAGGGGTGGTTAGATTTGTAGTGTATTGTGGTGTTGTTGGAAGTAGGTTTCCTGTATACTGTAGTTTCTATTTTATTATCATTTATATTTAAAGTGATGTCGAGGAAGTTGATTGTTCTATTTGTTTCTGTTTCAACGGTGAATTGTATGTTTTCGTTGTATGTATTTAGTTTGTTTAATATTATGATGTGTTCGTTGTGAATGGTAGGTTGGTATATTACAAGTATATCGTCTACATACCTTGTCCATAGTGAGATATTGTGTGTGTTTATTATAGGTTTAATTATTATTTGTTCAAAGTGTTGTAAATATATTTCTGACATGACAGATGATATGGGTGAACCCATGGGGAGTCCAGTTGTTTGTTTATAATATTTATTGTTAAATTGGAAGTAATTATGGTTACATATGTGTTTGGTTAGCGTAATGATACTATCTATTATGTTTCTTTTTTCGTTATTGTGTATCAGTTTGTTTTTTATTATTTCTATGGTTTCTTCTATTGGGATACTAGGGTACATGTTAGTTATGTCATAACTTATTATTTTTGTGTTGCTGTTTGTTTTTATCGTTTTTATTTTATTAATTAATTCGTATCCATTTTTTATATTGTATGTGTTGTTGATATGTATTTTAGATCTTATGATTTTGTCTAGAATTTTTGCGATTATGTAAGATGGTGCTGTTGTGAAATTTATTAGTGGTCTAAATGGTGTGTTGGGTTTGTGGATTTTAGGTATCCCTGATAATATTGGTGCGCATGGTTTGAATGGGTATAGTCTTGTGTGGTATTTTAATTTATTGTTATAGTTTAGGGTGTTTCGGTGAGTGACTATTAAGTTTTTTATTGTAATAAGGTATTTGCTAGTTGGGTCTGGGATTTGTTCGTATTTATTTTCTTTTATGTAGTTAGTCATTGAATCGATGTATTTGGTATTTTCTATTATTACTGGTGTATTTGTTTTATCTGATTTTAATATTAAGTAGTCGTTGTTTTCTAGTTTTTCTCTGAGTTTTATAATTTCTTTTTTATTTCTTTTAAATCTGCCTACCATAAAAAAAGCCAAATCAATTTACAACTATACACAACCAATTTGGAAATAATGAAAACTTTTGATACTCTCATACCTATTATTCACGAAAAAACAACAAATTATAATAAAACATAAAACAAACACTATAAACAGACAAAACAGAAAAATCGAAAATTTATCAAAACAACATAACCTAAAAAATAGCCTAGAACCAATCCACACATCAAAACAACAACATAACCTAAAAAATAGCCTAGAACCAACCCACACCTCTAACAACAATAAATTCATAAACTTAACTAAAACACAATTTACTGAAAAAGAAAAAATAATAATAACAAATTCCTTCAAATATAACCTACCTAACTTCAACAAAAAACAAATAATAAAAAACCTAATAGTTGACACAGAATCTAACATCCACAAAATTACCCACCAAAATACTGAACACATAAGAAACAATATTAATAATAAAATTAACCTAATAAAAACGGAAAAAAACAAAAAAACGGAACAATATATAATAAAAAAGAAATTATAAAACTCAGAGAAAAACTAGAAAACAACGACTACTTAATATTAAAATCAGATAAAACAAATACACCAGTAATAATAGAAAATACCAAATACATCGATTCAATGACTAACTACATAAAAGAAAATAAATACGAACAAATCCCAGACCCAACTAGCAAATACCTTATTATAATAAAAAACTTAATAGTCACTCACCGAAACACCCTAAACTATAACAATAAATTAAAATACCACACAAGACTATACCCATTCAAACCATGCGCACCAATATTATCAGGGATACCTAAAATCCACAAACCCAACACACCATTTAGACCACTAATAAATTTCACAACAGCACCATCTTACATAATCGCAAAAATTCTAGACAAAATCATAAGATCTAAAATACATATCAACAACACATACAATATAAAAAATGGATACGAATTAATTAATAAAATAAAAACGATAAAAACAAACAGCAACACAAAAATAATAAGTTATGACATAACTAACATGTACCCTAGTATCCCAATAGAAGAAACCATAGAAATAATAAAAAACAAACTGATACACAATAACGAAAAAAGAAACATAATAGATAGTATCATTACGCTAACCAAACACATATGTAACCATAATTACTTCCAATTTAACAATAAATATTATAAACAAACAACTGGACTCCCCATGGGTTCACCCATATCATCTGTCATGTCAGAAATATATTTACAACACTTTGAACAAATAATAATTAAACCTATAATAAACACACACAATATCTCACTATGGACAAGGTATGTAGACGATATACTTGTAATATACCAACCTACCATTCACAACGAACACATCATAATATTAAACAAACTAAATACATACAACGAAAACATACAATTCACCGTTGAAACAGAAACAAATAGAACAATCAACTTCCTCGACATCACTTTAAATATAAATGATAATAAAATAGAAACTACAGTATACAGGAAACCTACTTCCAACAACACCACAATACACTACAAATCTAACCACCCCTGGACACACAAAATTAACACTTACAGTAACATGATAAATAAAGCAATAAAATACACACAGGATAACAAACAAAAATTAAATGAAGAATTAGATAACATTACAAAAATAGCAATAGAAAATGGATACAACAAACACATTATAAAAAATATATACAATAAATTCACAAAAAAACCTAACCTCAACACAACACTACAACCGGAACACGAAAATAATGAAAATAAAAAAATCTACCTAAAATATAAATACACCAATAACAAAATAGAAAAAATAACAAATATATACAACAAAGAATACTACACTCCAACTTACAAACCAAACAACAAAATAATAAAATATCTTAATAACACAAACCACAAAACAAATTCAGAAAAACATAACCTATCAGGAATTTACAAAATCACATGCAACAACTGTAACGCTTTTTACATATGAAAAACAACCAGAACATTTAAAATAAGATTTGAAGAACATTATAGAGCATTCAAAAACAAAAATTCTAAAGTATCAAATGTTGCAGCACACCTAATATCCCATAAACACGAAATAACAAATTACGAAAATAACCTAACCATACTTGAAATAAATAACAACCCAATAGAACTAAACTCACTTGAAAAATACCACATTTATAAAAACATACACAACAATTTAATGAATCTACAAACAACATATACAGAAGACATACTATATAGAAACATCATACACACAGATCAAGAAAAAGTGCGCGTAACGTCAACAAACACCTATATCACGGACCGAACATCTACAACAGAAAAACATCAGTGATTCGACAATGGTCAATTGACCGATAGGTGCCTCATCACTCAAGGTAAAATTATTGCACTTAATGGTGGAAGAATTACTTACAATAGTAATATATTAACTTCATAAAGTCAGTGCAACAAAAAAACAATGGATAACGTTAAATATCAAGAATATATATATATATATATATATATATATATATATATATATATATATATATATATATATATATATATATATATATATTTAACGTTATCCATTGTTTTTCCGTTGCACTGACTTTATGAAGTTAATATATTACTATTGTAAGTAATTTTACAGAAGACATACTTCTACAGAAGACATACTTCTACAGAAGACATACTATATAAAAACATCATACACACAGATCAAGAGAAAGTGCGTGTAACGTCAACAAATACCAATATCACGGACCGAACATCTACAACAGAAAAATATCAGTGATTCGACAATGGTCAAGTGACCGAAAGGTGCCTCATCACTCAAGGTAAAATTATTGCACTTAATGGTGGATAAAATTACTTACAATAGTAATATATTAACTTCATATATATATATATACAGTAAACTCCCGATTATCCGTGGGCGGACTAACCGGTTTGGGGATTATCCAGGGTCCGCCATTGTTTTATAAATATCCAATTTTTATTCCAATCAGATTCATGTGTTTAAATTCCCAAACAGTGAATTACGACGTAAATACATATAAGGCTTAATAGAAGTTAAGATGAAGGGAATAGATATGTAAATATGTACATACTAATTTTTATATTGAAAGGGAAGCATCTCGACGCGGGCCAGCGAAATAAAAGGGGCGAGCAGACTACTGTATATAAGAGACAATGACAAAATGCTTGGACACTCGAAAACCTAATGTGTATCATAGGATTGTAAACAAATGTCAGCTAATCTCGGCTATAAATAGTCTAGGACGTGACATATGCATTATCGATCTTTATGGTTTTGTGACACAGGTGACACAAGTAGACACTGTGCGACAAAATGGTTGTCAAGAATTTTAGATCGCACATTAAAGCTAAATCAATGCTCACAAAAAACAGACGAAAGTGACAGATTTTTTTGTTAAAAAGTGAAAGTATTATGTGTAAAGGAAATTACATATGTACATACATACTTACTTTTGACATATACTTACGTACGTATTGTAAATAGTTAGACATATAAATACACATGTTATAATCCGTCAAATACATCGACATTTTAAATTATTTTCTGTATTTATTTTGTCCTCTGACGATTATTTTAAAATTGCATTAACCGGGGTCATTATTTGTGTAACTTATGGTATAATAATCGATTATCGATCGTTTTGCGTATTCTTTGTTCATAGCGGATTATCCGGGGAATTCATTATCCGGCGTTGTCGGGCTACCCTATATCACAGATAATCGGGAGTTTACTGCATATATATTTAACATGTTAGTTTTCCTGAAGGATTTGGTTGACAGTTGTGATAATACAATTAGTGAGTATTGTTTGTTCTACTATCTTAATTTTGTTTTTTTGGAAAAGAACAATAGAATGAATTTAACCCTTTGATTAGCATTAATGTACCAGTACGTGAGATCGCGCCAGCGGGAGAATTCCCGTATATGTATGTTCTACCATTTTTCTCAGATTAGCATTGCCGTATGTTTATGATTTGTTTTCCTGTGTATTGTGCTGTATTCTAGGCTAAATATTTCCAACTATCTGGACAGTAAATACTACACGGAGTACATAGTCACTATTTTTTTGTGTCCAAAGTCTATGGGTTTTCCCCGCGTATTTACAGATTGTTTTTAAGATTCTGCAGTATTTTACAATGAATAGGCGATTGAATAATGAAGAAGTTCTTTTGTGTATAAATTTTATGGTTTTTCCCACATGTTTACAGATCGTATCGAAGTTTGTTCGGTATTTTACAAAGAACAGGTATTTTATAAAATAAAGATTAACAAATAATTTTTAGCAAAGAAATTGTCAGTAAATGTAAGGTAAAGGTTGGTTAACATAAGTAAATCAATTTTTTAAAAATATTAAAAAATATTACTAGTATTTAAAAAATTAAAGAAAAATAAAGAAAAAGTTTTAAAATCTTTCAAAAAATATGTTGTTCTCATGGGCCATACCAGGGCATTCATATATTGCTAATCAAAGGGTTAAGCAGTGATTTATCTTGAAAGTATTTTTTAAATTTACATTTCTTAATAAAATGAAGTAAATTATACAAACTGGATAGTAAAATATATTAGTGATAAGTAGCAACATTATTGACTAGCCTTTCCACTAGTTATTAGTTACAACAGGTATTAAAATATTCTACATAAAATATTATGTTTTTAATGATTTCAAACTGAAGCTAAAATACAAATTTTACATTTACCTGAAAAATATGTGAGTACGGTCTATATAGCGACAATACAACCTAATCGGATGGGACGACTCAGTAGAGACATCTTGGAATGTAAGGAAATCATTTGGCATTTGAGGCGGTCCTGCCATCTCTGAAGCTCTTTGTAAACCTAACACTAACAAATCCAGAACCAATCCATAATACTGCACGATAAAGGATGCAAACTGAAGTCCTCGAATGATACCATAACTGTTAGTATGATTCATGTCCTGAAACAATACGTAACGATAAACTAATGAACTGCACAACAGGGTTTTTATTTCAATATGCATTTGTTTCTATTATTTACATTGTACAACTAAAATGTAATTAAACTATATTTAATTTCACATAGGAATAAAACATAAATAGGTTTTAAATTAATTTAAAATCAATTTTGATATCTTTGTGAATATATCCATACACAAAACGGGTTAATATTTTTAATGTTTACTTGTTTGTAAAAAGATGAATATTCTGTTACAACAAAAACATACTCAACAACTCCTATTCCGAGAATCTATTTTATGGCCTTAAATTACTTTGACATTCCAGTATATATTTTAAAATGTTTTTTTCCATTTACAACAAAGATTTCTAAAAAGTTATCTTCTAAAAAAAATATTAAAATCTTTTTCCTGGCTTCACTTTACATGGTATATTTTCCTCACTATATTTTTAACAATTCTTAACAATGTTTAGAAAGCAACTTAATTATCTAGGTCTTTTTTACATAATTTTCAAAAGTTTAAAATTGTTAAGTAATGAAACGGGAGGAGTCAAAAGTAGGCATGTACCAATAGGAAGCAAGCACTTCAAGTGGTGCCAGCGTGGCAGTATATAACGACGAGGTCAGGGTTTGGGCAAACCACGCTATTTAAAGTTTTGAGATTGGAGTTATTTCAAAATAGCCAACAAAGAAACATAATTTAATGTTTAGAAAGGCAGAAAAATGTACTCAAAAGTAATAAAGATATTTATAATAACTTTATATGAACATTTCTTGGAAACCCGAATCATTTCCTTTCCATACCGTATTGATATAAACAATTCTTGGAAGCCAGACTCATCGTTTTCTTTTAAAATGATAAAATAGGCTTAAATTTAACGGTAGCTCAAAATATCGGGACTCGGAATTTCGAGGCTCTACTGTAATGGTTTAAACAATTATGTTGTAATTAGTAATGGAACTTATCACAAGTTAAGCATACTTGTCAATATGAGTATACTCGTGAACAAAACTTTATCTACGATTGGAAAAGTCTACAGTTACTATAAATAAGCTTTAAAATATTAAACCCACCTTGTAATTAATTACCACATTGTTCTTAGCCGTCATATAATCAGCGATGTTGTGGTCTACAATTAGACGCAGCAGTCTGTTAAGAAGAGTCAGATCAATCTTCTCGTAAATCTTCTCAAACTTTGACTCAAGCAAGACGTTGCATTCTGCTTCTGACACATCCCATACATCTTGCAGATTGTTTATACCTGAATAAAATAAAACTATCTTAGAAAAAATATGAAAACAAGTTGTTTATATGCTAACTTTATAATGCTAAAAATTTATACTAAATATAGATAAAAGTAATAAGGTAATTATGCCACTTGAAATGGCTCGCTTGACTCTTTTAACATTAAATCGTAAGTAATAACTTGGAGCAATTGTGGTGTAATTTTTAATTATAAATACATAAAACCTTTTAAACCACAAATACTTTTTATTTATCTTGTGATGTACATTATGACTGCAGAGTAATTATCTTCAGAGGAAATTATCACAAGACTAACTATATTTGGTCTGTTACAATCAATATATACACATTGTTAACACTCTTACACTCTTTGACTAATTACGTAGTGGTAAGGTCTACCTCTCCTTATCAGCCGACAAATATTGCCACAGTAAGGTCTAATCCATAAACTTGATGGGCTAAGAACGTTAACTTTACAACATTTACATTTAATTTCTTAATTATTCTGTAAATTCAAATATTGTAAAGTTGAGTCCTTAGCACGTCAAGTTGATGGCTCAAACCTTACTGTGAATCTTATTAATCACTTAAACAATAGTTAATGACTATCCGAACTTTTAATTTAGTAAATTTGTTAAACTTACTGAGACAGAACGTTTTCAATCGCTTAGTTGGCGATCTTCTTCAGCGTCTTCTGCTTGGAGATGTCTGGTCAAACGGTGATGGTTTTAAAGGTAGGTTTTCGTTAGTATCAAAGAGTATATGTGATTTGTATTGTGTTTGTTCGTTTAATATGTTTGTACTTTGTTTTTTTATTGTGTGTCTGTAAATTTCATATTGTACAGACACACAAAAACACAAAGTAAAAACATATTAAACGAACAAACACAATACAAATCACACATACTCTTTGATACTATCGAAAACCTAACTTTAAAACCGTCACCACTTGACCAGACATCTCCAAGCAGAAGCCACTGAAGAAGATCACCAACTAGCGATCGAAAACGTTCTGTCTCAGTAAGTTTAACAAATTTACTAAATTTATTTATTTTTTTTTTCCTGGCGAAAAACCAATTGTGGTTATCATCGCCAAACAAAATCTAACACAGCACGCAATGTTTTAAATAAAATCAAATAAATTAATAAATAAACAAATACAACAAAAATTACAAAACAAAATAAAACACCAACAATAAAAAACAAAAAACAACAATATAACAATGAAAAAATCCTTAAAAACTAAATAACAAAATAACAACAAAGAACAATATAACAGTAAATAAATAATATGTAAAACAATAATAGGTAACAATTTACCAATAAATTAATCTCAATAACAATAACAAGAACAGAAAATAAATTTAATTAAAATAAATAAAAGAAACACAGAAAATTATATGTATAAATAAAATTTAAAAAAATATATATTTATGTATTAAATTTTAAAAAATATTTTCAAGTGGTGCAAGAAAGCGATGACTCGGTCAATGGCCGAGGCATCGTCCCTTAGCACCACCTTTAAACTCCCTTTTAAATTAAAAAGGGCACGAACATTACCTACACTAACACAATCTACCAAAATATGTTTTATTGTGAAGATACCCCCGCAGTATTGGCATATTGGTGGATCTTCACGACGCATCAAATATCCATGAGTTGCAAAAGAGTGGCCAACGCGAAGGCGTGTAACCACCACTTCCTCCCTACGTTTTGAACGAATTGAAGACCTCCATGGACGGACGGTATCTTTAATTTCCCTCAGCTTATTCTGAATCACGGTATGCCACTCGTCATTCCAAGCAGCGAGCAATAAATGTTTCGCGAAACACACATAATCAGATGCCATAACCAGTTGAGTAATAGGCACCAAACTTGTAGCTTTCTTCGCCGCTTCATCCGCTTTTGTGTTTCCAAGTATTCCGCAATGTCCAGGAACCCAACAGAAAGTTACCCCCACACCCCTCAATTGAAGCCTGTGTACAGCACACAAAATGTCCCCAACTAAAGGGTTGCTAGAGAAAACATCCTGAAGAGCCTGAAGAGCACTTTTGGAATCCGAACACAAAAGATAATGCGAGGATCGAGATTGAATGACGGTCAAAGCTTTAAAAATAGCAAATAGTTCTGCCGTGAAAACACTGCAAGCTGAGGGCAATCCGTACGTGTAGGTACATCCAGATGCATAACACGCACACCCAACGCCATTGTCCAGTTTAGATCCATCAGTGAAAATAATTTCACTGTGTTGATGTGATTTATAAATG
The DNA here is from genome assembly GCA_036971475.1 of Prosapia bicincta. NCBI lineage: Eukaryota > Metazoa > Arthropoda > Insecta > Hemiptera > Cercopidae > Prosapia > Prosapia bicincta. Next base: position 302,135,616 of record JBAIZL010000001.1, on the reverse strand, counting down.
GATAAAAATTCCTGGTGGTAGACCACAACAGGAGTATCGTGTTTTATATAACTGGACAATGAGAAATCGAAGTGCGGCGTTTTTATTATCCATGGAGGTAGATAGCACATTTGTCGTTCAAACATAGTTAGAAGTTGCAACTCAAGGTCATCCAATATTCTTAATGTTCGTATGCCAAATGGAGCGGTCGAACGTTGACGTGTATTGTACACTTGATTTAGCATATTATTAAAGACTCTTTCAAATGCCGGGTGGTTGGGTTTGCTTCGAAGAACAGAAACGTAAGTTATTTGTAGCATCTGACATCGCCTAGAAAGGGTAGGTTCCCCAGCTTCGACAAGAAGACTAGGGATTGGGCTAGTTCTAAATGCACCAGTAGCCAGTCTAAGTCCAGAGTGGTGGATGGTATCAAGAGTTTTCAGAACTGTAGGACGTGCAGATGAGTAGACTTGACAACCATAATCTATGCGGGATCTAACGACTGCGCGATAAAATCGAAGCATACTAGTTCTGTCTGCTCCCCAATTCGTACCACTAAGGACTCTTAACATATCCAATTTCTTGCTGCATCTCACCTTCAAATCACGAACATGTGGACTCCATGAGAGTCTTTTATCAAATAAAAGACCCAAAAATCGAACAATATCCGTGGTTTGAAGCTGAACCCCATCAAGATAAAGGATCGGCTCCTGGTGTTGCCTACGACGACTAAATGCAACACATTGTGTCTTCGAAGCAGAGAATTTGAAACCTGTAGATTTAGACCATTCTTCTAACCTGTATATTGCTAACTGCAAAGATCTTTCCGCAGTTGCCATACTACGAGCAGGCACATATATACAAAAGTCATCCACAAAAAGGGAACAGTGTACCGGAGATCGTATATTACTGGTGATACTATTTATTGCAACGGCAAACAGCGTGACGCTCAGCACGCTGCCCTGCGGTACACCATTCTCCTGTGTATAGCTGTTTGAATACGTGCCTCCAAGTCGAACGCGGAAAGATCTATTAGAAAGAAAGTTGCGATGAATGCTAGGATATTCCCTTGTATACCCCATGATTTCAGAGTGTTCAGAATTCCTCTTTTCCATGCCATATCATATGCCTTTTCAAGGTCAAAGAAAATCGCAACGAGCGTTTGACGCAAGAGAAAGGCATCTTGAATAGCGGATTCTAACAAAACCAATTGGTCAACTGATGAGCGTCCTAGTCTGAAACCACATTGTTCGTTGCTAAGAAGGTTGTTGGTTTCTAGGTACCAGACAAGACGGCGGTTGACCATCTTCTCCAGTAGTTTGCACAAGACGCTTGTAAGTGATATAGGCCTGTAACTACTGGGGTTGGTTTTGTCCTTACCTGGCTTCAAAAGAGGAATTACAGTCGATTCTAACCATGCATCGGGGAAAGAGCGCTCCTCGAATAAACGATTGTATACTCGAAGTAGGACAAGTTTCGCCGATGATGGTAGATGTTTTAGCATGGAGTACACAATGGAATCTGGACCTGGTGCAGAATCCTTCGTTGACGCAAGAGCTGACTCCAATTCCCCTATAGAGAAAGGGGTGTTTAAAGTAGAGTCCTCAGACAACCCAACGGTAAACGGTATTGCTTCTTCCTTCAGTTTATACATCTGGAACAATCTATCATAGGCTGTAGTAGCAGAAAAGTTAGAAAAAGATGTTCCAAGTACATTAGCAATGTCATCACTGTTTGTGATTAATCTCCCATCTGGTTGCTTCAGCGCAATGGCTGGCAACGGAATGGAAGTACCACAAACTGATCTTAGTTTCCTCCACACTGTGGAGGACGGAGTTAATCGTCTAATTGTGCTAATGTACTGTTCCCAAGAGTTCTTTCTACTCAGCCTAAATATCCTCCGTGCTTTCGCACGGAGTATTTTATATTCCTGAAGGTTTCCATTCGTTGGGTGTCGTTTAAATCTCCTAAGAGCTCTTCGTCGTAAACGGAGGATTTCTGTGCATTCATCGTTCCACCACGGCACAGGCGGTCGGCGTGGATGCGCAGAGGTTTTCGGAATGGTCTTTTCAGCGGCATTTAAAATTGCTTTTGTAAAATTTTCTATATTTTCACCAATGGGTGTCAGATAATCCATGTCAAGTGATACAAGGTAATTCGAGTAGGAGTCCCAGTTGGCTTTTCGCAAAATCCAACTGGAATTTCGAACATAACAGGTTTGGGAGTCACATAAACTGATCTTAATAGGCACATGGTCGCTTCCATACAAATCATTGAGTACCGACCATGTGCATCTAGTAGCTAATTGAGGGCTGCAAATCGATAGATCAACAGCTGTCCATCCACCAGTAGATGCTGCTAAATGAGTAGGAGAACCGTCATTTAGCAGACATAAGTCTAGTTCCGTTCTTACACTTTCAACAATATCACCTCGAGAGTTCCTAGTCGGAGATCCCCAAGACGAATGGTGGGCATTAAAATCCCCTACCAATAAGAACGGAGTTGGTAACTGGCTTATCAAATTTACTAAATCACTGTGATGCAGGTTTTCTTGTGGTGGCAAGTAGACACAACACACAGTGATTTTATACGGGACAGCTGTTTGAACGGCTACTGCTTGTAAAGGAGTTATTAAGTTTAGAGAAACAGCATCGATACAGTCACGGGCTAGGATGGCTACGCCACCTCTAGCTCGATCTTCTGTAACGAAGTCCGATCTAAAAACTGAATACTCCCTTAAATGGAAATTATGCGATTCGTGGAGATGTGTCTCCTGTAGACATACAAACATTGGGTACACATCTCGCACGAGTACTTTAAGTTCTTCTATGTGACTCCTAACACCGTTGACGTTCCATTGTATCACTGACTTGTTAATTGCAGACATTTATTAACTCAGCAAGGGATTGATCTGACACCCATTGGTGCTCTCTCCTTTCTTGCCTGGAACGTTTTTAGACGTCTCAGGCTTACATTTCTCAGATTCCATATCCACCCGTTCAGGGATGGAATCTGAGGAAGTTTTGGGTTTAGGAGGGGTAGTTTTTACATTCCCTCCTTTGTTAGCATTTTTCTTAATGCCCGGTAACGACGGTGGCGATGTGGTCTGTCGTAACACTGGTCTACGTGGTTTGGATTTTTCCGTCTTCTGCACAGAAGGTTTATTACCCGTTGATAATATCTTCTGCACAGAGACACAAGGCTCGCTTAGTGATTTATTTCGTGCTCCAATCCCCCCATTGGAAGGGACAGGTACACGAGGTAAAACATTATCCGTTGCTGCAGGTTGTACCAAATTCAAGGACGGACCATTTGTGACTAAGCACAAAAGGCGAGACACTTGTTCAGTTAGAGCTTCAATCTTGTTGGACAGCTCAGCACAGTTGGAACAAGACGATTTTGAAGCGGTCAGGGTAGCGGCATAAGTCTTACTGTCTGTCTTTGGCTGAGTTGATCGATAGAGTTTTTTGGCCTCTGGAAACGACAGCTTGTCTTTCGCCATGATGCCTAGGATAGCTTTCTCTTCCTTAAAGGTAGGACAATTGTAGGATCGCGCTGGGTGGTCACCACCACAGTTGGCGCATTTCGGAGAATTAACACAATCCTTATCATCATGGCCTTCAACGCTACATATACCGCATACGTTCTGCTTCGAACACGTAGAGCTGATATGCCCAAATCGCTGGCACTTGAAGCAGCGCCTAGGGTTAGCCACGTATGGTCTCACTGAGAGCCTTTGGTAACCTGCATGTAAATATTCGGGTATTTCCGGTTTGCCGAAGGTGACGATAAAGGAAGCTGTTGCTACCTTTTCTCCTTTGTCCATTTTCATGATAGGGACAACGTCCGTAACTGACTGAGACGACAGTTCGGACTTAATTTCATCAACTGAAATGTACATTAAATCCCTACATGTGATGACCCCCTTTGAGTAATTCAAGGATCTGTGGGGAGCCACAGATACCTTGACCTGGTCAAAGAAAGAGGTCATTTTAGATAGAGCACGGGTTTGTCTCTCGGTGGAAGTCGCAACTAACAGTGTTCCGTTTCTGAGTTTCTTAATAGAGGCTACTGGACCTCCAGCACAGGCAGTAATAGCCTTGTTGATCAGGAAAGGAGAAACTTTGGAAAGATCTTTCCCTTCTTCGACACTAGATACAACTAAGTACTTTGCTGATGGCAATGTCTGTGACGTTGCTACCATCAACTTTTTACTCAAATCTTTACTAATTACATCGTCAGGAGAATCCTGGCCTGTTCTCTTTAAACTAGTCATATTTGACGTGGTTTTGGAATCCATAAATATTTTTTGCCAGCCATCGTGTCAAGCGTTACGGGCGAGACTATAGGAACGGGTACACCCTTGGATCACAATAAGATCATTTCCAATCCTCAGAACTCTGAGGCCTATAGCTTTTCTCCTTAGCTCGACTGGATGGGCATCAGTCGAGAACTCGTAATACTGTGCACAGGCTCCGACACCCATGCACCGCGGACACTCCCTGACCAAGGACCGAAGCGGCTGGTAGACCAGAAACCGCGCTTACGTCTTCGGCAGAGCAAGCTCACATCAGCATCCCAGACCAGAGTTTGTCACGCTCTGGACTTTTCAGCACTCCCAACGCGCAACGGTTCTGACCAGTCAAAATTCCCTAAGCGAAGATGCAAGTGTTGAAATGTGTATAGATTATGTTGGTGTGTGTATGTGTGTGTGTATGTTTTTGTGAGTGTTTACTAAATTCAAAGTTCGGATAGACATAAACTATTGTTTAAGTGATTAATAATAATTTATATTTATATAATTTATATATTATTATTATATATATTAATGGTAACAGACCAGATGTAGTTAGTCTTACAGTAATTTCCTCTGAAGATGATTACTTTCCAATCAAAATGTAGAAAGGATATTAATAAAAAGTGTTTTGTGGTATTAAGAGGTTTTATTTATAATGAAATCATAAGGCCAAATTCTTTTAAACTTTGCAATCAAAACAGTAAAATCTCCATGAATTTCATTATTTGCTTACATTAAAATACAGTATTGAAATTTAAAACATCCAAAAATTTGATGACAAAGAGAATTTATTTAAAGCATTGTGTACAAGAAATATTTGATTTAAAAACTTAATTTTGAAGATCCTAGGTGATATCTGTCACAAAATGAAATTTTTCATTTTGCAAGTAAAACATCTTTAATCTAGCATCAATTAGTTTCAGGTACATCATTATTTTAATTAACATGCAATGACATACCTTGACACCATTTGTAAACTAATAGAGGTGGAGGTTCGGTATCAGAAGGCTTCACCCATGGAGGAAATAATCTCCGTTTGTCAGCTTCGTACCAGAGATACTGATCAAGATAGGCATCTGTGATTTTTTCCAGGGGCTCTACATCATATACAGGCACCAAATGTGAGTACAAATCCATAAATTCAATTCCAACCTAGATTCAGAAATATATAGACGTTAGCTTCTTTTTATATTAATTTTAATTTCTTTAAAGATAAAAAATCCAATAAAACAGGAAATTAGCATTTACAAAATTTATTAGTAATAAGTAAAAATGCCTTGTTTTTTGTTTTCAAGACAAACATTAAACTAACTGCACATGAAAGATTATATAAATAAACTAACCGCACATGAAAGATTATATAAAAGATTTTTATATAAACTCCTTTCCCTTTTATACTTTGAATAATGTTTACTAAAACAGTAGTTTCAAGAAAAAAGGACTAAAAAGGTTTTCTTAAAATGATGTGTATGTGTGTGTGTGTGTGTGTGTGTGTGTGTATTTACAAAATTTATTAGTAATAAGTAAAAATGCCTTGTTTTTTGTTTTCAAGACAAACATTAAACTAACTGCACATGAAAGATTATATAAATAAACTAACCGCACATGAAAGATTATATAAAAGATTTTTATATAAACTCCTTTCCCTTTTATACTTTGAATAATGTTTACTAAAACAGTAGTTTCAAGAAAAAAGGACTAAAAAGGTTTTCTTAAAATGATGTGTGTGTGTGTGTGTATGAGAAAGAGAGAATGTGTAACACATTCGCTACCGAGCGGCGCATATATGTGCCATCTGACATCTTGACAGTCTGACAGTAAAAATTTGATCTTTCCACACAGACCTTGTTAACACTTTAAGCACGGCGGCGATATTGGTGATCTCATCAAACTACTATCTGTTTTTCGCTAACTTCCACCTCTGACGGCAGTAGAACGCTATGCGGGTTGCATATCTTGTCGTAGCATCTAATTATCGAGCCCGTTGTATTCATCTCAATAATTTTATTTCTAACATATAAATATTTATTGGGAACCTCAGAACAGTGTATTAGACACTAAAATATTGTTTTATTTACCATGTCACAATTAAAAAAACGAAATACAAATGATAAATTACTGTATGACAAATAATAAAGCACAATAAAAAAGACAGAAAAAAGATAGTTTACATACAAAACTAAAGACCCTACTACTAAAATATACTACATACTAAAATAAGCACTCAACGTTTAACTCGGAATGTTTGTTTCAGTTTATCCCATGTGTTTCACTAAGCCATAGAGATCGATAATGTAAACGGAGACTTAGATAATACATATGTCACGTCCGAGACTATAGCCGAGATTAGCTGATATTTGTTTACTACAATCTTATTTTGACACATTAGGTTTTCGGGCGTCCAAGCTTTTTGTCAATGACTGCTATTTACAATAGTCTGTTCCCATCTCGAGTTCGTTCATTCACTCTAATAGGACAGTTATCGTTTATTCTTGCGTTAGTTCAGAAAGCTTAGTTAATTTTTATGGTCGTTGTTTTTACCGGATATTTTGCCGCGTTAAATGGTTCGAACTAAAAAAAACATTAAAATACAAAAGTTAACCAAATTAAATCTGTTCATAAAACTCCCTGAAGCATTGTTTCAGTTGAAGAATCAAAAGTTAACTAGGGATGGTCGGATTTTAAAATGACTCAGGCACAATGTTCTCCAAACTCTTCTGAAGCACTGACGTAAAAATCAAACCTTTATATAAACACGTATCGACACTAGCAAAGTTTCAATTAGCCTGCGAGTGAGCGTGCCTTATCTAAGATAATAAGCTGGGAGTGCATCGGCACGCTCTCTGTGCCTCGTAAGGGAACCCAGAGCGTGTCGGAACGCTAGCTGTGCTGAACGTGTTAATGTAAGTGTTGTAATAAGTTATTATACTTCATAAAACCCCTAGAAATATGTTTGTTGAATGTATATTTTTGTTTTTGCTGTTTTTAGTGTTTTTTGGGATGACCCATATGAGGCGGTTGGTCTATAGCACGAAAATCCTATCATAGTTTGAATGTTCCATGTAACAGCCACGACAAAGGCTTATACCAATTACCTTGTCTTGACTAGTCATGGTAGACTCTTTATATAGGCTTACATATCGATAAAATACAGACAATTTAGATATTATTGTAACCGAGACAAAATATGTTAACATTTGAGTTCCATACACAGTACAAGATATTTACAAATGCACCCATCATTTGTGACACGTTTAGATCTTTAGTGATAAATGTCAATTAGAGTAAACTTAGTAAAACGTGACCAATCAAAACAAAAATTGCCTCAGTCGCACGAAGGAATAAACAAGGGTGTCAACTGTATTTTGAGGTCATTGACCTTCAAATAACTGAGATACCAAATATCTCACACTAACGTCAGACATATCTACAGACAGATAAGAATATATCAAGCAGTTAAAGTAAATCCCTGATTTGTCAGAGAAATAAAAGTAACACACAAACAGTGTCCTAAATATGAGCCGTCAGTCCATTTCAACTACTCGAGTTCATATGTAGAACGTCGATCCAGGAAGAGAGACCGTACGGTGCATATGCAAGTCGAGTTATTTTGGTTACATTGCAGTAGTGAACGTGTTAATATGCTATGTAAATTAACAAATAAATAGACATCTGTGTAACTGGCATACTGTATTTACTGGGATACAAATAAAAACACCAAAAACTCGCAGTGAGTCTAAAACCTGCTAAGGAGTTTTAATCGGTTTCACAGTAAATATTTCTTATGCAGACAATTAAAAAAACCAGATTAAAATTCTTATAGTGATAGTAATTTATAACTTTACTAACCTCTTTGAAAGCTCTCTGTGTAAGTAAATGACGCTTTATTCTTGACAGAGCTTCGTGAGGGTTGTCGTAGGCTTGTTCTATCAGTCCCAATTCTTCTCTCTGACTCTGATTCAATCGGGATTTGACACTAGAAAATCATATAACTATAAATACAAGTCAATTTCTAAACTTCATTGTTAGAGCTTACTTTATTTATGACAGCAAAATGTACAGGCTGTATAGAAAGCATTTTCACTGTTTAATATCATTTTAATAGTCAAGTATTTAAAATGTTGAAAAAAAATAATAGGATTTAATTCCAAACATTTTTCAGCTTTATATAGCAAAAAGTCCCCACCCCTTATCGACTAACAATCTTAACAAATCACGTATCAAAGATATGCAGGCTCTAATGTATGTAATGTATGTACGTCAGACTCTAATGGGGAGGGGCTGTTTATTACTTAAGTAATAGCTAAGTCCTGCCCCTTTAGAAAATAATAGCCCCTTTAGAGCCTGACATACGTATCCTGATACGTGATTAGTTAAGATTGTTAGTAGGAGATGAAGAGTGGGGACCTTTTGCTACATAAGAATGACAAAATTAATGTGAAATATTACTTCTGAAGATGATTACCATGTAACTGAAATGTATATAAAGTAACTGTAATAAAATAAAGATTTTTGTATTGCGGTTAGTGGGTTTTATTTATTTAGTTAAAAAATTAGTCGGCAGTGCTCAAAAAATGCATTAATTTTAGAGTTTAGAAATTTGAGTAGTTATAAAAATGTTTAGTTATAACAAAACCTATATCAATAGAATTTCTGCAGTTTCCCTAACCTTTAAACGATGCTAACTGCATTAGTGAAACATAAATTGAAAGTTGTTATTTAGCAAAAGATGTATAGATTATTTATTTACATTCAAAGAGTAATATAACTTTCTCATAACGCTCATATGCAGTTAAAAAGGGGCTAACAAAATGGGTTTTCAACAAGCAAACTCTTAGCTATTAAAACAGACCTATACATTTTTCTAATACAAGTTTTTATTTAATGATAAAATTAATTATAAAATAGTGCAGTAAAGTATAAACAATTGTAATATGTATATGACCTATTAAGGTCAAAACCTTCGCTGCAAAACAGAACGTTCAACATAAAACTGCCAGTTAAATTACTGTAAATTTGTCACAGATTGCACTACAAATATGTAAATATCAATATTCCCCCACACTCTTTGCTACAGATTAAATGAAGCAGCTACATCACAATGGGTTCTTTCTGTTTTTATAAACACATAATATTTTATTAATCTCTACTTTATCTTAATCTGTTCCATCACCTTTGCGAGCATTAACAAGACATGATTACACACAACATACATTTCAACATTTAGGGCATACACAGTAAAACTCCAATTATCTGAACCAATCAGGGCTAGAGAAAATTTGATAGATGCACAAAAATTGAAATACACTTGAGTCAGGCTAATCCGAACTAATTGGGACCAAACGCTGTTCGAATTAACCAGAATAATATAAATAATGGAGAAGGAAGCAATTCAAGAAATCTGTAGTGTTGCAATATGAAGGACTAATGCACTAAAACAAGTTTCAATAGTCCGTTTACATATGCACCGTACAGTCTCTCTTCCTGGAACGACGTCCCACATATTGCTCGGGGTAGTTGAAATAGACTAACGGCTCATATTTGGGACACTGCTTGCGTGTTACTTTTATTCCTCTGACAAATCAGTGGTTACTTTTATCAGCTTGATATAATCGTATGACGTTATTGTGGGACATTTGGTTTCTCAATTATTCGAAGGTCAATGACATCAAAATACAGTTGACACCCTCGTTTATTCCTTAGTGCTACTGTGGCAGTTTTTGTTTTGAATAATTATGTTTTACTAGGTTTACTCTAAATGGCACTTATCACAAAAGATGTAAATGTGTCACAAATGATGGGTGTGTATAAATATTCTGTAGTGTATGGAACTCAAATGTAAACATATTTTGTCTCTGTTATAATAATATTTATATCGTCTGTATTTTTTCGTATATGAACCTATATATATATATATATATATATATATACAATCTGTCCAGCATGAACCTATATATATATACAATCTGTCCAGCATTACTAGCCAAGACGAGTTAGTTGGGTGTTTGTTGATATAAGCCTTTGTAGTGGCTCTCACGTGGGACACTCAGTTTATGATAGGATTTTCGTGTTACAGATTGACCGGATCATTTATGCAGCATCCCAAAACACACTTAAAACAGCAAAAACAAAAATATGTCCAATAACAACTAAATTAATGCTCACTTTTATGTACATTACGGTATGTAAAATATTTTTACAACATATTTCTTTTTTTGTTTATTTTTTTTGTTTCAATTTAGTCTGTAAACATTAAACAAAACATTTGTATTCCTCAAGAAATTACTTTTTTCCTTTCTTTACAACATTATTTATCTTTCTCATTATCTTTTCTATTTTACAAAAATTATCTGAGCTTGTTCGGATTAAACGGACGTTGAAATTACCCTAACACCAAAAGTAACTGTTTTTTTTTTTTAAAGGGTCAATTTTAATAAATTACTGTATGTATGTTGCAAATGGAATAAAAAAACTATATTTTTTTATAGTTTATATTTTTTTTAGGCTTCTGAACTAAGATCCTAGCCTTTTCGCAAAGAATTGGATTTAAAATTAGGTTTTCCATAGTCTTGTCCAAAAACCACTTGAAAATTTATATTCTAAGTATTTGTTTTAGGATGCGTTGGTTTTTTAGAACATTCATCCCCATTTTCAAGGACTGACGTGAAGTTCATAAGTGTAAGCTTACACCTTTTAATGTTTGAAATCGTTAATTGTCCAACACCGTACATCTCAGCCAACTGTTTAGCCTAAGCCTCAACGCCTGAGCTTAATGATCTATAATTTGGCCTAAGTGGCCAGAAATTATACAGATCCTTTTATTTTAAATATGAATTCATTTTTTAAAGTGAATATCAAAATAAAAATCTTGAACCACTATACTACTATACCACAAACTATATCAAGTACTCTTGTCTTATATAATTTGGGCTTGGTTATACCTGTAGGCTTCCTTCAGTCTTTCTAATGCCAAAATCAGCAACTTTGTGTCATGTTTGTAAGAGAGAGGAGGGAACGGTATGGGAGCAAACCTCCTGGACTCTAACCAATGGACTGTAGTTGTGTAGATTGCAACAGCTTCTTCAGGTGAAATATAAGGGCCATCCTGAAATGTTAAAATATAATGTAAACACAACAATCTGTGAAATTAAAGCCAATTATAAAACTTCTACTACTAGTTGTTCTTGTTCACATATTTTGTGATAAGTAATTTCATTATTGGAAAAATAAAGCTGCATTGTCAACAATATAAACAAAACATTTTTCAAGTCAACTCATACTTGGGTTAATTATTTGTCAAACATATATTGCCACTAGGCAAGTCTGTCAGTCTCCTATCTCGTCCAAAATTCTTAAATAGGTTGTAAGCTCTACTAGAACTAGCCTAAATATATATATATATATATATATATATATAGAAACACATAAAAGCACTTAAACAATGATATATTTCAACCACATAGTGGTCTTTGTCAATCGAAGAGAAAACACAAAAAGAAATATGAGAGAATGAAATAAAATAAAATATTCATTCTGATATTCAGACCATCCGTGAATGGCCACAGACATGATGTTAAAATTATGAAAATGGATAGACCAACAGCTCAACATGCTGCGAGTCACAACATCACAACTTTTGATGACTGCTATACCACAAAAATAATTAAATCACTCCCCCCTGATTGCAATCCCTCAGAACTGAGAAGGTGGGAACTATCATACCAGTAGTATACCAAGTACAGAGAATCCCCTAACCTCAACATCAGATAAATCCATTCATTCCCCCCCCCCCTAATAGCCTTAGACGTCTCCAATCTCTTTTCCCCTGACAGACTTATATAAACTATAATCACTCATATGCTCATGGAAACAATATATATATATATATATCTTTAATCTGTGCATCTTTGACATCTGATTTCTACTCTACACAATCTGTGATTACAATTTATAATTATTGTATTTCATTCTCTCATATTTCTTTTTGTGTTTTCTCTTCGATTGACAAAGACCACTGTGTGGTTGAAATATATCATTGTTTAAGTGCTTTTATGTGTTTCTATTTCAAGACTACAGAGTGGATTCTTACCAAGGTAAGTCTGTCAGTCTCCTAGTCCAAAAAATCTATATATATATATATATATATATATATATATATATATATATATATATATATATATATATATATATATATATATATATATATATATATATATATATATATATATATATATATATATATATATATATATATATATAGGTTAGTTTTGGTTGGTAAAGATTATTTAGATTTTTTGGACTAGGAGACTGACAGACTTACCTTGGTAAGAGTCCACTCTGTAGTCTTGAAATAGAAACACATAAAAGCACTTAAACAATGATATATTTCAACCACACAGTGGTCTTTGTCAATCGAAGAGAATACACAAAAAGAAATATGAGAGAATGAAATAAAATAAATATAAGTTGTCATCTTATATTATATTATATATAAGAGTCTGAGTGGACTCTTACCAAGGTAAGTCTGTCAGTCTCCTAGTCCAAAAAATCTAAATAATCTTTACCAACCAAAACTAACCTATAAATATATATATATATATATATATATATATATATATTTAATATTATCCATTGTTTTTCCGTTGCACTGACTTTATGAAGTTAATAAATTACCAATTTTGAGTAATTTTATCCACCATTAAGTGCAATAATTTTACCTCACTCAAGGTAAAATTATTGCACTTAATGGTGGATAAAATTACTCAAAATTGGTAATTTATTAACTTCATATATATATATATATATATATATATATATATATATATATATATATATATATATATATATCTTTAATCTGTGCATCTGTGACATCTGATTTCTACTCTACACAATCTGTGATTACAACTTATATTTATTTTATTTCATTCTCTCATATTTCTTTTTGTGTATTCTCTTCGATTGACAAAGACCACTGTGTGGTTGAAATATATCATTGTTTAAGTGCTTTTATGTGTTTCTATTTCAAGACTACAGTGTGGACTCTTACCAAGGTAAGTATATATATATATATATATATATATATATATATATATATATATATATATATATATATATATATATATATTCTTGATATTTAACGTTATCCATTGTTTTTCCGTTGCACTGACTTTATGAAGTTAATATATTACTATGTAAGTAATTTTATCCACCATTAAGTGCAATAATTTTACCTTGAGTGATGAGGCACCTTTCGGTCAATTGACCATTGTTGAATCACTGATGTTTTTCTGTTGTAGATGTTCGGGCTGTAAAGTTGGTGTTTGTTGACGTTACGCGCACTTTTTCTTGATCTGTGTGTATGATATTTCTATATAGTATGTCTTCTGTATATGTTGTTTGTAGATTCATTAAATTGTTGTGTATGTTTTTATAAATGTGGTATTTTTCTAGTGAGTTTAGTTCTATTGGGTTGTTATTTATTTCAAGTATGGTTAGGTTATTTTCGTAATTTGTTATTTCGTGTTTATGGGATATTAGGTGTGCTGCAACATTTGATACTTTAGAATTTTTGTTTTTGAATGCTCTATAATGTTCTTCGAATCTTATTTTAAATGTTCTGGTTGTTTTTCCTATGTAAAAAGCGTTACAGTTGTTGCATGTGATTTTGTAAAAAATTTGTGGGATATTTTGTACAAGCTTATATATATATATTAGCTTACATACTTAAACCAAACCAATGGCATTATAAATATATCAAAATTCAAAAAAAATGCAAAAAATTTAATAGAATTAAAAAACAAAAAATAGAAACTAAACTTAACAAACTAATAGAAAAGCAAAATAACATGGACAATATCACAACATTCCATCAATTCCACCCAAATTTTATAAACCTCACAAAAACAAATTTCACCAAAGAAGAAATAAATATACTCGAAAATAGCACAAAAACCAACATCAAACCAAAATTACACAACACAATAGAAAACCTCATAGTAGAAACAGAACTGGCAATAAATCTCATTAATCACGAAAATCAAGATAATATCAGAAACATAGCATCGCATGAAATCAACAAAATCATCAACAAAAAATTCAAAAAAGGAAATCACGTTGAAAATAAAGTACAAATAAACCAAATTAACAAACTGAAACAAAAACTATTCAAAAACGAAATAATTGCAGCTAAAGCGGACAAAAGCAACGCTACAGCAAAAACAGAATACAACCAAAAAACAGAAGAATTCATAAAATCCAACAATTGCATAGAACTAAACAAAGACCCCACCAAAAAATACCATAACGAAATCATACAATTAGCAAAAAACAATGACAATTTATTCAACCAAAAAAACCCCTACCAATACACAATAGACAACCCAAAACCAACCAAAATGAACGCCCTCATCAAAATACATAAAACCAACAATCCCATAAGACCCTTAATAAATTTTAAAAACGCACCTGCCTATAAAATATCACAAACAATAGCCAAAAATCTAAAACACGAACTTAAATTGGAAAATAAATACACCATAAAAAATTCAATTGAATTAACGGAAATACTAAAAACAATAAACATAACCAAAAACACCAAATTCACATCATTCGACATCACAAACATGTACTCTAATATACCAATTAACGAAACCATCCAAATAATAAAAAACAAATTAACTGACCTTAAAACCAACCCCAAATACACAAACCAAATCACAAAATGCCTAAAGACCATACTAAACCAAAACTATTTCATATTCAATAATAAAATATATAAACAAACAGACGGCTTAGCAATGGGATCACCACTTTCAAGTATAATATCAGAAATTTACCTCCAAAAACTTGACGAATTAATCACACAAACCATAAAAACACACGACCCCAACGGACATTGGATACGATATGTCGATGACGGATTATACATTTCACAAAATAAAGCAATAAATAATAACATCATTCTAAATGAAATCAATAACTTACACCCTAACATACAATTCACCATGGAGGAAGAAATAAGCAATAAAATAAACTATCTAGACCTAACAATGACCAGAAATACAAATAACATTGAATATTCCATTTATAGAAAACCCACACAAACCATTAATACAATACCAAACCACTCCAACCATCCCCCACAACATAAAATGGCCGCATATAACTCACTTTTATACAGAATGCTAAAATTGCCTCTAAAAAATGAAGAAAAAACAAAAGAAAAACAAATAATATATCAAATAGCCCAAAAAAATTGATACAATAAAAAAACTATAGATAAATTAGAATTTAAAATATTAAAAAAATTAAATCAACCTAAAATCGAACCACAAACAACAAAATGGGCTACATTCACATACACAGGATACAACATAAAAGGAATAACTAAAACACTAAAAAACAATAATATTAACATAGCCTACAAAAACACAGGAAACATAATCAACAAAATAAACCAACCAGAAGAAATATGTCCCACACTTAGTAACGGAATATACAAAATCGAATGCCCAGACTGTAATAAAATATACATAGGCCAAACAAAAAAGAAATTAAAAGATAGATATCAAGAACACCTCAATGCATACATCAAACCGGAAATTTATAATTCAAACTTAGCCACACACGCAATCAAAAACAAACACACATTCCCCACATTAGAAAACATACACCTAATAAAAAAAGTTCAAAAAGGCCTCAAAATGACAATCTGGGAACAACTAGAAATTTATAAAAATAAAAATAACATCATCAACGAACAGATACAAATAAAATCAAAAAACGACAAATTATTCAATCTAATAGACAGTATAAACCCCAAGACAAATGCTAAAAACTCGCACAGTGCAGTGAAACTAAAAATAGAAGTTAACGGTACATCAAGGTCAACAGCAGATTTCACGCAGCCCGCAGTCCAAAATACGTTTAGTATGCCAGATGATGGAGGCACTCGCTAGCTTCTGAAAGCGCTCGCATAAATACCAAGTAAGATTTTTGTTTAAGTACATAAGTGAAAGTGATAAGTGTATACAAGAAAACAGTGTTGCATAATCTACAAATATATATATATATATATATATATATATATATATATATATATATATATATATATATTCTTGATATTTAACGTTATCCATTGTTTTTCCGTTGCACTGACTTTATGAAGTTAATATATTACTATGTAAGTAATTTTATCCACCATTTGGATAAAATGGTGGATAAAATTACTTACATAGTAATATATATATATATATATATATATATATATATATATATATATACATAATATATATATATATATATTGTGTCCATGAGCATATGAGTGATTATAGTTTATATAAGTCTGTCAGGGGAAAAGAGATAAGGCTGTTAGGGAAAAAAAAAAAAAATTGAATGGGTTTATCTGATGTTGAGGTTAGGGGATTCTCTGGACTTGGTATACCACTGGTATGATAGTTCCCACCTTCTCAGTTCTGAGGGATTGCAATCAGGGGGGATTGATTTAATTATTTTTGTGGTATAGCAGTCATCAAAAGTTGTGATGTTGTGACTCGCAGCATGTTGAGCTGTTGGTCTATCCATATTCATAATTTTAACATCATGTCTGTGGCCATTCATTCTGATATTCAGACCATCCGTGGTCAGGCCTATGTACTGTGCTGAGCAAAGTTTACATTGTAGCTGGTATATGACATTTTTCGATGTACAATTGGGATGACCCTGTATTTTGAAGACCATTTTTGTTGTTTGGCTGTTGAAACTGGAACTATCATACCAGTGGTATACCAAGTCCAGAAAATCCCCTAACCTCAACATCAGATAAATCCATTCATTTTTTTCCCCCCCCCCCAAATAGCCTTATCTCTTTTCCCCTGACAGACTTATATAAACTATGATCACTCATATGCTCATGGAAACAATATATATATATATATATATATATATATATATATATATATATATATATATATATATATATATATATATCTTTAATCTGTGCATCTGTGACATCTGATTTCTACTCTACACAATCTGTGATTACAATTATTTTATTTCATTCTCTCATATTTCTTTTTGTGTTTTCTCTTTGATTGACAAAGACCGCTGTGTGGTTGAAATATATCATTGTTTAAGTGCTTTTATGTGTTTCTATTCCAAGACTACAGTGTGGACTCTTACCAAGGTAAGTCTGTCAGTCTCCTAGTCCAAGAAATATATATATATATATATATATATATATATATATATATATATATATATATATATATATATATTCTTGATATTTAACGTTATCCATTGTTTTTCCGTTGCACTGACTTTATGAAGTTAATATATTACTATGTAAGTAATTTTATCCACCATTAAGTGCAATAATTTTACCTTGAGTGATGAGGCACCTTTCGGTCAATTGACCATTGTCGAATCACTGATGTTTTTCTGTTGTAGATGTTCGGTCTGTGAAGTTGGTGTTTGTTGACGTTACGCGCACTTTTTCTTGATCTGTGTGTATGATATTTCTATATAGTATGTCTTCTGTATATGTTGTTTGTAGATTCATTAAATTGTTGTGTAAGTTTTTATAAATGTGGTATTTTTCTAGTGAGTTTAGTTCTATTGGGTTGTTATTTATTTCAAGTATGGTTAGGTTATTTTCGTAATTTGTTATTTCGTGTTTATGGGATATTAGGTGTGCTGCAACATTTGATACTTTAGAATTTTTGTTTTTGAATGCTCTATAATGTTCTTCAAATCTTATTTTAAATGTTCTGGTTGTTTTTCCTATGTAAAAAGCGTTACAGTTGTTGCATGTGATTTTGTAAATTCCTGATAGGTTATGTTTTTCTGAATTTGTTTTGTGGTTTGTGTTATTAAGATATTTTATTATTTTGTTGTTTGGTTTGTAAGTTGGAGTGTAGTATTCTTTGTTGTATATATTTGTTATTTTTTCTATTTTGTTATTGGTGTATTTAAATAAAAAAATCTACCTAAAATATAAATACACCAATAACAAAATAGAAAAAATAACAAATATATACAACAAAGAATACTACACTCCAACTTACAAACCAAACAACAAAATAATAAAATATCTTAATAACACAAACCACAAAACAAATTCAGAAAAACATAACCTATCAGGAATTTACAAAATCACATGCAACAACTGTAACGCTTTTTACATAGGAAAAAAAACCAGAACATTTCAAATAAGATTTGAAGAACATTATAGAGCATTCAAAAACAAAAATTCTAAAGTATCAAATGTTGCAGCACACCTAATATCCCATAAACACGAAATAACAAATTACGAAAATAACCTAACCATACTTGAAATAAATAACAACCCAATAGAACTAAACTCACTAGAAAAATACCACATTTATAAAAACATACACAACAATTTAATGAATCTACAAACAACATATACAGAAGACATACTATATAGAAATATCATACACACAGATCAAGAAAAAGTGCGCGTAACGTCAACAAACACCAACTTCACAGACCGAACATCTACAACAGAAAAACATCAGTGATTCGACAATGGTCAATTGACCGAAAGGTGCCTCATCACTCAAGGTAAAATTATTGCACTTAATGGTGGATAAAATTACTTACATAGTAATATATTAACTTCATATATATATATATATATATATATATATATATATATATATATATATATATATATATATAGAGAGAGAGAGAGAGAGAGAGAGAGAGAGAGAGAGAGAGATTTTTTGGACTAGGAGACGTACCTTGGTAAGAGTCCACTCTGTAGTCTTGAAATAGAAACACATAAAAGCACTTAAACATTGATATATTTCAACCACACAAATATGAGAGAATGAAATAAAATAAAATAATTCAATGTTTCAAGTGTTTCTATTTCAAGACTGTGTTTCTATTTCATGTAATGACAAACTACTAAAATTATGTGATAAGAAAATTTTGAAATTATTTCACTGACAGGCCCTTGGATCCTTCTAGAAAACTTTTATATACATGATAAAACAAGCGAAAAGGTACCCAATGAAATCAAAATGAAAAACACAAGTGTCATCTAAGATGTTTTTAATCAGCATGTACAGATACATTAAGTTTAATCATCAACATGCATAGATGTATCTTATACCAAGTACAAACAGGTGTTTTGCAGTTAACAGTCAAATCTGATAAAATAATATTTATTACAAGGAAATTTAATGAAGTGGTTAAGTAGATTTCAACTGTACAAATACTTAAAAATGATAGGACAAAAATAGCCACAAAATTATACCTCCAATTATTTTTATCTCTTGCAATAAAATATGATATAACTAACTATATTAGTAAAAATACCATGACCGCATGAAAGTGACAAACTAAAGTATGAAATATTTTGAATTTTTATCTCAATCCGGGAGCTTTTACATCCTACTTTGATGCATTTACCATGATCGTCACCATTTATTCTCTCTGATCAAAATTTCAGGTATGAAAGGGACTATCACATATAACAAATTTTTATTTTATTAAATTTTTTCTTTCGAATATACTTTTGTACACGCTTCAGCAAGATTATTTTATAAACCATTTCCTTTAGTATACAATATCAAGAGCACAGTGGTTGCAACATATTAAAATTAAAATATTGCCAAAACACCTAATATCAAAAAAATAATAAAAAATAAATAATATTACAAGTTACCTAAGATTAAACCGTTATGTACATTTCCATGACCATGTCATCATCATCAGAGGGTCCTATAACAAAATTACATTTTAGAATACAATAATTTGCAAACTAGACTTAACACCCTTTTAAATCTCAGGTAACTTGTAACATTAGTTATTTTTTATTATTTTTGTGGTATTGGGATTTTTACCAATATTTTTATTGTAATGTTTCCATTAGCCACAAGCAAACGTCTCCACAGAGGTTTATTACTTCTATATAAATAACAAAATGAAATTAATTCAATTACCTTCAAGTAGTTGTGCTGTCGTTCTTGTTCTGCTTTCAAGTAGAGTCGCGTTAAACGACCCAAGTTCTTCTTACACACAGTTTTGTCAACTGTAGCACCTCTTCTGATTCTTTCTCTATTGTAATGAGCTGTATTTGTCCACCAATCAGCTTTCATCTTTACATACCTCAGTATCATGTTTTCAATAGGCGTTGGTAATCCAGGAACCTGCAAGAAATAATTAAATTTTTTTAAATGGTAATAATAAACTACAGTAAATAACTGTTAAATTATTACTAAGGATTAGAGTGTAAACTAATCTACAAGAAAATGTTATGCCACATATATGCCCATGGTGATGGGTCGATTCCTTTTTTCCACTATTTTACCACTTTCTATACCGATGCCAATACCAAGAAATCGATTGATTTACCACAATTACCAACACATAGAAAAAGGAAAATAATATTGTTTATATTTCAAGAGATAACAATTACAAATGTTGTTATATTGTCGGTGTTACAACCGCGATTACTCACTAACGAGACATTATGTTTGAGTGGCAACAGATATTTTACCGACCGATGTATAAACGCGACATTATGTTGGAGCAACAACGAATATTTTACCGCTCGATGTGTGAACGCCACATGTCAGAACTGCAACAAATATTTACTACTGAATGCATAAACGCTGGCCAGGCTGGAATCGGCTTTTGCAATCGATTCCAGTCTTCAGAATCGGTGGAATCGACTTTCAGAATCGAGAATCGACCCATCACTACATATAACAAAACTAATACAATGTTAGTTGAATATGGATTATACAAACCAGATCTTCTATATTCACTTTTAGTCTGGATCACATTTAATTCTTTATTATTTTCACTTATTCCACTCAAGTCAAATAATGAAATAATAAGCATTTGAATTTTTTACTTTAATATATGGACCCTTAAAATGAATTTGAAAAGAATGTAATAAAATCAGAAATTATCTCTTTTATTCACTTGTTTCATGAAATTTCCACCCTATTATAGAAACGGACTTGTTCTCTTTCTCATATAGAATGCTCTGTGTCCTTATGAGTCAAATATTTAAACCAATCTTAAACTTATTCACTGTAGTATAACACAAAATAGACATATTAACAAGATAATGAAAACTTACATCTTTTGTCCTTTTAATTTTGTAAAATAATTATTTTGTTTTATTTAAATCAAATAAGTACATCTATAAATACATTACCTTCCAAGGAATATTAGCTTTCCAACACCTCCAAGCTTCAGACAGATGTTGCAAGATTGTACGAGCCTTGTTCTGTTTAATCCCTTCTGGCATCATATCTACGATGTCATGCATCACCTGCAAAAACATAATCAATTTTAAACAACTCAATAAAGTAGACATTTTAAATGCAAAACTCCATGACACTGAAATTAAATGTACTTACAGAAGCACGTAATTCCAGATCAAAATGACTTTCCACTCTTTGTTTTGTTACAGTCTTGGCTACTCCTTTTGAATGCCTTCCTTCAAACTGTCGAGATAGTAGATTTCCAAGCCAACGTTCTAAAAGTGGCGTAATTCCTCTCATGAAGAACAACCATACTCTCCAACCTGGAGCCCAGAAGCCACATCCTGGCCCTTTCCCCACTGGTCCCTAAAACATCAGTATCCATTTGTACATGCGTTGTTGTTTTTGGATAAGAAGGTTAAGAAACTATTGTGGCTAATAGGATAAGGTTTAGGAGATTAAACCAAAAGGTTAATCATGGCATCACAAGTGTGTAGGCCATATACCTAAAGTACATATGCAGGATCTCCTACATGTGTATGGGGTATAGGTGAGTTTTTTCCTAGTGGAAAATTGATTATTATTATGATCGCCAACCACAGGGAAGTATAAGAAGGATCAGGAAGAATTGGTGGAAATAAGGTAGGACTAAGGAATAAACCATGATCCCTGTTACAAGTGATAGGGGAAAATAAAGGCACAGGGCGAGACATTTATATAATATTTAATCTATTGGAGTTAACCAATGATTATTTGCTACTATGATTGTTTTTAATTGTATTTAGTCTTATATTTTTCTTGGCTTTGTATAAAAGGGTTGGAAGAACTTCCAAACCAAGAAAGAGTTAAAGGAGAATTATTCTACCTGGAATTGGTGGAACAATAGATGTTGGTCTAAGACAGCAGCAAAGAAAATTTGGTGACATCCTTAAAAAATAATTAGGGATGGGCCGATTTCGATTCCAGAAATCGTTGATTCTAATGGTATCAAGGCATTGTCGATACTCGATTCTTCATTGATTACAGTGCTGATTCCCATTCTTGTTTTTTCAACTGTTGAAATACATATGTGGTGTAATTTATAAGAAATATAATTAAATATCAACTATGTCTTACTCAAGGATTAGTTGCTTTGAATGAATTCAACGTTTAAAGCAAATGTCTATTTGAGATCACATAAATATTATTATTTACAATGCTACAACAAAGACATCCGAAGCATTTCTGCTCCGTTTGTCACCGTTTTTCTCGCTCTGCTGTCTCAATCGGAAGGACTCGTCGCTCTCTCTCTGTCTCTCCCCGTTTCTGGCCACCACTTAACACATGTCGAAACAAAACACAAAGAAAAGGTAGTTAAAATTTCTCCAGTCATATGAAATGGCTATTACTGAAGTTAAATTGTAATTCACATTTCTAATTTTAAACAAATCATTACTTTTATCCTATATGTTTAGCCTAATTCCTGTTTTGTGTAACTTATTACAATAAAATGAAACTTTTAAAAGGTTTCAGCATATGACCACAGTGTTGACTAAATTAATTATTAGAGAATATCATGTAGGCCTATACAACTTAAAAGAATCGAGAACCGAGTTAACAATCGAGAATCACAAGAAAATTTTGAGAATCTGAATCAGAATCGACAATTTTAGGTATCGACATCCTTTAAAATAATAATTTAATAAGATAATATAATTTATACATACAAACCTGCACTGTTATTGGGTTCAATATCGTATTATTCAACAAGATATATATAAGGAGAGTGGAGGAATTGAATAATATCTAACCTAATGCCAGAACCTTAAAATACTATCAATGTTGGAAAGTTCAAAATTACAACTTTTACATTTACGATATGACTTACTGTATTGAAGCGATAGTAGATAAGATGTTTCAGATCTTTACACATCCGTATTTGTCTCATCAGTTTGTACTTGTAGCGGTACATGCCCGTCAGCTGACCCACATGTGCAAACACATACTGCAGTCCATCAGCTAGTTGAAAAGCGTCCACGTTGTTCAATCGGTATTGCACATGCGAATCAATTATTAGTTTCGTTAATCTTAAAATTTCACGACACAGGTGGAAAGCTGTATAACAGAAAAGTAGATAAATAGTTCAATGTTTTTAAAGTTAAATAATTTTTGGAAAATTATTTAAACTGGCTGAAAATTAACAACTAACATAAGTAATATAGATTTATATTAGATGATTTTATTTCTTTCCAAATTCTATAAGGCTACACAAAATACTACAAAACTAAATTAAATATATGATTTCTAGTCAACAAACAGAAAAGGGATCCATTGTCTAGCAAAACATCCCCCTCTTCTACTAACTACCAAGGCTTTGGCTCCAGTACCTTGGACATATCATGTAAAATTAATAGAAAAAACTATTACAGCAAATATTGCAAGGGAAAATAATTGTGAGTATAACTGTAAGATAAGGAACCTTAAACGCAGGCCTCTCAAAATATACTTAAACTATTAATACAATAGTGGATAAGGTAAACCCAATAGGGATGGTCGATATTTTCTGTCACGGTGACTTGTCATTGATATTCATTTGTCACTGATGGTACTAGTGACAAAATAAGGAAAATACCAGTTCTAGTGACATGGATCGGAAGTTACCTCTGTTATGATTAGACAAAAAGTCACAGTCACTGGATGAAACGGCTGTCATTGGTTAATTTGTACCTGTCCCTGGATGAAACGACTGTCATTAGTTGATTTGGTTCTACCCATTTACTTCGTGTGTGGGTGGTCGATTTGTGTCATGTTCTAGATAGTGACAGTGTTGTGTACAGTATACGCTATTTCACACACGGTGGTTTGTTTTTAATTTCGTAGCTAATTTTTACATAAAATGAGCCTTCCAAAAAAGAAAAATGCGAGGTCTGCTTGTTATTGGCACATACACAACACTCTTAGTATTCCTTGTCACCAGTTCTAAAGTCACTGGATTTTAACTGAACGCAATGCATAATGGGTAGAGATGTTGTGAAACAATTATTTTTAAGTAATTAGTTACCATTCATTTTCACTCATTTTATTTAAATTTAAAATTATGTGTCTATTATAATTTTATAAATTATTATTATCATATTTAACATAGGATTAAAATTTCCTTAATTCTATCATTTTTTATTTCTAAGTTTTCTATTCTGATAAAATTTTTAAAACTACAGATATAACTAAAATATAACACCAAAAATATTGAGAATACAGAAATTCCCACACCATAAAAGGACTAAATGATATTGAACAATTGAACTGCATTGATCACAGTTTTTCTTGATGATCGCAAGACTTACACTTCAGTAAGTCACTGTACTTAACTACTCCAACAACATAAGGTTCGAAATTGTTTGTGTAGCATGAGCTACACAGATAGAACCGGGCGGTGAGAAGGTCACTCAGTCACTAACATCACCATGCAGTGAAAAACATACAAGTTAGGTTTACATATTGATTATGTTTACATCTTTTGACTTTGACAAAAACGCCAGATTACTGGAGAGGGTGGAGGGCCGGATTATAGAGAGTTAACTGAGGTATCATTCCATTAGTATTCTTATGTAAGGAGGTCTGAAATAAAAACAATAGTAAATAAATTTTAACTTTAATTGCCACTCAAAATGAAAAGGAAGAGCATATTCAACCAATTTCTGTTTTCTTTTCTAAATATTTTGAAATTTAATAAAACTTACCATTTCCAAATCTTGACTTTTTCCTTTCCTTTGTGGTGAGTGTTTTTACTGGTTTCAAGTTGAAGTTGTAATCAAGATGAAGGTAATTAAGATTTTTACGATGGATTAAAAGGTTAAGCATATTGTATCCTTGACGACAAACTTGCAGGCCTGCTTCCACCCAGTCCAGTGTCGTTGTTTGAAAGAACTTGGTTGCTTTAAAGGAACGGAATAAGAATCTGCAACATTTTATTATAATTTAACCAAAAAAGTTTAAAATTTTCTACAAAAATTTATAAATTAAACACAATAAAAACCCATAAACTACAATTTTTTAAAAATTAGCTTATTATCTATAAATTAACACCCTATGTAAATTTAGTTTGCAAGTGAAACTGTCTTTAGATGTACTCTGAATTCACAGTTAATTATTATTATTTTTTAATCATGATTATTGGGTTTTTAATGTGTTTAGTTACTTTACACTTTTGCTATTACTTGCGACCACACTTTTTATCTACTAAAGGTTGTTAAATTGTTAACTTACACTTGGAGGAAACGTTTCGTCTTAAGACTCCTTCAGCCTCGTATTTTTACCACTAGGAATGCTGCAGTTGTGCTTCCTCGGTACCATTATTTTGAAAGTTAGAAGTGATGTGATCGAAGAGTGTGTGATCTGTGCCGTGTTTGTTCATTTAGGATGTCATTTATATGCGTGTTGCTATGTCTACATATTTCATACTGTTCTAGTGTGTTTAATTTATGGCCTTTGTTGCATGTGTGGAGGATGCTCATGTTATTTTCCATACTTTTGCATGAGTGTTTAGTGTCCATGAGGTGATTTGCGAAGGCGGATTCAATAGTATTGTGCAGTGGGCTTTTGTGTTCTTTATATCTTTTAGCAAAAGACCTGCCTGTTTGCCCAATATAGAACTTATTGCAGTTGTTGCATTTTGGTTTGTATTGTATTGCACTTCTGGGTTATTGTATGTGTTGGTATTGTTATTAATCCTGTGTCTGATAGCCGTTGGGCTTCTATTTGTTGGTCTGTAAGCTACATTTTATCATGCTTTTTTGAATTGGTGTGCTATTTTACTTGTGAGTTTGTTTATGTATGTGAGGGTGATGAATTTGTTTATGTTCGTGTTTTTGTTGTTGTTACTGTTCTTGTTGAGTATTTTTCTGTGTAGTTTGTCTATTAAATAATTGTCATATCCATTTTTGTAAGCAAAATATTTGATTGTTTATTTCCTCTGTGTAGCTAGTTGTGGACATTGGTATTTTATTTAGTCTGTGTAGTAAATGTTTGAATGCTGCGTGTTTATGTTGTATTGAGTGAATCGATGTGTTGTGTATCAGTGTGTCTGTCATGGTTGGCTTGCAGTATATGTTGAATTCATGTTGGTTTTGAGTTTTTGTTATGGTGATATCTAACTCATGCAAAAGAATAGAAAATAACATGAGCATCCTCCACACATGCAACAAAGGCCATAAATTAAACACACTAGAACAGTATGAAATATATAGACATAGCAACACACATAAAAATGACATCCTAAATGAACAAACACGGCACAGATCACACATACTCTTTGATCACATCACTTCTAACTTTCAAAAAATGGTACCGAGGAAACACAACTGCAGCATTTCTAGTGGCAAAAATACGAGGCTGAACAAGTCGTAAGATGAAAACGTTTCCTCCAAGTGCAAGTTAACAATTCAACAACCAATCTGGTCGCCAATTGTTAACAAAAAGTCTGGTCGCAAGTAATAACAAAAGTGTAATAAAGAATTAACAACCAGCTCGTCATGAACAGCAACAAGATTTCGGTGTTTAGTTAATTTATATTACACAGTTGTTCAAAAAAATAGACAATTAAAATGATAACCAGGTCTGAGGGATTAATTATTTCAAAATGTAATTGAAAATTAGGTTATTGAATAATTTATAGTTAAACAAAATCATTTTAAATAAGCTGTGGTTAAAAAGTTAACTCTTTCTCTACAAATGGCGCATTTGTTATAAAACTCTTCGACGGTGATAGTGGAGATTTTAACAAGTCACAAATGTTAAAATACAATTTTGTAATACACTTTTCTACATTTTTTTAATGTATTTTTTAAAAAAACATACTATAAAGTAATGGTATTTAAATGAATTTAAAGTTTTGAAAATATACAAGAATGTTTTATTCCAAAGATATTTTAAATACAATTATTATTTAAATTTAAACAAGTGTTTTTTTACCTGGAAGTAACCTGCATGTGCAACCTCTCGTGACATTCCAAACCATACTACCTCTCAAAGGATAAACACTGAAGAGTACATCTAAATCACTCAATTACATGTCGTAATTTTTTAAGTTGTGAATTGTGGTTTTTATTTGAGTTGAAGTGTGTAGTGTGAATTAGTCCAAACACATGTCTATAAAGCAAGTGATATGAGTGCAAGTATAGAGTAAAAGAGAATATAGGTTCTTAGCAAAGGTCCTTAAAATAATTACTTTCATGAAACAAGTACAAAGTGAAGTGACAGACATCCTGAGTAAATTAACCATATTATTGGTACACTCAAGACATTCTTTTTTTCTATTCAAAAGAAAATGTACCCTCCAAAACTCACAAACTACTCAGCCTATTTAAAAAGATTCAAACTTTTGGAAAAAAGATGAATTTACACATTAGTAAACAGCATATAATGGTTTTGAACAGAAACGTAAAGTGGCAATTCCAATATATCTGAGTGAGTTTATAGGGGTGTTAAAAAGACATTGCAGCAATAGTTTTTTTCAAAGCAGTTCTTCAATATGAGGAAGTGAGCAACCATTAATCTTTGTTTATTCATTGACAAAAGGCTTTTTAGATAGTCCAATTTGTAACATAAAGAAGGGCTCCAACAACTGGACGGATGCTATACTAGTACAAGAATACACTGTAGTCAGTCCCATGGAAGAACTGCACATTTAACACATACCGTGCCAACCACGTCAATTGACGGAACACGGCGACATATGCAAGAATGCTTACTACGTCATTTGACGTGATGCTTGTTTCAATGTGATTCTAATTTGTTGTTCCGTCAATTGACGGAGTTTAAATATCTTAGATTGTAGCGCAGTTCATTTAGTTCAAACTACGGTCAATAGAGTGCATGAGTATACAGAAATTTCTTGTTTCTTTGCTTTTTCGTTGAGAACTGCTATAGTCGCAGTTGCGTGGCAGGTGTGTTCGTTTACGAAGCATAATGTGTACGTCCGGTTTGATTGATCCTGATATCTTCGACCTACTAAGTGATAGTGGTGAAGAAGATTTAATTTTTGATGATTCTGATGACGATCCTGACTATGTTCAGCAGGAATTTCAACATAACCTAGGTTAGTAGAGCTATTCTTTCGTGTTATAACCTATAAGTTGTTGTGAGTTGGCTTTGTTTACAAAATGTTTACTATCAATATTTCCCCATTTTCTGAATATAAATAGTACAAATTCTCTTCTAGAATTTTAGGAATTTTATTTTTGGTTCCAGATTCGGATCCAGAGAATGAGGAAATCGTCGCAAATCAGACAATTATTGACAGCATACAGCCTATTCCTGTTACCTCCACGAGTAGAACCAAAGTCAGCCGGCCTATTGATTCTGAAATAGTATGGACCAACATGGATTCAACCCCAACTTTAGATGTTTTCAATGGTTTCAGTGGGGTGACAAATAGTTTTGAACCTGATGAAAATAGTTCTGTGTTGGATTTTGTTTACATTTTGTTGACAGTAATTTGATTGACACTTTCAAACAACAAACAAATTTATATTCAAGACAGAGGTTGAGACAATTGAGAAGTTCTCAGTCTTTGAAGCCTAATTCAAGGATGAATGAATGGAAATATGTTACCCTAGTAGAAATAAAAAAGTTCATTGCCATTATATTCCAACCAAAGACCTCAAATTATTGATCACTGGAGTAAAGACCCTGTTGTTGCATGTACCTATTGCCCAAATATCATGAGCAGGGACCGATTTTTACTTATTCTTTCTAACTTCCACATCAATGATAATTCTTCGCTGAAGAAAGGTGAACCAGGTTATGACCCCTTGCATAAAGTTCGTCCTCTCATTGATACTATCCAGCTTCGTCTTCAGTAGGCCTATCTGCCTGGTAAAAAAAAAACAATTGAAGGCATGTGTGTGTTCAGAGGAAGGCTGCAATTCAAGCAATATATGCCTCAGAAGCCAAGTATGGCATAAAATTGTACATGCTTTCAGAAGCTGATACTGGATATGTATGGAATTTTAGTATTTACTGTGGTCTGAGCAATGTTATTATCAACATTTAGACAAGTTTATTAGGCAGCCTATCTAGGGTAGGCCGTACCTTGTACACGGACAGATACTATACAAGTCCTGATCTTGCAAGAGAACATGAAAACATGAGAACAGCTCTTGTAGGAACAGTGATGAAGAATAGAAGAGGTTTGCCAAAGGATTTAAAAAGTCCAATTCTTGAAAGAGGGGAGCAAATTTATCGCAGAGCTGGAAATCTTCTAGCTATATGCTGGAGAGATAAACGTCCAGTGTACATGCTGAGTACCAGACATGCTGCTGAAATGGTTTCATACAGAACAAATAGAGGAATTGATAAAACTAAGCCAGCATGTGTTCTGGACTATAATCAAAACAGGGGTGGCGTCGACCGCACTGATCAGCTGATTTTGTATGAGGCATTTAACCACAAGACTGTCAAGTGGTGGAAAAAGTTTGCATTCCATTGCCTTCTTATGTGTGTGGTGAATGCATGTATTCTTTACAATAAAGTAAAGGGAAAGAAGATGGCAGTAACACAGTTTATAAAACTTCTGTGTACTGAATTGCCTCTTTGTGAAGAGGATTCT
Source organism: Prosapia bicincta (assembly GCA_036971475.1). Taxonomy (NCBI): domain Eukaryota; kingdom Metazoa; phylum Arthropoda; class Insecta; order Hemiptera; family Cercopidae; genus Prosapia; species Prosapia bicincta. Next base: position 302,105,507 of record JBAIZL010000001.1, on the reverse strand, counting down.
CCACGGCCAAGTTCTAGTGGTGGCCAGCTAAGTAGGCTTTCTACTGGCAATCACTTTATAGAAAGAATTCCAGCACCACCAGGGAAAAGTAGAATACAGAGGATGTGTAAAGTATGCTCTGTAAGAGGCAAGAAAGTGGAAAAGCCAGAAGAAAAGATACTTCCTACTGGTGTTCAGTATGCAAAATAGCTTTATGTATGGAACCATGTTTCAAAGTATATCATTCAAAAAAGAATTTTTCCACATAAGTATAAATAATTTCAATCATTCAACATGAACAAATAATATATGTAGTGTGTTCTTATATAGTTTTGAATAGATAGTTTAATTTTAGGACAATAAAGAAAAATATTTCATTTCAGTCAACTTTTTCAAAAACTTGAAAATCTGTGCTTTTTTAAAAAATTGATAAATAATAATGTGTGGGGATGGGAATTTGGAAGTCATATGGTTGGGAAGATAAAGGAAGGAGGTTTAAAATGAGGTAAAAAACATTTTCATAAGTAAAGTGGTTATTTTGTATCATAATTTTAAAAAGTTAGGAAAATGGCCGGCATACAGGGAATGGCTGGCGGCAATTTGGTTGGCACTCTAAGTGTTACAGCGTTAAATTTCATAATCCAAATCAATTTATAAAATCACATTGACAACAAAATAGTTGAAGGTCGAAAGATAATTAAACTGAAAGACGTTTTCTAATGGGTAGTAGCAGCAATGAAGTAGACTGTTTTCTAATGGGTAGTATCAGTAGGAAAGTAGGCGGTTTTCTAATGGGTAGTAGCAGCAGTGAAGTAGTCTGTTTTCTAATGGGTAGTAGCAGCAGTGAAGTAGACTGTTTTCTAACGGGTAGTAGCAGCAGTGAAGTAGACTGTTTTCTAATGGGTAGTAGCAGCAGTGAAGTAGGTTGTTTTCTAATGGGTAGTAGCAGCAGTGAAGTAGACTGTTTTCTAATGGGTAGTAGCAGCAGTGAAGTAGGCTGTTTTCTAATGGGTAGTAGCAGCAGTGAAGTAGGCTGTTTTCTAATGGGTAGTAGCAGCAGTGAAGTAGGTTGTTTTCTAATGGGTAGTAGCAGCAGTGAAGTAGACTGTTTTCTAATGGGTAGTAGCAGCAGTGAAGTAGGTTGTTTTCTAATGGGTAGTAGCAGCAGTGAAGTAGACTGTTTTCTAATGGGTAGTAGCAGCAGTGAAGTAGGTTGTTTTCTAATGGGTAGTAGCAGCAGTGAAGTAGACTGTTTTCTAATGGGTAGTAGCAGCAGTGAAGTAGACTGTTGTTCTTATTCATAATTGCGTAATTCATGTTGTTATTTAACTTCATTTTTTTAATTATGAAGCATTTCCTTAACGGACAGCTAATATTCAGGTTTCGCGCTGCTCTAGAGACGAATCCTATAATTTTTTATTTCATTTGTTCAAGTGTAGATGCTTTGCTTCTTCTGTTTTATTTGCAAACCTTTCCTGTTGCTTTTGTTTTTCTTTTTCTAATTGTCGCTTGAGTTTTGTCATAGTTTTTTTTGCATTGTTTGTTTACTTCCAGTTTGTTCATTTATTTTATTCTTTTCATTCATTTTTATACCTACATCACTATTTATATTTTGTGGTAACCATAGCAAAAGTTCAAGGTCGTACAATGGAGGTTTTGACGACAACCAGATGGGGAAAAAATTCATATACATCTTTGAGAAATTCATTTCTAGGTATTGGAAAGTAGGCGCAGTGTCAAGGTGCCTTAAACTTTGAACATGAAGATTTACAGTTCGAATCTGGCTAGACCCCCTAATTTCTATAACTTAATTATTGAATAAATATTTGAAAAAACTGTATTAACACCAATTATCATCCCCTATAGGTTTAAAAAAATGTATTTGAACTTGATTAGATGAATAAAAACTTATTTTATTAACAATTGAAAATGTGTACAAGATATATCTGTATATCATGAGAGTGTAAACTAATAGAAGGAATTTATTTAAGAAAATAATAAGTAAAAACATTAAAATAGAATTTTTGTAATATAAATTGAAAACTATTAAACTGTAGAACTGTAATAAATTTAATGTTTATGTAAAATTCATTTTAGGTTTTTGTATATATCATTTCCTACGCATTTTATCATCTTCCACATGATTACTATAACAATGAAAAGGAAGTGTTGAGAATTTATGCTTAATTTTATCATTAAATAATGCCATTAATAACAATAATTATTTAAAATACGGTTACCAACTTTGAAGTACATACAATTAACCCTTAAAATGTTGTTTCTTTGCTTTTTAATATTTTCCACTTAATAAATTACACCAAAAACAATAAATAAAACAAAGACTAGGTAAAAATAACTTTCAGTTCTTAGCTTTTAAAAGTATAATACTTTATGCTATATAAAAACATGCAAATAACAAAAGTTTTACAGCTACTAAAAACATTACTTTACTGAAAAACAAAATTTTAATAATTACCTTTTCTTTTGCGGCTTTGGAGGTCTGTGCTTAAGAGCGTTCAGAACATAATATTTCAGAAGTTTCTGATAGCTCACTCGAACTTTAACAGGCTGTCCTGGCGGAACATGTTCCCGATACCAGCTCTTCACAAGAGGGACATCAATTGCACGTCTACACCTGCCTGCAATGTGCAAAACAGCAGAGACACTTGAAAAAGTGATCATATTAATATAACACAGACAGAAATTAAAAGAATAAGAAACTACCACTACAGAGTACGAGACAAAATACGTTTACTATACTGTGCTCACTACATGAGAACGGACTGTACTAAAGTAACGTAAACTTTCTGTTGCTTAATCTATTTAAATGAGTGAAGAGTTAAAAATAAATCTGTTGTAAAGCAAGGAGTCATCAATGATAAAATATGATAATATTGTGTAAACGTCCATCTAATTTACCCGTGATCAGTTGTGTCAATAATTAATAAACATCTAAATTGATTTATTATCACTAACAATAATAATTACTTTCACCGGACTTTTTAAAAATTAAATTAAACATCATTAGAGACTGAACTGAATAAAAACAAAATAAATAGGCGATAATTTTAAATTACACATTGGGATTTGAAAACAGATAATTATGAGTAATAGTTTTAAACATTCTCTTTTTAATTACATATCTAAATGAGAAGCAAATACTCTACCTTTCTGATAATCCTCGTTTTGTTAAATTCTAATCTATAATTTTAAAGATTTATCAACTTATACTCAACTATTTACCAATAATATTTTTTATAATAAACTAAAAATTATTATTAAAAAAATTTATTTGAAAATAAGAAGGAAAAGCATAAATACAAATAAACATAAAAAATTAGAAAATTACACTGCATTGTAATCAGTTGCTAGCTGCTTCGTCCCGAGACTAATGTAATATAGTCTGTTCAATAAGTATTGGGTCTGGTTCAAAAAATCAAAATTTATTGCAGGTAAGATTAAAATTACTTAATAATCTACAAAATACATTCCTCCTGCAACAATACACTTAGTTCGGCGTGTCTGCCACTCGACAAAAGCACGTTGGAAGTCGGTTTCTGGAATATTGTTGAGAATCTTTGTCATCACCTTTTGAACTGCCTCGATGGAGTCGAATCGGTGTCCTTTTAGCTCCCTTTTCATTCGTAGAAACAAGAAAAAGTCTGATGAAGCCAGGTGTGGGATGTAAGGGAGGTGGTGCAATGTTACCACTCCCAATTTTGCCAGCAGCTACCACACAACAATCACACCGTGGTACGAATTGCCATGGTAAAGTTTCCAATTAGTCCAAAATTTCCATCCGCAACAGTTTTTGTTCCTTGCTCAAGACTTTTGGCACCAGCTGGGCACAATTTTTTCATACCAAGATCCTCTCTTACAATGGTGTGGACGGTTCCAACTGAAAGGCCGGTTTCCTCACTAATAAGAGCAATGGTTAAATGCCTGTCAGGGTCCAAAACTGTTTTCATTTTGGCCACCTGAGATCGGTTTGAGCTGTTGTCGGGGGATCCAACACAGTGCTCATCTTCAACAAGCTCCCGGCCTTCCTTAAACATTTTGTGGCACTCAAAAACGTTTAAGGCATCAACCCCATAAGCCTGTTTAATGAGTTCAAGGGTCTTATTCGTGGATTTCCCAAGTCTAAAGCAAAATTTCACAGTGTAGCGTTGCTTGACAGTCTGCTCCATGCTAGCTCAATGACACCATAAAAAATCACATGTCATATAAAGCCACCTCATGTCTCAACGCATACCTGCAGGCGATTGAAATAAAGTGTGCCTGCGTGGTGGGGGACCCCTCTACTGGGAGCAACCGGTCGGATACTCCTCCACCACTCTGTTGAGGATACAGCAAACCAGTCCTGATACTTATTGAATTGACCCTGTTTACTATTGACTTATATGGGTACAGTATTACATGCTGTATAGTATACACAATTAGTGCAATGTCAGCGTCGAGAATCCTAGACTAAAGGGACTTCAAGGTAAAGAGTTAGGGCATTCTTTTAATACCAAAAAGCAGAAAACTATTATAAAATTATTTTTTGCCACCAAAGAATAAAACCATGGTGCATTTTTTTTTTTTTTTTTTTATATGTACATACTGTAAGGTATTGTATCTTACCCCTGTTCATTTAAAATACTGGCCGATATTATTTATAACCAAGCAATAAGCCCAGATTCTGTATTTACTGTCAGTTCTGTTTTTAAATTTTACTGCACTTCTGTACAATGTTACATAACTATACTTCAACAGGTTCTTATCAAATATCAATGTGTATTTGTATGTTTTGTTTGTTTTTAGCCCTTACATTCAATAATATGGCGATTTTGGTAATCTGACACTAGCTATCCTGATATAGTGCTGAATTAGCGAGATTGTACTGTATATCATTGCGACTGATAAATTCATAAAATATGAGATAAGTGGCAACTAAAGAATCTACATAAAATCCAATAATATTAGAAAATATGTAAACCACTACTACAGCAAGTAAATAGTATGGCCAAAGAGGGAAACACTAACGATGCTATTATCAGACTGAGCCAACATTGCAAGAGGAAAATATGTGAAATACTGTTACTGTGCTGTTAATATTCCCCTCTTCACATCTAATGTCTACTCGGTACTTACCAGAACGGATATTGAATGGTCTTGGAGCCCAAAGCAGTGCAATACCATTGGCAGTGTTATCAGTGTAGAGTGGGGTCTCTTGAAGGAAAGGTTGGACGTATTCTGGTAACTCAAATTCTTCATCATCGTCAGGCAATGGCTCTGAAACCTAGGTTATGAAACAATGTTTAACATTAAACTATTGTTTTAACATAAAGAAATGTTTCTAAAATAATATATTTTCTAAAAATCATATTCATGTTAACATTCTGATAAACATCTAAAAATCAAGACCTTTCTTGATCGGTATTACTTTAAAATGGTGAATTAATTTTAAAAGTCAATTAATTGTACTAATTAAAATGAATTTTGTTATGATAGTATCTGTAAATACAAACATTGACAAAATGCTGAAACATAATAAGGAACAAAATGGATAAAAAAAATAAACAAAAATATTGTAAAGGACAATTGTACAGCAAGTCCATTTACTCTCCCTTTCAAAGTCTGCAAAAAAAGTAATGCAATATTGTCAATTTAATGTAACTTTCTCTAGAACACAGTACATTTCTAATTGTTTAAAGTAATTGTGTATCATTATGATAGAATACATGTACAAACAATCTATAATATGATTCTACTAGATATGTGCCCCCCTAAATCAAATTTTTGAATGCAAATGTTTGACAACTCACACTTTTTACCTCCCCGACAAAATTAACTTGTAGAAAACAGTAGAGTTCTACATTAATAAAACTAAAGAATGAATGACAATATGCGCATTGTATAACACTGCATGAGGACATGTATGTTACTCTGACACTACATAAATGTGAGATAAATATTTTTATGGTGCAATAACTAACACTGTCATGTAAAAACTATTTTGTTGGAGATGAAGAAATCATTTTCTGAAATATTCCATGATATTTTAATAACAAAATTATCAGTTGTTGCTAGAAATATACCGATTCCTTGGGAAAATCTTCTGCAGATCAAAAATAGAAATGTTGACATGGTAGTTTGTAAAAATTTACACAAATTTTACCAATTATGAATATTATACAGTAGAGTCTTGAAAATATGAGTCCCGATATTTTGAGCTTCTGTATAATTCGAGCTATTTTATCTATTTGAAAGAAAATGAGTCAGGCATCCAAGAAGTGTTTATAACCATAAAGAAAATGAATTGGGCATTCAAGAAATATTCCTATCAATATGTCATGCAAAGGAAATGAGTCAGGCTTCCAAGAAATGTTTACATCAATAAGGTATTTTTCTTCCTCCCCATTCTATTGTTGTTGTTGATGTTATGCTACCACCCATGCTGGCTGTTTATGTTATGTTTGAATGTCTCTATCAGTTGTTTAGATGACAAGAGGTAATTGGACCATAAATATCTTTCTTTATTTGAGCTGTAAGTTTTGACAGTCAACAAATATCCCTGCACAAATGTTTAGTCTTGTGCATGACATATCAGAAACAAATCCATCAAACAATGACAACACTCATGATTAGCTAGACTGGTCTTTATTCCAGCTGTTAATAAATCTGTTCCGGCTGCCACATTGATCTGGATATGAGGGGTTTTAATGTATTAGGGTTCATCAGAAGTCCTATTTTTTCTAATGCTCAGGAACTTTTCCGTGTAATCCGAGGGGTTCTCGGTCCCACTCACCTCGAATTATCGAGACTCTACTGTATAGTGCATGAAAAAATGTTAGACATGATTGATCAAAGTTGCATTTAAACAAACAATAGATACAAATTTCATTTGTTCATCTGTCTGTATTTCAAATTATAATTGGTGTGCAATACCCATACCTATTAGAAATGTGACACAGAAAATGAAAACTGTTTTCATTGTTTAGTTATAAATTTAAAAACCATAAACAAGAAAGATTTAACAAATTATGAGTACCCACATACCTTAAGAGAGTGACGATGAGAAATTGGGTTGATCAACGGGTCAAAATAAAATGCAGGTAAATCTGGATCTTCAGTTTTTATATACACAACATTAGGTGCATGATACCTAAACAGTAATGTACAATTATTAGACACAATAATTTATTACAGATAATTAAAACACTGTTAAACTCTTAATTATTAGCCCCTGTAAAACCCAATATTAAAAGGTAACTAATGAGATTTATTTTTCTCATGAGAACAGGATATAATAACTATCCATACATAATTTGTTTGTCCAAAATATATATATATATATATATATATATATATATATATAGAGAGAGAGAGAGAGAGAGAGAGAGAGAGAGAGAGAGATTTTTTAGACTAGGAGACTGACAGACTTACCTTGGTAAGAGTCCACTCTGTAGTCTTGAAATAGAAACACATAAAAGCATTTAAACAATGATATATTTCAACCACACAGTGGTCTTTGTCAATCAAAGAGAAAACACAAAAAGAAATATGAGAGAATGAAATAAAATAATTGTAATCACAGATTGTGTAGAGTAGAAATCAGATGTAAGACAAATTAAATTCAACCCAAATAAAATTACAAATTAAATCAATACAAATATTCGTTAACCCCGTATGAAAGACGGGTACTCTGCTAGTATATTATAAATGCAATCATCCACATGACTTTATTGTTTATTCTTGTTGAATTTCTTTCTTCAGGTTCAAATATTGTAAATACTTCTTCTTCCAATGGGTCTCGCTCGTCTTACGCCATTCGAGATAATATTGGAAATAAAACCTGTGAGTGAAATGATACCTAACTCTTTTTTCTAAACCTATTACTAATGTGTTTCGCCAAGTTTCCCTTTACCTAATAGGCTTTTAGAATTGTTTCAACAATATCTTTGCTAATGCATAATATTTTACAATATTATGGGTCCCATATTTGGATTATCAGTGCAGTGTTTAATATCTTTAAACAAAGTACGAGTTATTACATAATTAATATTTATATTTATATAGAAGTATATGAAAGTAGAATTCTTTACAGGTAAGAAATGATGAGTTTTAGCAAAATGCTAATGCCCCAGCACAAAGTATACTTTTGTGTTTGTAAATGTATACCTTGCTACCTAAAATAAAAAAGAGCTTGACATGTATAGGTTGTCTTAATCATAGACCTGCTTTCTTCTACTATTGTCTTTTCGATGCTTTATTACCCTTGACAACCGAAACAAGAAAACAAGTAATATAAATGAAAATTCTTTAAAGTCAATACCTGCTTGGGTAAAAAAAAAAGTTACTTTTTATTAAAGAATTACAGTTAATATAAGTAACATAACCTATGCGTAAAAACAGCTATTCTACCACACAACCTATAACAATATTATCTGTTTTATGACATCATATGTTATCACTCATTTTAACCCAAATTAAACTAAATAAATATATTCCATACCTTGCCCCTTGTGTGAAACATTTCCCTCCCATATAAAACTAAAACTATTTTTTAATTAAATTAATTAATTGATATTTAAAAAAAAACTGTATTAACATCAAATGTCTTATGCTATAAGTTAAGAAAAAGTATTTGAACTTGAGTGAATGAATAAAAAGTATTTTATAACCGATTCAAAATTTGATATATAATAAGGAGCGTGTGAAATTATAGAAGGAATTGGAAAAATGTTTGGAAAAAATTCCACGTAAGGACATATTCTAGAACAGAAACTGCAGATAAGCAAAAAGTCAAAGTTTCTTAATATTACTCAATTAGATTATACAACAATTAGTTAGGCTGATGAACTTACATCATAATAAAAGATAATAGAATGATTAATTTTGAAGGCATTGAGAAAGTATATGATGGAAACATTCCAAAGAAACAAAATTTAACTAACAAGGAAAGTGAGGCATTAAGCTAAGACATAATATGTAAATAATAATTCAATAATTATGTAAATTAAAAACATAATGACAAATAAATTGAATCCATAAAACTAAAAAACCTTACATCATAAAATATTTCCATAACAATGATTTACAAACCACAAATAGACTGTAATTGACTTTGTTAAAGGTCACTTGATAACAAAATTAAAACAATTATAATTACAACTTTCTGATTCATTTGTTTGATCAAAGTCCAATCACTTTTTTTATTAATAATCATTTAGGAATTATTTGAGGTAAAAACCAAAATTAGTGTTAATTAACTAATATTTTCTGTGGATAAAACTGGAATTTTTACACTATATTTGAACCAATATTACACAATTAAAAACATTTTTGAAAAACTATTTGTTTAAATTGGTAACTAGTTCTTAGTTATGTCATCCTAGTACACAAAAATAAAGCATTTTTTGAAAAGTATGATCAATTCTCAATATACAGTAGCAAGAACATTTAAGACATAAAAAATATTATCGGTTATAAGTCCAAAAACACACTTTATAAGGTTTGGAGAGTTCTCAAACTTTAGGTGGCCAAAGTGCTCATACAAGTTGTACTTTCTGTTAAAGTTATAAATGATATCCAGGATCATAACTACAATATCTGTTTTCCAGGCAAAAAGTTGTTCCCTGCCAAACTTTATTAAGGGAATAACAAAACTTTTCTAAAGTAATGTTGTTGCAATTCTAACTCTCCTCATCTGTTCTGGCTTACTGAATTGTTAATGTTTACCACTGGGAAGCTTCTACGTTTGTTCCAACCTTAGCTGGCGAGGAAGATACAATGTCATAGAGAGCTACAGGTAAGTGGTTCTGCAAGATAAGTTGCCATTGGTTCTAAGCTATGCTATATTTATATTTTGTGTACTTCTGTGTTATTCTGTACCTTAACTTTTCCAAATTTAAAGCAGGGGTTTTTAACAATTTTAAAAGACTACCCTTAATGAAAAATTTTACATCAAAAACACATTATATTTGGAAATATATTTGAAACACATTACAAAAAATTAATGAGAAGGACGAGCTTGCTTCTTTTTACATAGTTCCTCAAAGTACGGCTCAAGTTTTGTTAAGCCCAACCTTAAATTGCCCTCAACATTAAGCTTGTTTTTGTATTTACTTTTTAGATATGTTAAGTTTGAAAACCCTTTTTCCCATAGGTATGTAGCAGAATCTTTACAGCAGTGTTTGAGAACTCTTGGTACTCCTTTCCAACACCAATCAAAAAATCTAACAACATAGAACTGAAATCTTTTGTTAAACGTCGGATTAGATCATAGTTCAATCAGTTGCTCCTTCTGAAATGTTGTCAGGTTGCTTAAAGTTTTAATAGCATCAAACAAAAAGGGTTGGTTTCAAGTAACTCGATCACACAACTATTCAATTAGATTCCACTATTAAATTATAATCTTGCAAGATTACAAAAAAGAAAGTAATAAAAATTCCTAAATGTTTCAGTAACCTGCCACGCGTACCCTCTCACAGTTTGAGAGCCCCTGCATTAAAGTGTTTTGTGTTATTTTTATTGATGAAATACTACGCTTTTGTCCAACAAATTGGAATTCTTGTAGTTATAACTTGCTTATTTTCAGCCATGGGTAGTGATACCTTATTTCTGTTTTAACTCGTACTAAAAGATACTTCCAATGTATGTGGTTTCCAGCACTTTATACTAGTCTACACATATAAAAGGAAAATCAACCACATAATTCATCTCAGTCACAAGAGTTAGAAAAGGCTTGCACTTGTAGCAATTTCTAATTTAGTTCAAATGACTTTGTAGTAAAAAACAATAAAGCTTATGAATGTCTTACCAGGAAAGATGTACATAGTGCGGCAAGTTGTTATACAAGTAAGGAAATGCTATCCTGTATTCTGTTCTGATTGGCTGACGAATGATGATCTTATTGATGTCGTTAAATTCATTCCAATCTTCATCTCTGTAAACAATAGAAAATATTCTTTACTAGCAGTAGCATAAAACTTGTACTATTCTAATTAAACCGAATTTCAAATTGTTAATTTAAATTACTTTGTATGTTCAATGGATCAGTTTTCCTAAATTTAATAATTTACTTAATGGCATGCTTTGCTGTATTGAAATTTTCTGATTTTCATTAGTGAAAGACAAAGCCAATAATTCCATCCAGTGAAAGTTCCAACATAACTAAAATACATATTAAGGTCAATTTCCTTAAGTCATAAAATATATTCATGAACCAAATTAAGGATCTGATAAGCACAAATCTAGTTTTTAACTATGTCTTAAAAATGCACAGTGTTTAAAAATAAATATTAAGTAATCACTATTACATTTAAAATGTAAAAGTGATTAATTAAGTTTTGCCGAATGTAATGGACCACAAAATTCAAGAATAAATATTAGATAATTAAATACAATGTAATCAAACGTAGAAATTTTATTCTTTGTTTATATCAGTTAATCGCTAAAACTTAGAAGATAAAAAAAATAATTTATTAACCTATTAGGATAAAATCATTTTGAAAAAAACCGTAACTCAATGACTCATTTTAGAAACATAAATTCTCATGAAAGTGTATTTATAATTATATGAGGGTTATTCAGTTGCACAAATACAGAAAATTCCTTGCACATCGATTTCGGGCATGCCTTGGAGATTAAATGATGCCATTTCCATCGGTATTGTTGAGTGGAATGTTTACATTGTCGTATATAAAATGCTTAAAACAATTGATCACTTCAGTGACTGAGGAAATGCTCATTGATACAGTTTTTATAGCAACGATCCATTGACAGATGAGTGAAGTGTACGGGCTGAATGTGACGAGTGGTAGCAGTGTGGACAGGAAATTGTCCATAATCAACTGCGATCAGGCCAGCTAACAGTGATCACAAATTATTTTTGCTCGTGTAAAATGCCGTAGGAACACGGGCAATACAAATTTTAACTTTAGCACTGGGATTTCTATTCCAGTAAAGCACAGTAGAGCGTCAGTAATCCGTACTTCAATCAAAAATCGGAATCGTGGTTTCAGCGTGCACGGCTTTCGGTGCCACTACAATACATATCTAAATTAAGTGTTATCTTTAATTATAAATCCAAAGAAGATGAACCCATACTGAAAATGCATCATAACTAAATTTAAAACATACCATACAGTATATTTAATCATGATCTAACTTATTTAGATTTGTATGTTCTGCAGACTAACCAATAACATGTATTGTAAATAATCAGCAAAATAATAAAATTTATTTTTAAACTTAATTATTAACTTAATTTGTCATATAATATGCTTTAATATTATTATTTACCTGTAATGGCAACTTTTTAATTGTAACATCACCACTTATCTGTTTTTGTTAACTTTTCCCTACATATCATTTCCACTAAATTCTTTTGTTTTTTTATACCCTCTGACATTTATTTTGTAATAATTCCTGGTTTATTTCTTACTTAGAAGATACTATAAACATTAAAATAGATTATAGTTAGTGAAATATCAATAATACGCAGCAGTTTAAAGATAGTTTGAAAATCCAGATAAATCAGTAGTCCGGATGGGCCCCAGTCCCAACTGATCCTGATATTTGACGCTCTACTGTATGACTAGAAAACTTTGCACAATATTCTCTAAATTAGCGAAGAAAACCAAATGAAAACAATAACCTGTGCTCTTGATTTTACACAACATTGTTACAGGAGTTGAAACATGGGTTTCTTACATGACCCCAGAGTAAAAATTTTAGTCAATGGAATGGCACACACAACATAACCCGTCTAAGTCAAGGACAAACAGACAATATCAACACCCAAGGTATCAATTGTCATAGAGCGAGTTGAGTTAAAGCAGCAAGGGACAACAAAAATACAGCCTTTTTCTGCAGTACTCTCACTAAACTTTGCTCTGCCAATCAAATCAAAAATGTGCAGATTTTTTTGGATGGACACTGATCACCCAGTAAATACTACACTTAGCATCAAGTACAGACTTGGTCCCAAGTGATCTTAAATAATTTCTTGCCGGCAAGTGCTTTATCTCATTCAAATGACAAAGTATACGAAGCTACTAAAGATGTATCCCCACAGGCAGCAGTTTGGCGTTCAAAAGCATGTAGAACATTATGACAAATGTTTTATCAAAAATGAAAACTATGAATAAAACTAAAACAAATTCAATAAGAAATGCCTCTGAAACCTATCTATGATGTTTTTTTTTTAAACAAATCAGACTATATTTTCTGAATATCCTCAATATATAAGAAAATCGTTATAATTCTCTACAAAATTTGAAAGTTTTTCTACTAGAAATAAAGAGCTATCTTTCCTAAATTTCACTACTTTAAATTTGTCTACTTATAAATATTTTATAACCACAATTTACACCAATTAATTATAAAAAGCGACAATTAAAAATAAAAGGGTGTTCATAGGAATTATTAGTTTTGAGAATGAGAACTGAATGAATAAGCTACCCATATATCTTTACAGTGAATGATGTGTTTTAACTTTCCCAAGATAGCATTTAATTTATTTTTCCTTTGAACTTAATGTAGCAGTCTCTTTCTTATTTGGATAATTAATTATTTTCCATGCAAGATAAAATTAACAAAATAATTACTACAAGTTAATTCTAGACTTTAAAAACATTTTATAAGCTGATATTGTTAACAAGAAAATCCTAACAAGTGGGATAGGCCGATTCCTAAAGTTTTCGATTCAAAAATTGTTTTTCTGATTGTCAATTCTCAAGTCAATTCTCGATTCTTTCAAGTTAAATAAACCTACATATTCTCTAATAATGAATTTAGTTAACATCTTGGTCATATGATGAAGCCTTTTAAACGTTCCGCTTTAATGTAATAGGCTACATAGAACGTTCAACCTTTATTTATAAGTGAACTTTCTGAAAGCATGACAAACATATCAGATCAAAGTTATGATTTATTTAAAATTACAAACTTCAGTAATAGCCATTTCAGTTTCTATAACTAGAAAAATTGGAACTTCTATATCTTTGCGTTTTGATTTGAGACGGGGAGAGATAGTTAAAGTAGACAGAGACGAGCAATAACAAACAAACAAACCGGAAATGCTTCCTTCCGATCATCTTTGTTGCTGCGTCATAAATAATAACAATATTTTCATTATCTTAAATCGGCATTCGCTTTAATAGTTTAATTCATTTAAAGCAACTAATACATAAATAAGGCATAGTTAATTATTTTTCTAATAAATAACACTACTCATATATTTAACAGTTTAAAGAAATATAAATACAAACAAGAATCGGAATCGTCACTTTAATCAATTGATAATCTCGTATTGGCGATTTCTCAACACCATAGAATTGAGAATCGGCCCATCCTTACTAACACGACTGTAACATTTTCTTCCTAACAAATATTCTAATGAGAAAGTAAATATTCTATAACTATAAAGTGAGAATCTACTTACGCAGGATTGGAATCTTTAATAAGTGGTTCAAATTTTGGTCCACCAGGAATAGCCATATTAAGGGCCTTCGCAGTGAAAAAAGACTTATGATCAAACAAATAAAAGTAGTTGTCATCTACCAAATCTGTCAATAGCTGGTTGGCTAAACGATATAATGTTGCCAACTGTGGAAGCGACAGATTCCACTTGCGGTAGGTTGATCCATTCACATACCTAAACAACCATTCAAAATAAGAAATTACCATGTTATTATCAACACCTGATAAAAATAGACATATCAAGAATCATAGTACTGTCAGAAAACGTTATTTGTAATTTAAATTTTTCAAAGAGTAATTTATTTAATTACTAACTTAATTATTTACAAGTATAATAAATGAAATGCAATTAAAACAATAATGGCAAATTGCTCTATACAGAAAAAAATAATAAAACATAATTATTAGCTATATTTTGGATCTTCTTCTTTAGATGCCTTCTTTGCTTTTAAGTTAAGCGATCATCAATGTCATGCAATATCATGAGAATAAATTCCAACCACAGTTCTCCATGGTGTCAGTTTTCACTGATATTACATAGTTACAAAAATGTTTGAAGAAGTGTGATGGTTGTTCATTAGACTCGAAAAACACATTTTTAAAACCGAGGCAATGGTCATTGATTTCAATCTGAGCCGTGTATGGTTGAATTCTTTTATTTCAGTAAACTAGAGATCCTACACCATGAATTCCAGTTTTACCATATCCCTGTAACTTATGGCTGTAACTTATCCCTGTAACTTTACTCATTGAACTCCTTAAACAAACTATAAGCAAACACTAACAATCAATGCAAGCTTCTAAGCCCTTTCTCCTATGCTTAGGCCCTACTGAAACTGATCTGGGACAGAGAGGATTCTTCTGTATTGTTACAACCTATTGAGAACTAAGGCATAAGTTTTATCCTACTGTAAAATAAAATATTTCACCACAATTTAATAAAAACTTTAAAAATAAAAACATAAGTAACAATAATATATCATAATTAGCATTAAACAAATTACTTGTAATAACTACATTGTTTTATGAAATAATGCAATCTTGAAATTTGAGTAGATCTTTAATCAAAACTGAATAATAAATTGTAATTTTTATAAATATTAACACTTTTAAAAGGATTTTATAATTTAAAACTAATAAGACTTTTAATCAACTTTATATTTTTATAGCCAGTTCATGACTTTTTGTAAACATAGTTTTACAAGTTTTAGTTTTAGTGAACATAGGCTCACTAAAACAGGAATTAGTTTCTAGTTTATTATAATTAATGAATGCTATACGCTCTTTTAATTTCGTTAAACATTGCCAAACATACAAGTATTATATTTTATTTCATAAATAACACATTGCTCCAACAAGCAAATTTTATTTTTAGAATTAGCTACCATATTTCTATAATTTCACTAGAACCTCTCTAATTCCTCATGTTAGAGACTGAGGGAGTGACGAATTCGAGAAAAAGAATAATTACAGAAGTTGTGAAATTAACATGTAGTTGTGGATAAATACAGCACATTAATAAGTAAATAGTTTGTAATGTAATTAATGTTGTATTTACATGATTTATTTCGGTAAATCAAACACTATACTATAAAAACCACAATACTATACAAACACTAGTAGACTGCAGTATAGCTCGTAATTACAGATAAAGAATGTTACTCAAAGCTTTCTGAATTAAGATTGGGTTGCTTAATGGAATTCCATGACTTCGTTGTTGTGAGAACCAAATAAACATCACATCACCAAACTGAACGTGAATGGATGTTGTCATTCTTTTTTGTTTAACATTTCCGTCAGAAACTTTCATTTTTGCCCTAAACTCTTCAATATAATTGCCATTTCCCTTGATTTCATTTACAGCCATTCTATGAATTCCGAATTCTAACAATAGCTTAACCGGACTTTGGCCTTTTCATAACCGTTGTAGAATGGCATACTTATCAACCGATGTTAAAGTTTTATAGTTACCGAGTTTAGACATTTCCCCTTTATATAACCACTGTTGAAAAACATTAAAATATGAAGAAAAGGAACAAACACTGAACTGTGGAATACAATTTGTATAAACTACAGAGTAACTTATAATGCAACTCAACGCTGTCTGCTATGCTGAAGTCAACTTCTGCTATATTTTATCATGAATATGAGATGTGTGAGGACAAAGAATGTTTTGAGAGATTTTATCAGTAATCACAAAACTCATGATCTTAACTGATGGCTGGGGCCTATACTACATGACAGTGGGAATTTGCAGATGATCTTTGTTATTATTAAGAGTGACAAATTGTAGACGTTCTACTGTATTTTGATTTTAATAATTTAAACAGTTCATCAATATTTATTGATAACTATAGTTGATTTCCAAAATTCATTTAAAAAATAATTTTATATAGTTTCAAAGGTAAATCTTTGCTTTTGAAACAATCTAGAATATATTATATCAAATGTATAACTTACAATTAATTGTATATAAGTGAAACAAAAAGAGATATTATATTACATTTACAATCAATGCAATACCTATAAAATCAACAAATATATAGTTATCTACAATATACATATAAATTTCCTTACTTCGTCCCAACAAGAGGTTTGTGATCATAAAACCACTTATAAACAGCAGCGTCCTCGTCAGGGTCTAACTCAATCTGAATTGCTTCCAAAGGTTCTACGTCTAATACATTGTCAGCGTAATCAAGAGGAGGTTCTTCATCATCAAAAGGTGGAAACCTCATTCGTTTAAAATGACGTCGATCACGCTTCTCCCTTCTCATCATTATCCACATTGTTCTGAAAAAAAAATCAACTGAACTAAAGTACCGTAGGCGCCAAAATAAACAGTACTGAAACAGTTGTAAGATCTTATTTTATTTATATAGTTTTACAAATACATAGAAGTAAAAAGAAGTTAAATTGGTTAGACTTGGGTATAAACATGTTCTATATGACCTCAATTTGAGGCAACACTCTTACTGTTCTTGAAGGTTCTGCATCATTTTGGTGGAGAGGAGTTGTTGACAAGGGTTAATTATTAGGTGTTGACAAGGGTTGACGAGGTGTTGTTTAATTATTATAATTACGCTACTGTGCTCTGTATAGATTTTTGTGATAATTTTATTCATTGTTTTTTGGTAAGTCAACTATCGGTAGATATGTTCTTCCACATCCACTATTAACTGTTGTGTTATCACTGAATAGGTTAACTAGCTCTTCATATTGCTGGTATGAGGTTTGGAAAAATACTCTCCACAGTGTTGCTTATACATTGTTCTTATGAGATGTTTATAATTATGCATAAATTAAACGCCGACACTTAACCCACTGTCATAAATCCAACCCTGTCATACCGTTTGTAAACAGCCAAAGCTACCAGTAGAGTGA
Organism: Prosapia bicincta; assembly: GCA_036971475.1. Taxonomy (NCBI): domain Eukaryota; kingdom Metazoa; phylum Arthropoda; class Insecta; order Hemiptera; family Cercopidae; genus Prosapia; species Prosapia bicincta. The sequence goes on along the minus strand of JBAIZL010000001.1, from coordinate 302,087,675 downwards.
TAGCTTCGTAAAAGTAATTACGTATTCACTTAGTTAAGTAGTTTAAAATTAGTTTAATTATAAATATACAAGAATGTTTTCTTTATATCAAGAAAACATTCACAAATTAAAGTCTTTGCATATATCCATACAACACAAATTATAAACAAACCTAAATACTCAAGACAGAATCTGGACATTGTGAATTCCTTATCGTTATATGGAGAACCACAGTAAAGCTAAAACCCTAAGGATGAAAGACTACCTCTATATATTGCAGAGCATTATTGGCTACAATACTATTTCGTACAGAGCTGCAAGCATACTAGTGGGAGAGGCCCCCATAGAGTTGGTAGCTGGTGGCAGGCCAAGGATTTACTAGTTAAAACCTGTAGGCATACAGCAAAATGGCCTTATGCCAAAGTATGAAAGAGACCACACAGTCAATATGGGGCAACAAAGATAGGATCTGTCTATGGTTGGTTATGGACGTACCAACATATCCGCAACAATCGAGTGCATGAAGAACTTGACTTCTACCTCACACAGGTCGTCAGTGAACACAGTTGTTTCAGGGCCTATCTCTTCTGTTTACGCTTGGAAACATAATTGTGTTGAAAGTCTGGAACACTTTGTCGAAGATTCAATGTAAAAATAGAAAAGCTACAGCATCTTGTGGGAGAAAGTTGGAGCCTGAGAATCTGATACTAGTAATGATTTCAACTATCTAGCTTAACTAGATAGTTGTTATCAAGCTTTATCACAATGGTGATGTAGAGACTGAGACTGCAAGAATGGAGTTCAAATTGGTTCTAGCTGCATAACCTCGGGGGCCACCAAAGCCCCTCCTTCTCCGACTGACTGACCTTTTGGTGGTGGATATGTACCATCACTCCTATACTCTAGAGCGGGAATGGCCAACTTCTTAACCCTAACTTCAATATTTTCAGTGAAGACGAAAAAGGGCTGCAAAACTAATCCCACACATACACCAATAAGCCAAATGTAGGCAATACATATATCATATGGTATGAGTTGTATATAAAATAATATGAATCAATAAAGATTACACAAAAATTTTCATATACATTCAATATATCAAGCTCAATGTACAAAGGATCAAAATAGATATAATATTTAATCATGTTGTTTATGCTTATCAGAACATAGTATTTGAAACAATTTTTAATTTGCTTAAATTTAAAACCATCCTTACGTATATACCTACTTCACTTATTCAGAACGCTGTTGGCGGGCACAATCATTTAACAGTTTATCAAAATCAATCTGAATTAAAGTGGTGCAACCTTTAGCAGAACTCGAGGTTACTTGTCAGTTAGTCTGTTGTGGAGAGTTGATTTTATAATTTCATTGTTGAAAAGGCGCACTCACAAAGGTATGTAATTCCAAACATTGAAAGTATTTTCCTAACGAAGTCACATAGTTTGGGATATTTCTCCACAGGTACTTGACTCCAAAATGTACCCGTTTCCAATCTTGTCTGAAAAAATGGATCACTATGCAAGTCACAGAGCTCTTACTGGGGGTAAGAGCCGTGTTCAACATATATCTTATAGCCAATTCCAACCTATATTTTTTATGTTTTACATTTATTAATAATCTTGTGTTTTAACATTCATCTAAGGCTATATAAAATCCTAGGAGCCCCAGGCCGCTATTTGGCCATCCCTGCTGTAGATATTGACTGTCACTCTACCAGTAGTATTCCAGGTTTCCAATAAAATGTTTCTCCACCTATTTGGCTTTACAACAAAAAAACTACACATTCGTACGAGCATGCGGACACAATACGTTAATACGCTAGCAGAATAAAAACCAGAATAAACCAGCTGATAAACCTTCTTGATAGCCCTTTGTAACAGAAATACATTCAGCACTATGCTTTAAAGTTACAAATAGATTTATTTGTTTCTAACTTACCCCCACTGTGCAATATACACAGGCTCAATGACCCATGGGATTTCATTAACAAATGTAATAGCTCCAGTAATATGATACAAAGATTTGACATCTCGAATCTGCTCCCAAGGCATCGGCATGTTTTCTAACAGTTTCATAACGGCATGTGGCATATACTTCAATGCTCTGAAAATAATAAAAGATTTTTTTAACCCATCTTTATTTTACTAGAATAAAGTTGTAGTTGAACTAATTTAAACTCTAAACTCTACTTATAAATAAATAAAACCTCTCACTATACATGAATTTTTTATTTATGTCCTGGTGTACATTTCGATTAGAAAGCAATCATCTTCAGAAGAAACTACTACAAGACTGATTTGCTCTAGGCTATTATAAACTCTACTGTTTAAATCTATATTAACATTAATGTGGAGTAACTCTTTGCCTAATACAGTAGTCTCGATAATTCGAGGTAGATGGGACTGGGACCCCTCGGTTTACCGAAAATTCAGATTACACGGAAATACGTTCCTGTGTGTTAGAAAAAATAGATGTTTTAATGCACCCTAATACAGTACTATAATTAAGAATGTACATAATTAGTTTATAGAACTTTATATGGACATTTATTGTAAGCCCAACTCATTTCCTTTGCTTACCGTATTAATATAAACATATCTTGGAAGCCCGATTAATTTCCTTTGCATACCGTAGTGATACAAACATTTCTTTGATGCCCCACTAATTTCCTTTGCATACCATATTGATATGAACATATCTTGAAATCCTGATTCTTTTCCTTTGCATACTGCAAACATTTTTTGGAAGCCCGATTCATCATTTTCTTTTAAATAGATAAAACCGGCTCAAACAGATATAGGCTCAAATTTAACGGAACCTCAAGTTATCAGGACTTGGAATTTCAAGACTCTGCTGTATTTAGAAACTTTTCCAAATATGATAAAGACCATTGCATACAAAATGCTGAAAAGTATATAGTACTGAATTTGTTTATTTGATAATTATTTTATTTAATAACTACTGTACAACCTCATCATTTTAGACTTTCTAGGAGCAGAGATAATCTGGTAAATAAAAATCCTTGTGACAAATAAAAGAAACATCTTCACTTTAACGTATTTGGTAATAAAGACCAACTTTGTCTCTACAATATGTTTGTAAAGATGTAAATTTCTTCATCTAAACAAATTTCACAAATTATATTCATCATTGTCTTAACCAATATTTGTTCAAAAAATACAACTTTGTTGCAAATGGAATTTGTTCTAGAACAAATTACATTGTTCTTATCAACTTTACATTTTAATGTACAACAAACATTAGAATGTAGATGGGTTCTAGTGTATAACAATCTTACTATCTTCAATGTCAAATTAAAGTGAAAGTTATCATTGGATGTAAAATTCTTGTAGACAAGAATCGGAAATAAACACCATAAAAAAATTCAACATAAATAAATCATTTACAGTATAAATTTGTAACAAATTATCATAAACATAAATTACCAAAGTATGCACATAATACTATGACTTACCCAAGATATACTCTCTTATCGTGCCTATATTTTCGACTACTCATATCTCCATGATCTCGGATGATCTTACGAATATGTTCTGGAGGCATGTCTTCTTTTTGCGCATCTACAAATCCAAACTTTCTTTTCTCTGAAAACCGTTTTGACTGCAGCTGTTGCCATTTTTGAGCTGTAACATTAAAACAAAATTATGAAATTTTTTCGTGCCAACAAAATAATTATTACATTGGATAATTATTTAAAACTGTTTTTAATGTTTTACAATATTTATTAAATTATAAATAATATTGTTTTGCTGCTTATTTTTAGTTCCTATTTTAGTTGCGGCTAAAAAAATTTTGGTTGTTATTTAATAGACATTATAAAAATTAAAAATAATGCTTTACTCTTTACAACAAAATTTTACCAAGAACCAACTATTTTTAACACAAAGATAATTAACATATGTTTAGCCAAATGGTATGAAACCATTTAAAAGATATTTAATAGAATTTGATCCTGATTCTCCATTGATTAAAGTGCCGATTCCGATTCTTGTTTTTTTAACTGTTGAAATATGCTTCAAGTGTAATTTATTGGAAAAATAATTAATTATCAACTGTCTTATTTAAGTATTATTTGCTTTGTATGAATTATACTATTAAAGCAAATGCTGATGAGATAAAGAAAATATTATTATTATTTATGACAGCAACAGACAATCAAAAGCATTTCTGGTCTGTTTGTTATCAACTTTATCCAATATATTTCCAGAAATTTCTATTCATAAAACAAGTATGAACAGTTTCTGTAGCCTACATTAAAACAAAACTTTTAAAAGGCTTCACCATATGACCAAGATATTAACTAAACTCATTTATAGATAATATCATGTAGGCCTATATAACTTGAAAGAATCGAGAATTTTAAAAAATTTTTAGAATCGGAATCGAAAATCTTACGAAAAAGCCTATCACTAATATTTAACTAAAAAATTTTCATAAAATCCTAACTTTTCATATGCTTAAATTATAGACCATGTACTGCATCTACACAAAGGATACTTTAATATGGGTTAGATAATTTTACTCTCATTTTCTTATTTTCATATGGTTTTGTTACTCTCAAATTAATACTAAGCCTAAAGCCTACTAACCTTTCTCTTGCAACTTTCTTCAGATAATATTTCTGGCTTTGGAACAGGTACAACAGTTACTCTAAAATTAATACTATTACTAACCTTTCTCTTGCAACTTTCTTCATATAATATTTCTGGTGGCTTTGGAACAGGTACAACAGTTACTCTAAAATTAATACTATTACTAACCTTTCTCTTGCAACTTTTCTTCAGTTATTATGTCTGGTAGCTTTGAGACAAGTACAAGAATTACTCTTAAATTAATACTAAGCTTAAAGCCTACTAACCTTTCTCTTGCAACTTTCTTCAGATATTTCTGGTGGCTTTGGAACAGGTACAACAGTTACTCTAAAATTAATACTATTTACTAACCTTTCTCTTGCAACCTTCTTCAGATAATATTTCTGGTGGCTTTGGAACAGGTACAACAGTTACTCTAAAATTAATACTATTACTAACCTTTTTCTTACAACTTTTCTTCAGTTATTATGTCTGGTAGCTTTGAGACAAGTACAAGAAATACTCTTAAATTAATACTAAGCTTAAAGCCTACTAACCTTTCTCTTGCAACTTTCTTCAGATAATATTTCTGGTGGCTTTGGAACAGGTACAACAGTAACTCTAAAATTAATACTATTACTAACCTTTCTCTTGCAACTTTTCTTCAGTTATTATGTCTGGTAGCTTTGAGACAAGTACAAGAAATACTCTTAAATTAATACTAAGCTTTAAACCTACTAACCTTTCTCTTGCAACTTTTCTTCAGTTAATATTTCTGGTGGTTTTGGCACCGGCACAACTGGCACTGGGACTGGCATTGCAGGGACTGCGTGCAACTGATGTACTGCTTGCATCTGTGCATGTGCATGTGCAGCTTGCGCTTGAGCCTGTGCAACCGCTGCTTGAGCTGCATGGGCTTGGGCTGCATGAGCCTGTGCAGCATGGGCTTGTGCTGCTGCTATCTGAGCATGAGCCTGTTGCTGTTGGACCATCATGGAGGCCCAAGCATTGGGCCCCAATAGGTGGTAAGGTGGCGGTAACGCCATCTTGAAGGTTATTTATTCAATTCCTAAAAAAAGAAAATATTTGCAATTAATATAAAAGTGGTAATAATAGAAAACGGATGAAAAAAATTTTTTTAATAAACAATGTTAAAAAATTTATTTTAAAGCAATTGAAAATAATTTCATACAATGGAAAAATAGTTTTCAATTTTAGTTTGAATATTTCTTGAAAAAATCTAATAAAACCACTGTTGTTTCTTGTTTATTCTCTTGATGTTCAAAATCTTTTAAAACTGAATGTAATTTTTACTCGGCCGGGTTCTACAATTGTAACTAAAGAGATCAAAATATACTCGCAAAAGAATTTACTTTTACTGACGCTTAAACTTACTTATTTTGTATTTGGAATGTCTTTTTGGGTACACCTGTGAAAAAAATGGAGAGAACCTGCAGTTGGATAAGCATTATGTTACATTAAATTACTACATGTACATTTCCAGTTGATTACATAACCAAACTCATTTGAATGAAATACTTTTTTTAATATGATGTTGAACTTGACTGCATTTTACAAACAAACCCTGTAAGTAATAATTCAGCTACATTCAAATATAAATACAAATGGTGGTCAGAAATATTTTGATTATAAATAAAATAAATTTGTCAATTTAAACTTTAGCATTTTTTCACTGCATTTGTTTACTATAAACAAAGATTCCAGCTATAATAAAATCAATAAATATTTCACTTTACGACGTACTTATTCAGTATATAAAGTGTGGTATTAATAACATAAATGATTTCAGCATTATTAAATATAAACATCTACCAATAAAGTACATAGATTTAGCACATAGTTAAGTTATCTCATATATTATAAAATAGGTATATAATAATTGATGGTATTGTAATATAGTGTTCTGTTTAATAAAGAGACATTCAATTTATAGAGTTTTATGTGTATTGATTTAAATTAATATTTTCTACTTTTTTAAGCAATTAGTAGTAAAAGTTGATGGTTACTAAAAATATTTGTTTTGTTCTATATAAGTTACTCAATATTGGTTAAGATAGAATTGATTTTTATATGAAAATAACTACCACTATACGACAAAAATAAACTCCTTGCATGAATCTTAACTTTCTTTTTTCAAGTGGCAATATAAAGTTTTACTTTCTAGTCTCTTTCCTTCTTAATAGTTACCTTGTTTTGCTTAAGTTTATTTACTTTTTTTATTACCTAATTTAGCCAAACTGGATACTATTTAGCCATATTTCAATATAATTTCATCATAATGTGATATAATGTTGCACACCTATTCTTCAACATTAAATTTATACAGAACTGTGATTGTAAAGCTATGTTAACAAAATTTTACATTTCGGCCTATCAGTAATTAGTTTTACTATACTCTGAAATAGTTCCCAAATCTTCATAGTTAGCTTTGTTAAAAATAGTGTTTTCTTTATAGAGAAATATTCATTGTATACAGGCAAAATCAAGACCATCTGAATTGAGAAAATAATTTAAATGTTACCTAAGTGAATGTCTTTTTTTGTAAAGCAAATCTATCCTCACCAGATAATCTGTAACTATATTAAATATAAATTTATGCTACTGTTATGTAACACAGTGTGTAATGTTTCAACAATTTATAGTAAATATTGCATGCTATTCACAATACATTTTACTATTCAATATGTGTGTAGAAAATGAATATCAACTTAATTTGGTAAAAATATTGTGGTTAATGACGTCGGTTTTTTAATTTTTTTTATTTTCAAATTACTTGTTTTAATGTGTAGAACACGAATATCAACATTTTTTTCTGCGAAAAATACGGAAAGTTACTTTTTTTCACATTTTAAATATTAGGCTGTAATAAAACGTAGGCATATAGCGTGAACCGGGCACGCAGTAGCTACAGCACACTGCACTACGTCTAGATTTGATTGTAATTTTATACAACATTACTATATACCTATATTAAAATATACCTACAAAGTATCCAGTCAGGATGGATTTGGTTGTAATTTTCTATATTGGCAATAAGTCTAAATATTTACCAAAATTACAACCAAATCTATCTTGATTGGATACTTTGTAGGTATAATTTAATAGTAATATTGAATAAAATTATAACCAAATCTATCCTGACTAAATACTTTGACGGTATATTTTAATATAGGTATATAGTAATTTTGTATAAAATTACAACCAAATCTAGACATAGTGCAGTGCGCTGTAGCTACTACGCGCTCGGTTCACGCTATAGGCCTATATGCCATTATAGACTAACTTTTAAAATGTGGAAAAAAAACTTTCTGTATTTTCCGCCTCAAAAAAAGTTGATATTCATGTTCTACATATTGAATGAGTAATTTATTATTTAAAAAATTGACAAAAACACCATTAAAACTATATTTTTACCTAAAAAACATTATTGCCTCAATATTATGCAATATCTACCTAATTTACTCATACAGACATATCCTATGTTTGAGAAGTGTGGTTATTTAATTTATGTTTCAATATTTATTGAAATTATAATAAAGACATTACTTCAATTAACCTTTTCAGGAGCGGGTTTTTCCAATCCTAGCGTCACCTGTAGGAGCAAGTTTTTTTTTGTTAATATTATCCTGATTTTCAGATATTAAGACTTTTAATATTCCAAATAATAAATAAAATAAAACTTAAATGAAATACAAAACCCCTATTTATTCTCAAAAATATTTTTTTTAATTTCCAACCTAACCTTACCTAACAATATATTTCCAACTCCACATTTTTTTTTTTTATTTCACATTTTTCCATATATTTTTACTACACATTACTGTAAAGGGTAAAAATGCAGAAGCTCAGCGCCATACGATATTTTGGGAAATGGTTTAACACCACCAAATAGGACGATGTCCACAAGAATTTTTTAAAAATTGACCTCAGAAAGTTACTTTTTTTTCAATTTAAAGTAGCGTAAAAAATTCAGCGCGGATGTAGAAGTTGTGAATAGGCGCGGAGTGATACAAATGCTTCGTGATGTTACAACTGCATTTCAATATATAAAATTAAAACCAAATCTAACCTGACTTGACACTTTTTCGGTAAATTTTAATATAGGTATACAATATTGTATAAATTTAAAACCAGATCTATCCTAACTGGAGACTTTATAAGTATATTTAAATATATGTATAAAAATTAGGCGAAGTTGTGAATAGGCGCAGAGTTATACAAATGCTTCGTGATTTTACAACTGAATTTCAATGTATAAAATTAAAACCAAACCTAACCTGACTTGACACTTTTTCGGTAAATTTTAATATAGGTATACAGTATTGTATAAATTTTTAAAAAAATCTATCCTAACTGGAGAAGTTGTTTCTCAAATATCTATACACGTAAGGTTGCGTGACGTACCGCGGACAATGCGTACAACCTTATGCGCAGCACTGTGACGTAAGTATCACTCCGCGCCTATTCACAACTTCTACATCCGCGCTGAATTTATTACCCTACTTTAAATTGAAAAAAAGTAACTTTCCTACTTCAATTTTAAAAAAATTCTTGTGAATATCGTTTAATTTGGTGGTTTTGAACAATTTCCCAAAATATCGTATGGTGCCGAGCTACTGCATTTCAACCCAACTGTTTTTAGCATGATTACATACAAATACTTCTAGTCTGACAAACATGAAATGTCAGCTGATTTCCAGATGGTTACTTGATCAAAAAGCATTAAAGTTACTTCAATTATTTACCAATAGATGGCCTAGCAGATAACACCAAAGAAGTACAAATATTGACCAATAGATGGTGTAGTAATGACATTTGACAAAAAAGAATATAATTGAGTATGCTCTGACAGAAGAAACATCAAATAGAGTATTCTCGTGCGTGCTCCAACATCGCGCACCATCCGGGATCGAGTATGTTCGGGAGTGCTAGTGAAAAGGTTAAGGTTAATTAAGATCAGTGACTACAGCTCCGATCCGCAAAATCTTTTTACCCTGATCAATTTGACCTTGCTGAACACGAATTTCAAGTTTTTTTACTGCAAACACATATTTACATTAAAAATTACCTAACCTAACCTGACTTTAGTGCCTTATTAACACTCCGATTGTCAAAGTTTTTATCTTGATAGATTTTACCTTGCTGAACACGAATCTGAAGTTATTTTTAACGGCAAACACATATTAAACTAAGAAAACCAGGTGAAGTCAGGTTAGGCAAAGTTATTTTTTTAAATGTAAATATGTGTTTGTAGTAAAAACAAAACTTAAGATTCGTAATCAGCAAGGTCAAATTGATCAGGAAAATAAATTTTGCCGATTAGAGAGGTAGTTGCTGATCTTAATAAGTACAGTTTTTTCACTGCAAACACATAAGCCCTACTTTTGTGCTTACTAACTCTCCGATTGGCAAAATTCATCAGAAAAAAAAATGTCTCCTTAAATTACTCCTTTTAATGTGTCGAACACGAATATCAACTTTTCTTTCTGCGGAAAGTTACTTTTCTTCCCATTTTAAATGTTAGGTTGTAATGGCATGTATAGCGTAAACGAGTCTTATTGATATTGTTAAAATATTTTTTTTTTTAATTACTTATTTTTTTAATGTGTAGAACACTAATTTAAACTTTTTTCCATGGGTAATAAAAAAAGTTATTTTCCTTCACATTTTTAATGTTAGTCTGTAATAGCATGAAAGGCGTGAACCGGCCGCGCAGTAGCTACAGCGCACTGCACTACATCAAAGTCAGTTTATTTTAATACTAAACTTAAAATCTAAAAATTTAACTTTTGGTTATAATTTTATACAACATTACTATATACCTACATTAAAATAAACCTATGAAGTGTCAAGTCAGGATAGATTTGGTTATAATTTTATTCAACATTATTATCTACCTATATTAAAGTTACCTACGAAGTATCCAGTCACGATAGATTTCGTTATAATGTTATTCAACTTTACTATCCACCTATATTGAAATATACCTACGAAGTATTCAGTCAGGATAGATTTGGTTATAGTTTTATACTACATTACTATATACCTATGAAGTGTCAAGTCAGGACAGATTTCGTTATAATTTTATACATTACTATCTACCTATATTAAAATATACCTATGAAGTATCCAGACAGGATAGATTTGGTTGTAATTTTTTTGCATCGACAATAAGTCTAAATATTTACCAAAATTACAACCAAATCTATCCTGACTGAATACTTCGTAGTTATACTTGAATACAGGTAGATAGTAATGTTAAATAAAATTATTACCAAATCTATCCTGATTGGATACTTCGTAGGTATAATTTAATATAGGTAGATAGCAATATTGAATAAAATTATAACCAAATCTATCCTGAGAGGATACTTCGTAGGTATATTTTAATACGAGTATATAGTAATGTATAACATTACAAATCTAGATGTAGTGCAGTGCGCTGTAGCTACTGCGTGCCTGGCTCCTGCTATAGGCCTACTTGCATTTACAACGTAACATTTAAAATGTAAAAAAAGTAAATTTCCATATTTTCCGCATAAAAATAGTTGATATTTGTGTTCTACACATTAAAACAATATAACAAAAAAAAGACTATATTTTTACCTTATTTTTTGTATGTAAAAATGTGTCTGCAGTAAAAAAAAATTGAGATTCGTGTTCAACAAGATCAAATTGAAAAAATTTCGCCGATCAGAGCAGTATTCGCTGATCTTAATAATTACCCAATAAAGTATAAGTACAATGTACAATTGTTTAAGCTTTTAATGACAAAGTAATACCCATTAAACATAATGTTCTATTCACACAAAATGCAATGTCGTTGCTATAAACGAACCACAGTTTATTTCCACAAAACTAAACACACAAAGATTACCTTTAGTAAGCCTAGTTGGATTTAACTGTAAAACAATAATTTATTTATAATGTTCTGTAAAATACGAGGTTGTATACATGTAAAGGTTTATTTTGGAAGTAATAAAAAGGGCCCAGGTACTCATGTTTGCCCAGGGGTCCAAAATTTCTCTGGGGGGCCTGTATATCAAAATGTATTTAGTGCAAATAGATCACGTCTGGTTAGCCGATAATTACCATAAAATACATCTGGACCCAAAAACTTTGCGTCTTTTTTAAAAAATCAACGTATACCCTTTATAAATTTTCAAAATATCTAGAAATTAAGATGTCCGTGAAAACATCAAAAGACTTTACAGATACCATCACATATACTTCTATGACAATACCAATTTATCCCCACTTGTTAAGTAAGAGAATTTAGTTTTTACAAACGTCAAAATATCACTTAAATAATTGATTAATAAACTGATTAATGGAATAGTTTTAAATCATTCAAGAATTTACTTTAAATAAGTAACAATGAAAGAAAATAGAGGTTTGTTGAGAGTCATAAGTAAAGCTTAGACTTTGAATAAAACAAAACGAGGTTAGTAATAACATTAACACAAAGTATAAATTACTTTCTTACGAATATTACTTCTGGATTACTTAGTTATTTACCTTATTTTTTCATTCTAAATTTTCATCAACAAAAAATAACAATGATATCTAACAAATCACGATAAATAATACTAAGTGAAAAGCCCAAATCGTTCTTCAACGTTTTTCTAAACTTTTACAAAACTATTATGCCATCACTCACAGACTCACAGATACTACAGAAGAGAAACAAAGAATGTTGTAATTCATATTTACACTCTTAGAAATAACATTAGGTATTATAAATTCTGTATATGTATATATATATTAAATATGGTGATATGTTTTCTTGTATATATAGTTAATATATTTAAAATATTTCAAACACAAGAATACTTTTAATGAATATATTTATTCATGAATAAATATATTCATTAAAAGTATTCTTGTGTTTGAAATATTTTAAATTTATTAAATATATATATATATATATATATATATATACACATATATATATATATATATATATATATATATATATATGTATATAGAATACCAAATGTGTTTTCCTGTTAGAATATTGGTAATTATTCCGACGTGCGACTACCGCTATTTTCGTGAAATCTTTTTACTTTTCTTATGTATTTTTACGTCCTAAACACGAATCCAACATTAATAATTGTCGCTGACGCCGTTTTTTTAAAATATACTTAAAAAACATAACCTAAACTTACCTTTATTGACGTACGACTAACGCTATTTTCGTGAATTTGTTTTTACTTTTCTTATGTATTTTCACGTTTTTACATATGTACGTTCCCTAGATTTTTATGTATTTTTGTGAAAGTTACTTTATTTCACATTTTAAATATTAGATTGTAATGACATGTGGGCCTATAGCGTGAACCGAGCGCGCAGTTTGCTACAGCGCACTGCACTACGTTTACATCTGTAATTTTATACATTACTATATACCTACATTAAAATATACCTACAAAGTATCCAGTCAGGTTAGATTTGGTAATAATTTTATTCAGAATTACTATCTATTTTTATTAAATTATAACCAAATCTATCCTGACTTGATACTTCATAGGTATATTTTAATGTAGATATATAGTAATGTTGTATAAAACTACAACCAAATCTATCCTGACTGATTACTTTGTATGTATATTTCAATATAGGTATATAGTAAAATTGAATATAATTATAACCAAATCTATCCTGACTGGATACTTCGTAGGTAGTCATTCGTAGGTAATTCACGAAAATAGCGGTAGTCGCACGTCGGAATAGCGGTAGTAGCACGTCTGAACTTACGTCAATAAAGGTTATGTTTTTGAAGTATATTTGAAAAAAAACAGCGTCAGCGACAATTATTAATGTTGGGTTCGTGTTTAGGACGTAAAAATACATAAGAAAAGTAAAAAAAATTCACGAAAATAGCGGTAGTCGCACGTCGGAATAGCGGTAGTAGCACGTGTGAACTTACGTTAATAAAGGTTATGTTTTTTAAGTATATTTAAAAAAAAACGGCGTCAGCGACAATTATTAATGTTGGATTCGTGTTTAGGACGTAAAAATACATAAGAAAAGTAAAAAGATTTCACGAAAATAGCGGTAGTCGCACGTCGGAATAGCGGTAGTAGCACGTCTGAACTTACGTCAATAAAGGTTATGTTTTTTAAGTATATTTTAAAAAAACGGCGTCAGCGACAATTATTAATGTTGGATTCGTGTTTAGGACGTAAAAATACATAAGAAAAGTAAAAAGATTTCACGAAAATAGCGGTAGTCGCACGTCGGAATAATTACCAGAATATTTTTAAGATCAAATAATATACACAAATACAGGAATATTTAATTTATTGAATAATAAACTCAAAGATCTTCGTTGGTTTACATTACCAACATCCTCAGGAGTTACAATACTAAGAATCAGCTCTGAGTTTTGAGCTTTGAGTTTATTATTCAATAAATTAAATATTCCTGTATTTGTGTATATTATTTGATCTTAAATATATATATATATATATATATATATATATATATATATATATATATATATCGCAATATGTATTCTTGTGTATTAATAAAGAAATAAGTTCAAATACAAATACAAGAATTATTATTGAATTTACAATTCAAAGCTTTTCCTTGGCAAACAGTACCAACATCCTCAGAAATAATAATTTTTGTATTTGTATTTTGACTTAGTTCTTTATATATATATATATATATATATAAACATACCATGCATGAATTTTTTATTATTTAAAGCTTTTCGTCGGCAAACAGTTCCAACGTCATCAAAAATGAATCCTTCTTCTAGAATCTCAATTACTGCATTTTTACATCATCAGGATATATATCGAGAGTATAAAGTATGTTTTATTGTATAATAACCAAAACAACTGAGGATATTCAAATGCAAGAATTATTTAGCAAAATTAGTAGGAATAAATAATGATAATGTGGTACTGTTTTTTAATAAAAAGCTTTGAAAAATAAATGTAATTAAATAATTCTTGAATTTTAATATTCTCAGTAGTTTATATGTGTGTGTGTGTGTGAGAGAGAGAGAGAGAGTAAGACGGATCTATTACAGCTGTCACTATCCTTTCGCTTCCCAATTTTCAGTTTTTTCTGGGTTACATTAATACGTCTTCTAGGTTTTTTGCAGTTACTGCTTCATTCGTGCCATTATGACAACTTTTTCAAGATGATCCTCTCTTTATTTTTCAAAGGAGATCTACTCTAGTACCTTTCAGAGCCACCTGTCTTCTGCCATTCTCTTTACATTTCCAAACCATGCTGGTAAGGGTCTTGGCGATAAACTGTAGATGCTATGAGCTTGTGTATGCTGTAAAACTTTGTGAAATGCCCACCATTTACCAACAAACAAGTGGGGGGTTTTAGGAATAGAAACTAGCTCTGTCAGCAAATCCTACTTTCACATCCTCGAAGACATACATGGGTGCATAGTAACCACTGGGCGCAATATTAAGAAACAATACAAAATTGATATTTTTTAAGCCAAAAGCGACAAAGGAATTATGTGGCTCTTTGATTGTTGGTCTTTCTGCATCACATGTATATATTTTTACAATCTAGCACTGGAGTGGGGTTCCTCTATAACTACCCAAAATTATAATAAACCTTTAGTACATAAATTAGTTGTATAACAGTTTCTATTACCTAATTCATGTCATTTGTTTATACTCGTATGTAATTTTCACTAAACACTTTTAAATCTTTAAAACATTTAAAAGTGTTTAGTGATTACTAGTAGCTCGCGTAAAGATAAAATCAACAAATGTATGTAATTTTTTTAAAATTATTTTAAAAGATTTTAATAAAGATTTTAAGTAAATTATTTGGATTTACAAGTCAACCGTCATTATATCTGAACATAAAATGTTATCATGGACTAACAAAGACCGTCATTGACCCACACATGTACTTTGTCATACAGAGTTTATTGAAAGTAGGTAGTTTTATTATTAAAAAATTAAATAATAAATTGATCTATAATTATTTACTTAAAAACAAACTATAGAGTGGTTAATGATGATTGATTCTAATAATTTAATTCTATTGTAAAATATAATAGTATAATAATTCCACAATACCTACTTAGCAATTTTCAAATATTATGTACTTAATTATAAAATTTGTTGTTTTATTTAAAATATATAACTTTATTCTTTAACCTAACTACGTTTCAAATAAGTCATGAAGATATAGTTAATCACTTTTACATTTAATTAAGTTTTACTGAACGTGGCTACAAAATTCGAAAGATATAGTATTTCTCTATCAATAAACTTATAATAATAAAAACATGTGTTTGCCATATTGTCTTTGAGCCATGGAATAAATTTAGGTGGCTTTCACACTATCAAAATAAATTTGGTGGGATTTTAAATGTCATATGAAATGACTGATTCTAGCAACAGTGTAATT
This sequence comes from Prosapia bicincta, assembly GCA_036971475.1. Classification (NCBI taxonomy): domain Eukaryota; kingdom Metazoa; phylum Arthropoda; class Insecta; order Hemiptera; family Cercopidae; genus Prosapia; species Prosapia bicincta. The sequence goes on along the minus strand of JBAIZL010000001.1, from coordinate 302,071,674 downwards.
CACATGATTGGTATAGTTTTTGAAAAATGATTTAACTTGATATGAATGGGATTAAGCATTTGTGTTTAATATCCTTTTACTTTGTTGTTTTAAACCTAGTGATTTGTGATAAAAAACATAAATACAATAAACCTAGATCATCTGATGAAGAAAGTAATAATCAGTCAAATAAATGTACAGTTAAAATTAAAGTAATTTTAGCTCCTTGCTCCATTGACCAACCTACTATTTCTGGAAGAAATAATCTAAATATTTTAGGATGTAAAAAGAAATTAATTATAAAAATGAAAATAATATCTGAAAAAAAGGTATATAGATCTAGTAAATAACAGTCATATTAGTTTGAAATTATTATTGTTTGCATCATTTTGAGTAACCCATTTTCCTAATGATCTTGATTCCTTTATTCTAAAGTGAACGTCCTAATGGTAGTTATTATTTTACTGATCCTTAAAAAGTATATTATTAATAGAACTTTTGTCAAAAACTTTCTTTAACTTCAATGTGTACATTTTGATAAAATTTGTAGGTGACTATTTCCAAATTGAAAAAATACACAATTTTTTTATTGCATCTTACTTCTGACATTATATCTATATCTTTTATTTGGCATTCCTATTTCTCATACAATCCATTGTTAACAGATAAATATTAATAATCACTTAAACAATAGTTTATGACTATCCGAACTTTAATAAGATTCACCGAACGTAATGGACTACAAAATTCAAGACGACAAATATTCTTAGCTAGGGGATAAAAATTTGCATTGGTTTGGATCCTGCCTTTACCCTAGAATGTAGAGTTGTAATAATAGAATGTCCTTTGTTGCATGCAGCTATTGGTGTATGATACATAATCAGAAGCTTTATTATCCATATTAAACTACTTTAAAGTCCTAGATATGTTACTTATGTTCTTTTTTTCAAGACATCCTCAAGTACTAATGTCTTCACTACCATTTTTAGACCTGTTTTTTCAGTTGTCTGATGATTGTATTAAGTAAGGATGGTCCAATATCTAAAATTTTCAATTCTGATTAAAAATTTTCTTTCGATTCTTAATTCTCAAGTCGATTCTTGATTCTTTCAAGCTATATAGGCCTACATGATATTATCTATTAATTAATTTAGTTAACACCTTGGTCATATGGTGAAACCTTTTAAGAGTTCCATTTTATTTAAATAGGCTACACAAAGCATTTGACCTTGATTTATAAATAGAAATTTCTGAAATCATGAAAGAAATATCGGATAAAAGTAATGATTCATTTAAAATTACAAATGTGAACTTCATTTCACATTTTCAATATAATTTCAGCAATAGGTATTTCAATTGGTATAACTAGATAAAGTGGAACTTACTTTTCTTTGTTTTGTTTTGACATCTATGAAGCGGTGGCAGTCAGAGATGGAGTGGAAGAGAGAGAGAGTCGAACCTGCACAAGTGAGTGAGATAGTAGAGCAAAATGAGCAGTGACAAAGGACCAGAATTGCTCCCATGCGACTTTGTTGTTGCGTCACAAATAATAATAATAATGAACTTGTTACACCCCACAAGTATTTTAACGGTTAAAACAAAACAAGAATCGGAATCGGCACTTGAATCAATGGAGAATCGAGTATCGAAGTTCACTTTATAACATTAGAATCGACAATTCCTGGAATCGAGAATCAGAATTGGCCCATCCCTAAATATTAAGTTCTAAAAAGAGTTTAAAGTTTAGTTTTCGGCCATCCTTGAATTATACCTTATGAAAGCAACTTTTTAATACAGGGCTATTTTTCCAAGGCTTTGTGAATCTACCATATGACTTAACTCTACCCCCTGGGTTTTGTAGAGCTAGGATTTGAAATATCTATTTATTCTAGAATTATGCTTTAAGGTGTGTTTGTTAAATGTATTAAACAATCCAAAATGTATTTTGTGTCCCGCCCTCTTATAATTTCACAGAGAAAATCCATTTCTCTTTCCTCATTCAGCACTTTTTTATAAGGATCTATTAACTGAGTGACAGCTTCTCTTTCCTGGAGGATCTATTAACTGAGTGAGAGCTATCCTTTCCTGGAAAGTCATTAAAGAGACCATCTCTCATTGAACTCATACTGCTTCTTAATATGTAGACCAGCTTAATTTTATGCATACTGCACCTTCAGAAGCCCAAATATTTTCTTAAAGTACCTTACATACCAGTTCTTTATTTTTGGGCATATTATTAGTCTTAGCAAGCTCTGTAAAAGCAAGTTCTGATCATTAATCTGTTTAAGTTGGTTTATTTTCTTTGACTAATTAGGGAATTTAGTTACATGATCTAGCATTTGAGTCCTGACCTTTTATTATTTTCCATGTGTCATTGATTACCTCATTGGCTACCCTATAAAATTTTATAATTTCTTCTAACTAGAAGTTTTAAACGATTTGATGTTAAACAGGGCGATTATTTCTAGTGTTTTGGTAATATTTCAATATAATCAAATCCTATTGAAAAAATAGTTTTATTGAATATTCTTGACCTTGGTGGAAACACAATTATGTTTTATATAATTTACTATACTTGTTCTGTATAAACAAATAACATAAACCTAAAATAAACAAATGGTTTTGTAGGTAGGAGTAGAAACCAAAGTAGTGTCTGTAAGAGATGTTACTGACTATAACACAAACAGAAAATTGCAACTGCTCAATCCATTGGTCATTAAGATTAAACTGAATAATATCTTTGAACTCTACCCTCTAGAACCAAAAAAGGTAATATTTGGAATTATCTTTTAATTTTTAAATAGAATTAGTTCTAATAAAATCAAATATGCCTCTATGCTGGTTTAGTAATTGTTTACTTTGATATTGAATGAAGTAAATATGTTATCTGAATGTAGCACTTGTTTTTGGTCTTGTATGAGGATGACAGTTTTGTAAGATATGTCCCATTAACATACTTTACAATTCAAGTGATATCAAAGCAGACTTCCAGATATAACAACAAAGTACATTTACAACACCGCTGGAGTTTACAAACTAACTTGCAGTTCGTACCCCAGTTTTTACATAGGCCAGACAAGGAGGTCTTTCTACATAGACTACCAATAACAATAAACACACTAACAAACAGTAATTACCAATCAAACTGATCATCTCAAGTCCAGAAAACATGATCACATAGACATAGTATCCAACTTACAAATTCTTCATAAACATCACAGAAATATCTAACGTTACACAACCAAATATTACAAAATATACAAACATTTCAAACTACACCCTACACACATACTCAACACGCAATTACATTATAACACACACACTTTTTGACATTATAACTCCTAATGCTCACAAAGTACACCTACACTCCCACCCTACTATCCACCCCCACTCTAGCCTACAAAAACCTTGAGGTCAGTTATGGTCTGAGTTGACAATGGGTCACATCTCCCAAAACGCTGTCCTCAACAAATATAAGTAAGTGCTACTATAGGCAGGTTTGTAAAATATTTACAAGCGTTTTCTTTCGAATTCTCCAATCTGTGCACTTATTGAAGGTGAAGATGCAAGCGTAAAGCACATTTTGTTTGACTGCATGTACCCCATACCAATGAGGGACTTCCTGAAAGCCGAAGTGGCCACATGGCAAGATATTCTCATAAACAAGAACCATTGGGGGCTGGCAAGGATAATATACCGTGTACATTGGGCTATCAGCTACTCTTGAAGCTGGATGCCTGTGCAAAGAAGTAAAAACGTGTTTTAGTGAAAACTAGTAGCTCACATGAAGATGGAATCAACAAGTTTGAACAAAGTAAATCTTCATTTTAGGAAATGATTTTGTTTATGGTATATATATTAATAGCTCAAATTCTAGAGGAAAACATATTATAGAATAGGATTAGTTTTGGAAATTTTTAATTCAGAATCTTTAAACTTTTAACTTTGAAAATTAGAAAACACAATTCTGTAACCTGGAGGAGAAAGGTTAGTTACTGTATTTTCCAGAGGGCAGGCAGCACATTTCTTTTTAGGATGGTTTGGACTAGCAAATTTGTGATTAGAACTTTACAGGTGTTTTATGAAAAGGAGGGGGTGTTAACAAGTGGTAATTTTTGTATTACATAATTTATATATGATGTATTAGGTAGCATTATAAAACTATTTATTTTAGTGGTTTTAAGTTGTAATTTGTATCTGATGAAAAAAACATCATTTTTTGTAATTTTTTCAGCCTAGCATTCTCATTCCATATTATTTGTATCAGCATTTTAAATCCATAGCAATGATATTTGATTTAAATTAAATTAAAGAAATTTGATTTCAAGTAAACTGATACTGAATTATGAGCATTCATTTCATTAAACAATATATTTTACATTTGATTGTGTTAATCAAAGTACATACAATATTATTTTAAAAACAATACATTTCTTCTTCTTCTTTTTTATTATTTATAAGAATATAAATGGCTTAGTAAGAGAAGAAGTCATAAACAACGAAGACAAGAATTTCACTGGATGTGAAACCAACACTGCTGCTACATCTACATGTGGATATTCTATGCTCGAGGACACAATTATTCCTTTCAGTGAGGTATGTCTAATACTTTACATATTTCTTTCTTCCTTATTTTATTTTCTAATACATTTACAGTTTTTCTAATACCCTGAAGCAACAATATTTGTTTATAACCTAGAGCCTAAAGTTTCCCATTTACATGAGAACAGTTTCAAAGGCTTCTAGCTCAAGATTACAAGTAATTTGTTAATTAATTCTTGCTTCATATGAAAAGTAACTATTTCCAGAGATTTTTAACTTAATCATAATGGAAAAGATAATCATCAGATGGTTATGATATTGATCTTAATATTTTACCATTCCTTCAGTTTTCTGAAATATGTCTACACTCTGACAAAGTTATATAGAAGGGTTTATCTGTTACATCCTTGCAGAAAATATTGAGAAAGAATAAGACAATTTATATTAAATCCTTATTAATTAGTTTGAATTTCTAAGCTAGATTCGAACTGAGTATCTACATGTACAAAGTCTAGTGCTTTTGGCACTGAGCCAACTTTCCCATAGCAAGATGTGTATTTCTCAAAGAAGTATAACAATTTTTCCTTTACCCCATTTGGTTGTCATCACAACTTCTATTGCACAACCTTAAATTGTTGCCATGGTTACCACACAATATCATAAATAATGCTCAAGGATTAAAAATGAATAAAAAGAAAAAATAAACAAACAAACTGGATTAACAGTATCGAACCTTGCTTCACAAACGGACAGTGTGAAAGGAAAGCAATAAAAACTACAATACAATGCAAATGACAAAAAACGAAAGGGTATAAATAGTAATAAACAATAATTATAGTCCAACACCATATATAGAAAAAATATAGAAAATTTGCATTCTGTTATGCCACTTTTTATTGTTAGTCTGACACATGTATATACATATTTATATTAGTTGTAATTATAAAATAAAAAGAAACTAATATTAAATTTTTCTTTGTTTACTTAAGTAAGATTTGACTTTTATATTACTTGTTATTGGTAGATTTAAAGAGTATTAGAATTTTGGATTTTCTTTAACCATTACAGGATTTTAAATGATTTTTTATAAACATAAAGCAACAGATATATTTGATAAAAGTAAGTTATTACAACCATCTGTTATAGTTTCTACCAAAATTTTACTCAGTCTGTCAAGAGCATAAACATCATTATCATCTTCTTTCTTCCCACCAAATATTTATGTGTCACAGCCTGATTGATTACATCATTGTATATCTGGATATCTATGAACACCATTACGAACTTTGACATTTTGTCTTTGGACTATCTGAGAGAACCAACTTTCATCACCAGCAACAACATAGTTCAATAAATCTGGATTGATTTTTACTTGCTCTAACAAATTGGCTGCAGCATTTGTCACTGTATCTTGAAGTTAGGATGATATTTTTGGGATTACTTTTCTAATAAATTTCCTGACCTCAATATAAAGTAATATTTTAACAATATTTAAATTTTGTAAATTTGTAAAAACTTACGGAGACAGATCGTTTTTGATAGCTATGTGGCGATCTTTATCAGTGTCTTCTGCTTGGAGATGTTGGGTTAAGCAGTGACAGTTTTAAAGACAGGTTTTCGTTAGTATTAAAGAGTATGTGTAATTTGTATTGTGTTTGTTCATTTAATATGTTTGTAATTTGTGTTTTTTTGTGTCTGTAGATTTCATATTGTTCTAGTGTGTTGAGATGTGGTCCTAGAAATCTTACACGACAACAAAAAAAGGACCACATCTTAACACACTAGAACAATATGAAATTTAGAGACACACAAAAACACAAAGCACAAACATATTAAATGAACAAATCCAATACAAATCACACATATTCTTTGATACTATAAAAAACCTACCTTCAAAACTGTCATCGGTTAACCTAACAACTCCAAGCAGAAGACACTGATGAAGATCGCCACATAGTGATCAAAAACGTTATGTCTCAATACATTTTTACAAAATTCAAAGTATGGATAGTCATAAACTAATGTTAAAGTGATTAAATAATTTTAAATTGGAAAATTGAAAAAAAATTGACACAAATATTAATAATTTTAAAATTTTCAATTAATAAAATAGTGAATGTATTAGATCATGACAAATTTGTTTCAAATTTGTTTAATATTTATCTTCTAGGTAAAAAGTACATCTTTAAGAGACTTATATAGCTTTAATGCATTTTATAGGATAATACAATTTTTTTAAATTTATTTAATACCTATTCAAAATTTAATTTTTAAAAACCATTTTCTAACACATTATTTAGGCTCAAAAGACTAACGCCTAATGTCCCTGGAAAGAAGTTAGTTAGTAAATGGTATTTGTTCTATTATCTGTCTCTCGGACCTTTCTGTCAATGCAACTTAAAGCCAGTGGTCTTTTTCTTCTATTGTATTGTTTCCCGGAGTGTGGAACAGGGTCAAATTTACATGATTAAATTTGGTTTGTTTTGGCCTTTTTTTGTTTTTAAAGGAGCTGAGCTCTGGCTTTGGTTTTTAAAAGTACAAATACTTATATCTTCTACATTAGAGTTCCTTTGATCTTCAAAAATATCCAGTCTCATATTTTTTGAAGTTTCAGAACATTTTAGTTTTAAGTTGATTGATGAATGGTGTTAGATACGTCAGTAACTTTACTGTTTGTTTAGGACCACATTAAAAAAAAGATCATTCATTATACAGAGACCTTCCAAAGGAAAGAATTATGATTCTAAAAGGAAAAATAACACCAAGCAAACTAGTTAGTATTCTTCCTAGAAAGGTTTAAGGATTTATAGGCAAAAGTTTGGTGGAAGCATGGACTTAGTAGCGGAGGTTGACAACCATGTCTTCGATGTTGTCTTCTTATACAAGATAGAAATATTAACACTAGAAACACTTGAATAGATATTAGTTATTGCCTATAGTAGCATTTACTCTTTTTGATTTTTTAGGACGATCGTTTCGGGATATGTGTCCTATTGACAATTCAGACCTAAACTGACCTCTTGGTTGTTTTAGTTTAGGGTGGGGTGGGGGTAGAATAGGGATAGTAAGTGTATTTTTATAATGTCAAAAAGTATATGTTAGTTATAATGTAATTGGGTGTTAGGTATGTTATACTAAAACACTTGTAAATATTTACAAACTTGCCTATAGTAGCACTTATTTATATTTGTTGAGGACGGCCGTTACAATAAATATAAGTAAGTGCTGCTATAGGCAAGTTTGTAAAATATTTACAAGGGTTTTAGTGAAAACTAGTAGCTCATGTGAAGATGGAATCAACAATTATGTTATTATAATGTTAAGTAAGTACAGTATAACTGACATACACCTTTTGACATTATAAGTCCATAATACTCTTTAAAAATACACCTAATATTCCTATCCTGCCCCGCCCCCACCCTAACCTAAAACAACTAAGAGGTCAGTTAGGTCTGAATTGACAATAAGACACATATCTCGAAACTACCGTCCTCAAAAATTTAAAAAAATAAGTGCTACTATAGGGAAGTGTAATATACTAATGTATGTTCAAGTACTTTTAGTGAAGAATTAGTAGCGCAATTGGAGATGGAATCAGTATTAAGAATATAATCCTTTTAGAGCTCCATAGTCTTCTTAAAAGACAGAAGTAACTTTATACTAGTAACTGATTTATATAACTGCTTCTTTATTTTCCAAAGGGCTTTTGCTGCTCCTGTGATCCAAGAGTGAATAAATTACGACAACCATCTGAAACTCAACACAGATTAAAAAGAGATATTAATCAACTAAAACTTGATCCTGATGAAAGGGAAATACAAAACAAAACTAAAAGAAGTATAGATCAAAATAATAAAAGGGATTTAGATTATGAATCTGGTGATTTTACAAATAATAATGAAATGTTAACAGATGTTAAATTAAACTTTCACAAAAATTTGAGCAATATATTTGAGAAAACGCCAGCAGAAAATGTAATAAATATTACAGTGAAAAAAGAACCTATAAAACATAATAATATTAATAATGAAAATAGGCAAATTAGGGGTCATCAGAAGTGTAATATGCATTACACTCCAAAAGGGTTAAGAAAAAATAATTATTACGAGAGTGCACATTGTTTACGATTTAGTGAACTATGGTCAGTATAAAGTAGTAGAATTAAAATTAATTTTATGTTTTATTTTCAAACATTTAAGTAGGTTGCTTGTAATAATCTTGAATTCACTAATTATTTTTATAAGTAATTATTGCGTAACTGAGTGAATTGTTTTGGAATTACTTGGAGTTACTTGGAATTACAGCTTTGTCAATTAAATTATTGTTTCGAAGTGTGTCAGCAAGTAAGTTCAAAAGTATTCACTCAATTACATAATTACTTATAATTGAAGTAGGTGCTAGTATAATAATAATAATATAATGATACAAATAAATATTTATTCTCAATTAATGATAAATAATAAAATTAAACAACAACTGTAACAATATTTTAACTACCATGGAAAGGTTTAATGGCAAGCCCACATATTTTCTACTTATTGCTGTCCTGTACCAACTTGATTTCATTCATGATTTCAATTACTTTTTTTACAAGCTCCTTAGATAGTGTTTCAATTGTCCCTGGATCTTTTTAGTTGTTTTTTTTTTTTTTTTTTTTTGTTAACAACATGGAAAGTTTATATTGTTTCATTTTGCATACAAAATCCTGTGTTTAACAAGTCTAACAGTTTTAGAGGTGCAACATTTACTTAAGTTTCTAAATATTTTAAAATTAAATAACATTGAAATAAAAGATATAATTTTATCTCAGAGAGTTTGACATTTTAACATGTTTTATAATGACTGTAAATAATTTTAAAAAAATAATAAATAGCTACTACATAAGTAAAATATTTCATTGAAAACTACCTTACAGCAAAACTGTAAAAAAGTAGAACAAGAGTTCTTTTTTTTGAAATCTTGTTGTTGTCTTGACGAGCTGTTTGTTAATCACTTATTACACTTTGAAATTACTTGCATCCAGACATTCTATTAATATAAGTTGTTAAATTTTTAACTGACACTTGGTGGAAACGTTTTCGTCTTACGACTTCTTCAGCCTCACATTTCTGCTACTAGGATTGCTGCAGATGTGATTTTCAGTACCAATTTTTGAAAGTTAGAAGTTTTTGAAACTAGATCGATACTCTTCAATCACATCACTTCTAACTTTGAAAAATTGGCATTGAAAAGCACAACTGCAACAATCATTAAGTTAGAAATGTGAGGCTGAAGAAATTGTAAGACAAAAACGTTTCCTCCAAGTGTAAGTTAACAATTTATATTAATAGAATGTCTGGTCACAAGTAATTTCAAAATGTAATAAGTATAACAAGATATCGGAAATTTCGATTATCTACTTGATACACCAAACCCAAGTCAGATGTAATTTTCTTTATTTCAGATGTAATTGGGTGCATTAAAAAAAATATTGCCTGACCACTACCAGGTAGACACTTGGCTCGTGAGAGGATGCCTCATGAAGACACGGTATCATCATCATAAACAATTAATTCATCTAATTTTAAAAATACTTAACCAAGTGAATACGTAATTGCTTACTTGCTAACATATTTTAAAACATTCATACCTTTTACGCATCAGCAAGATGATTACATCGAGCAACTTCAATTAATTAATCTTTTAATAACACCATTATTACTATTATTACACTCTTAATATTAAGCATTGAATTTTTTGCAACAATAAATTAAAAGAAAAAAGATAAAATAATTTTAAGAAAATCAGTTAAATGCACCTAGATTAGCCATAGCAAAATTAGAAAACTACTTCTTACTTTTAAAATAAACTGGCTTATACTCGTTCTTTCTTTTTATAGGTACACTGCGTTTAAAATTGGAAAAGCTTTTATAGATGATCAGTTAGCAATAAAAGTGTATGCTAAACAAGAGTTTCCTAAACCAAGTGTGGATTTTTGTTGGGAAGATCTAACCAAGCACTTGGTCATGTAAATATATTTCTTTCTAAGACGTTTCATAAAAAATAGAGAATTAAAGACTCGGTTTTTTCACATTTAATTGTCATACATCTTCAAATAATTTTCCATTTGCTTGTGTGCTATTCGATTTCATCATTATATATTTTTTACTTTTTCCTATTGCTTTTACGGTCTTTCTCTTCCTTGGCCTTTCTATTTTCTATATGTCACATCCTACAGCAACACTCACTTTCTTTGTTTAATGAGGTAATTTTTTGGAATCATTCGATTGTCAACTTGGATTGTAATTGGAGTTATGATCAAAATTGGGATTCATCTCCTGAAACGGCCATTCTTATTAAACAAAGAAAATAAGTGCTACTGTAGGCATGTGTGACATTATATGTTCAAGTGTTTTAGTGTAAAATAGTAACCTCAAGTTGCAGATAAAATGAAATAATTATGTTATCTGGAAAGTTTGGGGTGTCTGATCTGGCTTCGAAATTCATAAGTGGCTTCATTTAAAAAAGCTGGGAAGCACTGACCTAAACCAATACAAAGTTTGAGTATATAAAATAAACTTCGGGTTTATGACGTTATTCTTTTTAAAAAAATCTAATTTATTGACAAATAGTGGTGAAAGTTTTTTTGTTTTGCTTAAAACACTATTTTTCGGCTTGTAGAAACAAAATTTACTGTGTGAAAACTGAGACCAAAATAGGCCCTACTAGTAATTTCTGCAACAGTATTAGTAACAATACAGCTTTGCTCTTTGACAAAAACTGCTTAAATAAAATGTTTAAGCCAGGAATGGTATATTACTCATGGAGCCAATCTGTTAAAAGACCCATAAATTGTCAAACATAAAAAGTTTACATGATGTTGAAACTAACAACAAAACTAATTTATGTTTAAATTTAATAAATTAATGATTTGATATAAGTAAATTTATGAAAAATTCATTTACAAATGTAATGTTTTTGATCACACTAAGTGTTATCTTGTCAGTGTATTATGAAACCGTAAATGTTATACTCAGTATCGTTTTTATAAATTTAGTTCAATTTTAAGTTTTACAAGTCATTTATTTATTATGGTCTCAAACGTCCAAATTTTGCTAATTGTCATAGAAAACAAAATTAATTGTCGAACTAAGCATATTTTATGTTAATCATAGATAAATAAAACTGCTTAAACCATAAAAAACTTTTTATTTATGTCCTGAAGTACATTTCAATTGCAAAGCAATCGTCCTTACAGGAAATTACTAAAGTTGTATGTTGTTTTAACAAATTGAAATTTACAATTGGAACAATATATATATATATATATATATATATATATATATATATTCTTGATATTTTACGTTATCCATTGTTTTTCCGTTGCACTGACTTTATGAAGTTAATATATTACTATTGTAAGTAATTTTATCCACCATTAAGTGCAATAATTTTACCTTGAGTGATGAGGCACCTTTCAGTCACTTGACCATTGTCCAAATGATGGACAATATACATATATATATATATATATATATATATATATATATATATATATATATATATATATATATATATATATTACTAAGGCTATACAAAAATTAATGAAGCAAACTGATATACATTAATGAAACTCACTCTGATTATATTATAAAAATATATATTTAACTAAAATGTATGTGTTTTTAGGATTGGTTCTTTAAGGCAAACCTTTCTAGATGTAAATTCCACAGTATCTGCAAGCTATAAGACAATTGGCAGTCCTACTCTTAGTTTAAAAGAGTCCCAGTCATATATTCTGATCCCACAACCATTATCACCAGAACTACAGAAGAAAATTCCGCCAGCAGAAGGTAGACTTTGTTTAACTAAACAATGACTTAGAATATTATGTCATTATTTGATCTGTTTTGAGTCATACACAAATTAAGTTTTACAAAGTCAATTCCTACTTAGATTAACAAAGGCAAATTTTATTTTATTTACTTTTTACTAAACAATTACAATTAATATAAATAAAGTAACATAACGTATGTTTTAAAAATACTTAACTAAGTGAATAAGTAATTGCTTACCTGCTGACGTTTTCAAAACATTCGTTCCTTTTACGAAGCTAACCCTCTACTCAGCTGTAGAGGGTTAGCTTTGTAAAAGGAACGAATGTTTTGAAATGCGTCAGCAAGTAAGCAATTACGTATTCACTTAGTTTAGTATTTTTAAATCTAGTTTAATCGTGAATTCAAGATGATTACATCAAGCAACTCCAACTTTCATAACCTATGTGTTAAAACAGCTGTTCTACCACATAACCTGTAGCACCAAATCAGTTGTTTTATGAAATCAGATGTTATCACATATTTTAAGCGAAATGGGATGATATAACCATATTGTACAGCTTGCCTCTTTTGTGAAAAGTTTTTGTCATCCACTACAATGTTGAAAAATGTATTTGAACTTGAGTGGATGAATAAAAAGTATTTTTATTAAAAATTGAAAATTTGAAAAAGATAATATATAACAGGAGACTGTGAACTAATCAGTTTTTAATTGTTTCATCAAGGTTTCATAAGACTTCTACACGAAATTTCTTTTCTGCCCTAAAACCCATATCTTATTATCTGGAAGACAACTTAACACCAACTGATAATTTTAGTTATTCTATCAATTTTTATACAGCCTATACAAATACAAATTAGAAAGTAGATTCAACACACGTACTTCTTTTATTTTTTTTGGTGATTCATGAAGTTCTTTGCACTTTCCCTTCAAAAATAAAGTTTTTTTTCAATTGAGTTTTATATTGATTCTATAGTTCTTATACAAAATTTTGAAAGTTTTAGGGAAATAAAACATCGGGATGGATGTTGTTGTAAGTAATTTTTTCCTAAAATTTTGTGTTCAACAGAGGGCAGTAATCTATAAAAAACAGTACTTTTTAAAAAGAATTTATAAGTTTTCTCATATTATGTTAAAAATTAGCTGAATTTGAATTTTGTTCTGCTCTACCCAGTTGAATCTGAACCAATAAAAAGTAAACTTTTCCCAACTATTAGCCTTATCCCTAGTTACATTAGTCAACTGTTATAATTTATACTTTTTGTATTAACTTGGCAAAAAAACCACTACATACTGATATTTTCAGCAGACCCGTTTTGCACTAGGTCAGTGCATTGTTCGATGCTCTGAGTCATGGACAAGACTCATACTAACCACTGGCACCAACAACCAGGAATACCTCCCACAACACACACAATACAAAATTTAAACAAAACAAACACACCACAAAAACAATGAGACAAAACACTAAACTCAATAAAACACAAAGAAAACATAACCTGCAATTCATAAAAGCAGACAAAGCCAATATCACTGTCATTATACACAAAACAGCATTACACAATAAAGTACTATCACATTTCAAAAGCAATGACATCACAGAAACACCCATAAACCCCACACACAAATGAAAAGTAACAAACAAATGCAGATACATAATAAACAAAGTCTTGTCCGTGACTCAAAGCATTGAACAATACGCTGACCTAGTGTGAAACCGTCTGCTGAAAGATATCAGTAAGTAGTGGTTTTTGGCCAAGTTGATATCACAAGTAGAATTATAGAAAAAACTACAAGATGTACAACACAAAAACTGCAAGTGTTACAATTTACCAAATTATTAACAACGTTCAGTCCTTGTTTAGAAAAGGCAATCCAAAGTCCTGAATAGATGGGTCAGATTCATCTTGGGAGTTATAGCTGATCAATTCAATCTTGTATAGTCTAAATTTTCATATTATTTTTCTCATGTTACCATTTGAGATCATGGAAATTTGATGAAAATCACCACAATGGTATCAAAACACCACATGGCAATTGTAAAATCTGCTACTATTGTTATAAACTATTTTTGTTTAAGGTCATCCAGGACAATATTTAATATTAAATGAAGATGAAATAACACTTGATGGGAATGAATGTGATAAAGCTGGAGTGAGTTTTGAAGCTTTTGCAAGACAACCAGGGAGATGTTTCCATAAAAGACAGTCATGTTTGAAAAACCAACCCATTCAACTTTGGATGCAAGATATGGTGAGTAATTAGATTGGTTCAGAAAGAAACATTCTTTCCGTTTGTTAAGTACAAAACCTGACCTCTTGCATGATAAAACCCCTTTTTTAGTGTCATCATCTAACTGCTGTCCCTGCTAACAACTGATGACAGATCACCTCTGTTACTTAGCCACCATGTTTTTACCCCTGATGCTATGTGAACCAGTTTCAACGACAATTTCTATTTTTCCCTTGAGGTAACTCCCAGCTTTTTTTGGGGTGGGATGTGTTGAAATTTTTTCTGCTGTTATCAATCAATATAATTTTATTTCATAAGTTATAGTGAAACTTTGCTTTAGCCACGTTTAGCTCTTTGTGTAAAAATTACCTTTTAGTCTCAATCTTAGTACTAATAGTCAAATTCTTGAATTTTATAGTCCATTACGTTCAGTGAGTCTTATTAATCACTTAAACAATAGTTTATGACTATCCGAACTTTGAATTTAGTAAATTTGTTAAAACTTACTGAGACAGAACGTTTTCGATCGCTATGTGCCGATCTTCATCAGTGTCTTCTGCTTGGAGATGTTGGGTCAAGCGGTGATGGTTTTATAAATAAGTTTTGAATAGTATCGAAGAGTATGTGTGATTTGTATTGTGTTTGTTTGTTTAATATGTTTGTACTTTGTGTTTTTGTGTGTCTGTAAATTTCATATTGTTTTAGTGTGTTGGGATGCGGTCCTTTTTTGTTGATGTGTAGGATTTCTAGGTTATGGTAAATGTCTGTGTATTTGTGTCCTGTATCTTTTATGTGGTTGTAAAATGTTGAGTTTGTGTTCTGTTTGTGTTCTTCAACTCTTTGTTAAAAGCTGTGACCTGTTTGTCCAATGTAGAATTTGTTACATTCGACGCAGTTCAGTTTGTATACGCCTGGTGCTTGTAGTTTATCCTTATTGTTGGTGTTGTGTTGTATTTTGTATTGTAACTTGTTATTAGTTTTGAATGCTATTTTGTATCCTATTTTTTGAAATTTCCGGGCTATTTTGTTTGTTGTTTTGTTTATGAATGGCAGTGTGATGTATCTGTTTTCTGTGTCTGTAGTGTTAATTTTAGTTTTTTTTTTTTTTTGTATTTTGTACCATAGTTTGTCTATTATTGTGGTGTTGTATCCATTTGTGTATGCTAAATATTTAATTGTGCCTAGTTCTTTATGTTTTCTGTGGTCATAGGGACTTCTTTAAGTCTATGGAGCATGGATCTGAAGGCAGCGTGTTTGTGTTGGATAGGGTGGTTTGAGGTGTTGCGGATAAGTGTGTATGTTGAAACTGTGATTTGTGTGTGGCTTTTTGTTTGTCGAGGAAGTTACAGAGGCAACTCCCGTCAATGCGAAAAACTCCTCACCTACACTAATAAAATACACCCAAAACTCCACTTCACTTCAGAAATTAAAACCAACCGATCCCTAAACTTCCTCGACCTAACCATAACAAAAAGCCACACACAAAAACACAGTTTCAACATTTACAGGAAACCCATAACAACACACACACTTATCCACAACACCTCAAACCACCCTATCCAACACAAACACGCTGCCTTCAGATCCATGCTCCATAGACTTAAAGAAGTCCCAATGACCACAGAGAACATAAACAAAGAACTAGAATAGCCGAATTAAATATTTAGCATACACAAATGGATACAACACCACAATAATAGACAAACTATGGTACAAAATTTAAAAAAAAAACACTAAAATTAACACTACAGGCAGGGAAAACAGATACGCTACACATTGCCATTCATAAACAAAACAACAAACAAAATAGCCCAGAAATTTCAAAAAATAGGATACAAAATAGCATTCAAAACTAATAACAAGTTACAATACAAAATACAACACAACACCAACAATAAGGATAAACTAGAAGCACCAGGCGTATACAAACTGAACTGCGTCAAATGTAACAAATTCTACATTGGACAAACAGGTCGCAGCTTTAAACAAAGAATTGAAGAACACAAACAGAACACAAACTCAACATTTTACAACCACATAAAAGATACAGGGCACAAATAAACAGACATTTAACATAACCTAGAAATCCTACACATCAACAAAAAAGGACCACATCTCAACACACTAGAACAATATGAAATTTACAGCCACACAAAGTACAAACATATTAAACGAACAAACACAATACAAATCACACATACTCTTCGATACTATCGAAAACCTACCTTTAAAACCACCACCGCTTGACCCAACATCTCCAAGCAGAAGACACTGATGAAGATCGGCACATAGCAATCGAAAACGTTCTGTCTCAGTAAGTTTTAACAAATTTACTAAACTCAAAGTTCAGATAGTCATAAACTATTGTTTAAGTGATTAATAATAGTCAAAGTTTTGTAAACGTAGTTCCCGCAGAAATGAAAAGTGAGTGGGGGGAATAGGGCAGGATGTTGAAGTGATGGCTTAAGTCAGATGTTTGCCTATTTGCATGCATGCATTGTTTTATTTTACTCCAGCTGTCATAGATAACGAATCATAAATCTTACAATATGTTTTTAAATACATTCATAATAACGCATTTAGTTTGACTTCTGAGCTCCACTATTTTGCGGAACAGTCTGAGGCATCATTAGTATTAAAAAATACTGTTTTGGTCGATACAGTTATCATTGTCAAACCAACTAAAATGATAAAACTGTCAGCAGTGTTATGCATTCTAACAAGTTTTTAAATCTTCAAAGATTTTTGGTGGTAAAAAACATTTTAAAATGTATATTCTAAAACCAAAATAAACCCAACTAGTTGCCCTACGACTTAGATTTAAATGGCATACATGGACTAGTTCAAGTTAACATAGGACAGATATAATTAGAGGCATCTGTAACCTTTGGATTTCACAAGTCATTAATTTTGTAAGTTTTTATTTACTGACATAATACTTGTGCATCATTTATTTATATCAATAAAACAGACTTTTTTTTACAGAAAGCCCTTAAAACTGGTAAAAAAGGAAATCACTTTTTGAAAAACTATGCAGAATATATCAATCTGCAACCCATATTTGTGAATCGAAGTTCGGGTGAGAAACTTCTTAGACTTGGTTACAGCCAAAATTATACACGAGTTGTTGAGCTTCATGTTAGAGCAGACCATATTACTGTAATCAAAAGTGGGTAAGTTTAACATCGGGGATCCCTACATACAACAGGCACACACATACATACATATTACCTATTTTGCAAAAGTTCATTTTTGTATAAAGTATAGAGTTAAGTAAAATTCTGTATTAATTTTTAAATATTAGAAGACATAATACAAAATATACTCTACTTAAATATTTTGGAGCACAAGATGTTCCTTCTTAGTAAAAAAGTTGGACTTTATATATTTTTTTATTTTATCTTACCTATCTCTAATATCAAAACAAATTACTATAATGTTAAATTTGATGTAATGCAAATTTCAAAAATGGAAAATATCTATGTATTAGAGAGAGGAATTGTATAGAATTAAATATATAAATTAATATTTGTTGATTCCATCTTCGCATGAGCTACTAGTAATCACTAAACACTTTTAAATGTTTTAAACTTGCCTATAGTAGCACTTACTTTGCTTGTTGAGGACTGCCGTTTCGGGAGATGTGTCCCTTTGTCAACTCGGGAGTCATCTCCCGAAACGGCAGTCCTCAACAAGCAAAGTAAGTGCTACTATAGGCAAGTTTAAAACATTTAAAAGTTTTTAGCGATACAAATTAACAAAACACAAGTAGGCTATTTATGTATCTTTTAGAGCAATTCATCAAAAATCATTAAAAAAATCATTTTTGAGGCTTTGGTTCACCTTACTTGCACAGTCTATTCCTAGCTTCCCTCTATCAATATGAAAAAAGAGCTTCACAGGTTATGATATAACTCTATGAACGTATCATGTATTTCATAAATGCTACAAATATTATATTGATTTAGTTTTACATTAGCCATGGTTCTAATCTACATTAGATTGTTTAATGAGGTAGTATTTAGTTCCAGTTTTAAAATATGAAACAAGAAAATTTCCACTTCTAATTTACACACACTCCAATTTTTCTCCTCTTGGCCAGAGGTGCCAGTAATTTCTAAAAGTCATTTACAATTTAATTTGGTGGTCACTCCCCTAATTCACTGCTGAAAAATATCAGTGATTTACCCAGAACCCCAAAACTATTTTACTATATAAAACTTATCTTTATGATATTCATAGCCAATGCTATTCTTTATTCATTTAAAGGGGAGAGAGTCTTATTTTAGAACTTTTTTCTATGTTCTGTGACATGGTTTTTCTTGTCACATCACATATTTAGGGCAATAAGAAAAATTAGCATGGTACAAGCACACAGATTGTCAAAAAATTTAAACATTGTATTCAAATCTTTATATATTAAACAATTTTAAATAAATGTATCCATTAACATATGGTTTTCTTGCTTTAACGTGTAATTTACACATTTCTTAAGATTCAAGTCAAAACAGTGAACTACTCACAAGGTTCTGCGCACAAGGTTCTTTGGTGCGCTGTACTTTTGGTACTATGTGAGTGAATATGGGGCACTCTAACCATACTTGACTTTTGTTTCACTTTACTAAAGTTGTTTTAAAGTTTTTGTTGTTTTTGACAGAGCGAGCTGTAAGTGGCTCATTTTTCTTTACCAATTTTTAATGAATGATTTAATAAAGAAGAGAGTACTCTGAATTAATTATAAGTATTTTAAAGATGTGGATAAAATATTTTGTAGTAGCTAAACATTTTATGTTCAAGAAAATAGTTGTCTATCATTTGGTTTGATCAATCAATTGCCTATTTTAAACAATTTTATGTAAAGGTTTTAGTTTTTCTACACTTTTCTGTTGGATGATTTTACTATTGTGTTTTCATTCAAAGCTTACTAAAGAACTAATGTCAGCTTTAATACTCAAGAAAGTAGTGATAATATCCATTCTTGAATTCTGGCAAAAATCTTGATACTTGTCACTGAAATAAACAAACAAGTTCTCAATTACCCCTACATGTGCTCCGATGCACACTAACCTTAAATATTGTGACTAAAACACTTAAAAATAAGTTAGTATGTTAAACTTGCCTATAGTAGCACTTACTTTTTTGATTATTGAGGTAACCTGTTTCGGGAGTTGTGTGCCATTGATATCTCACTGAACAACAAGAGTAACAAACTAACACATGTTCAAGTGTTTCCATTTTACTGCCACTGACATTAGAATTCAGAACAAAGTAGCAAGTATTGTGCTTTAGTGTTCTAATTATACCACTACATATTAAAATAATCCAAATAGCACTAGTAGCTTAGTGTGTTTCTATAGAATAAGGTAAATGAAATATAAAATTTACAAACAAAGGTAGATGAAAACAAATTGGGAAACTAAGATGCTTCGAAGTGCTAAAGTATGTTCTAAATATTTGAACACAAAGTATGTTACACTTAATCTTAGTTATGGTCTGAGTTGACAATGGGATACATCTCCCGAAACGGCTATCCTTAATAATCAAAAAAGTAAGTGCTACTATAGGCAAGTGTAACATATGCACAAATGTTTTTAGTTAAAAAGTAGCAGCTCACTTGAACATGGAATCAATTAATTTTAAATATTGTGTCTGTGGCATAAAGGTCTCATGACCTGTGTTGCATTTACATGATCAGTCCAGAAGGTTAGGCCCTACTGATACAGTGAACACGTTTATAGTGCATTATAGTTTTGGAAAATTTGTAGCAATTTAATTTTTTTGTATTTATAGAACACTTGATCTTTTTTTTGTAAGGTTATTCTTTGAGATTTCAAGATGATCAGCTGGTACGACTGTTATTGCAGAACAAAGTGTAAACAGGATTTTAAAAATTTTATTTCAGATCTTTTGGGCAGATTTCACAGGTCTATACTGATGCCTTGGAACATAATTATACCCAAATTACCGCAGTTGTTATGAATCTCGATTTAACTGCTGCGTCATTCAAGATAACTCTCATGAACTGCTCTGATGATATTCCCGATGAAGAGTTTGGGGATAAAAATGACATGATTCCTCCTCAGCACGAAAAGACTTTTGATATGACTCTGTCGGGTGTTTTGTCTTCTGAAGTAACAGAATGTAAATGTAAGTAAAACAATAGACCTTTTTGGAGCTTAAAAGTTGTCTAGTTTTGTAATGCTATTTTTATAGTACTAAAACTTATATTTCTTCCAATGTACAGTAGAACGTCTCTAAATCATCTCACTATATTCGTCACCTCCTGTAATTCTAACTGTACCCCAGTAATTCTTTAATACAAAAGAAAATGAAATACTTTTTTGAAAACTAAAATGTAAATAGAATTAATATACCATATTTTTCTTTCTAGTATTATTATTCTTACAAGGTACTGTTTTTTGTGTCTTTTATGAAAATAGAGTAACATACTATATTTGTAATTACGAACTATACTGCAGGCTACTAGTGGTTTTATAGTGTTGTGTAATAGTGTTGCTGAGTTTTTCTGCCGACATAAATAATGTAAGCACAACATTAATTACATAACATACTTATTTACATATTTATGTGTTATGTTTACCCACAATAACATGTTAATTTTACAACTTCCGTAACTTTTTCTCTAATTTGTCACCGCCTTGGTCCAGAATTAGAGAGGTTCTACTGTAGTAAGATAACATGTCGGAATTCAGAGAGATATAACGGATTTTTTTCATATTAGAAAGATTAAAAAAATTTAGGCAGGTGATATTAATATCAAATATGGTTTTATTACAACAAACATTTTTTACTAAAAACACTTGTACACATGTTAGTATGATACACTTGCCTATAGTAGCACTTACTTTTTTTATTATTGAAGACGTCCATTTCGGGCGATGTGTTCCATTGTCAACTCAGACCACAACTGACTTCTTGATTGTATTAGGTTAGGGTGGGGGTAGAATGGGGGTATTAGGTATATTTTTAAAGAGTATTAGGGGTTATAATGTCAAAGAGTGTATGTGAGTTATATTGTAATTGGATGTTAAGTATGTGTGTTGGGTGTAGTTTGAATTGTTTGTGTATATTGTTCACTTGTATAGTGTTGGTTATTTTGTTTTATGCAAAATTTGTAGTTTTGTTGTTGTTTGTGGATATAAGATGTTCGGCAAAGTTTGATTAGGTATTTGTATTGCTTTTATTTTTTTCTTGGTAACATGTGTTCTTGTTTGGCCTATGTAAAAACTTCGGTACAAAGCTTAAGTTAGTCTGTAAATGCTGGAGGAATCGTATATGTCTTTTTTATGATGTGGGTTGGGGAGTTTATTCGTTTTGGGTGATCTGTATATTATTTTTAAGTTATTTATGGGTTTGTCGTGTTGGGTATTTGGGGTTGGGTTATTGAGTTTATTTTTCAGGAGGTTGTATAGTTTATCAATAATTGTTGTTTTCTACCTATATGTTTGTGCTATATGTTTAGTGATATTTAACTCTTGGTGGTGTTCTTGTTTGTCTAGTAGTGTTTTTAATAGGGAATATATCATGTTGTTGTTGGCAATATATCATGGCTAGTTTGTGTTGGTGGTTTGAAGAGTTGTGAATGGTAGTGTTGGTGTTGGTGGGTTTTTGGTATATTTTAAATTTATGTGTTTGTTTGTACGTATGTGTAATTGTAAGATCCAAGAAATGCTTCCAAATCTATTAGGTAGTCTTTATCATAGTTGTTGATGTTAAATATGGATAAAGATCACATATTGTGATAGAAAACTTTATCTCTTAGTAAATTTTTCATAAATTTACTTTCATTATAGGCTTGGCAAGCCATTATTCTATTAAGTTCAAAATGTGTTATGTTTTCTAAATATTAGACAAATAAAAACCAACGGAGACTATTAATTTTCAAAAATAATCTAATATAAAAAATGTTTGTACCACAATGTTGCAGTGCAAATGCTAAACATAGATAAAGTTGTACTGGCTTCAAGGAAGATAGTGTTAAAGAAAGGTCACAGATGCGTCTGTGCTTGGCATTGCCATTGTGTTTGTGACACTGATGTCCACTTACCTTGCATCCCGTTGCCACTGGACGAGTATAACCAAGCCGGATATCTAGGCCATCTACCATCACCTATTTATAAAGGCTATCCAATATACGTAGCTATCATCCAGTGCCTAATTTGTGTCATTTTTATGATGATAGTGGCAGGTAATTTACTATATGTTAGATAGATAAATATGTATTCGAAGTTCATTTAACATGTAAGATGATCAAGTATGTTGCTAGAATATTGCTAAGACATAATGTAACATTCTGAGTACATCCATCAACATAACTTTAGTCATTTTCTTAAATAGGAATATAAGGTATTTTGTTTTATTTATTAAGTTAGTCAATATGATGTTTCCATTTCATTCCATAAATAGATGCCTAAAATATAGATTTACATTTTTTCTCTCTTTGTAGTTTATAATTATTTATATGTACATTAAAATCTTTAGGAATACTATCAAGGTGTTTATTGAATAATATTTAAACAGTTTTGTCAACATTTAATGAAAGTTTATTAAAGCTTGCCATTTGTACATTTCATCTAAAAAGTTAATTAATTTCTTGAATTTTGTAGTCCATTATGTTTGGTGAAGCTGCTATCCGAACTTAAATTATTTTTGCCAATTTGTAAAAACTTACTGAGACATAATGTTTTTAATCGCTCATGGCGTCCTCATCAGTCTCTCCTAGTCTTGTTTTGGTCTATATTCTGTATTACACATCAGTTAATAAGTAACGTTGGACCTTGAAAATTCCTGGTTTCAATTTAACCCTAAAACTTCATTCCAGTTTGTTTGTGATTTTAAAGATAATAAAACACTACTTAATTCTATAATTGTTTTCAAAATATATTTTCTATGCATTTATTAAAATTATATTGACATTATTGTTTGTTTTATAAAGATGTATTTTCATTTATATTAATTAAGTTTACAATATTTTTTTACTGACATATTTTTTCACATATTTTGCAAACCTTAATGGTTATAGGCCTTGGATCTTGCCGCTCATTTACTCTTATTTAATATATTTGTAAAATCAGTAATAAAAAGAGAGTGACAATACACATTTATCTGACTAATACCTTCTGAGTACATCGTCCTTGTATTACTGCTACTTGTATTTGTATTCACTGTGGCAAATTGTTTACAATTAACACTTATTTATTATTTGGCTGTTATAGGCCCTATATTTTTGTGAATGGATTTAATCACACATTCATTTAATTAATTTTATTAGCAGTTGGTCATGTTTTATTTTTATGAATTTTTAAAAAACACCAACATAATAGTTAATAATCGATAATTCTTATTTTTGCATATATATTCATACCAAGATTATTACATAATTATTAGAAAAACCATAACCTGTTTTGTTACTTGTAATTTTTGTGTTGTATATCTTGAGGTTTTTCTAGAATTCACTCTTGGTATTAACTTGGCAAAAAACCACTACTTACTGATATTTTTTAGCAGAAGCTTTTCACACTAGGTCAATGCATTGTTCAAAGCTGTGAGTCACTGAAAATACTCTTTCTCAGGTTTCTCACGAACAATGAAGACAAAATAAACTAACTAAACATAATAAAACACATAGCCCATAAAAAGTGATACAAACACACCTTTATAGACAATATAATGCTCAAAAAACAACACAGACATAACACAAGAAAAAACAATGACACAGAAACACAAAAATACAACACTTACATATCACAATATCACATCAAAATACATCACTTACATATCACAATAACACATTACAAAAAATAGCTTCCTCATTCTGCAAATTTAAATACAAAGTAGCATTGAAAACATCATACACAATTAAAAAACACCTACACAGTTCAAAAACACTAACCTAAAAAACCTACACTACATAAAAAAAGCAACAAACTTGACACAACAGACAACTACGGGATATATAAACACCATAAATACTATTCACAACACATTCTAAACGACAAAACACGCTCACAATCAACTACTCTATGAACAATAACACACCACAAAACACCAATACACCACAGACTCACACCAACACAACACACCTTGATAAGCAACATCAGTCATTCTTATCAGTGACTCCAGAATTGAACAATGTGTTGACCTAGTGAGAAACATGTCTGCTGAAAAATATCAGCAAGTAGTTGTTTTTTGCCAAGTTAATACCAAAAGTAAATTGTTTTGTTAATATAACCCAAAGCAGAATTTTAAATATGTCTTTATAATGAATTGGTTAGTAATATAAAGTATTTTGCAGGTATAATGAAAGCAATAGCAGGTCTGTGTTTTCCATCCATTGCTAATTGGGGGCTGTGGCTGATTTGTCCCCATAAAGCTAGAGCCCTCCGTGAGTATTACGAGAGGGATTTTTTTCATTACAAAGTACAATATGATGCAGATGGTTTTCCCCTTCATCCAGAAAAACTTAATAGAAATGTTAAGTTTATGCCATGGTAAGTTTCTTTCTTCAAAATTAAAATGAAGTTGTTATATCTCTTAAATTCTAAGTTCATAATTATTTATACATTATAACATGTATTAATATAGTAATATAAAATATATTAGTATATACTTGTCTATAGTAGCAGTTACATTTAGTATAAATGACAGTGTTTTCAGGAGATGTGATCCATTAACTCAAACCCTAACTGACTTCTTGGTTATTTAATAATAGGGTGGGGAAAAGAAACTATGATAGGTGATTTCGAGAGAGTTTTTGAAGAGAAATTAATACATATACTTTGTAATTTAATTGTGTGTTGGGTGTAATTTGAAATGTTTGAACATTTCATACTGTCCAGAGATAATGACACTGTAAATATCTATGTTTTTGCTGGATTAGTTAGTAGATTTGTATTTTTTTAAAGGGAAGAAGAGAGATTCCTGAAAGCTGTGGATGTAAAACCTCATGTTCATATGTTTACTGTAATAGTTTTTGCAATTGATAGTAAAAATACATTATATATTCAAAAATGTACTTTTAGATTTTAAAAATTCAGATATAAAATTTAAAAAATCTATTAAAGCCAGAATAGAGTATCAAATTTTGTAAAATACAAAAGTTATAAGGAAAATTTTAAATTGTTTCAAGTATAAATTATCATAAAGACATAGATATTGGAAGTCTTTTAATTTTGTAAAAATTTGTTTAAATATTACTTGTTATCTTTATTATTACTTGAAATTAAGATTTATTTATATTCACAACCAAACAATATACCTTAGTTCACACATGCACCAGCACACACA
Source organism: Prosapia bicincta (assembly GCA_036971475.1). Lineage (NCBI taxonomy): Eukaryota > Metazoa > Arthropoda > Insecta > Hemiptera > Cercopidae > Prosapia > Prosapia bicincta. The sequence continues at coordinate 302,045,799 of JBAIZL010000001.1, read as the reverse complement.
CACACACACACACACACACACACACACACACACACACACACACACACACATACACACACACACGTACAAGCAAGAATGGAATAACATACTGTATGTTTTAAAAGACCATCAATTTAGAAAATGTGCCATATTTAGTTTTAAAAATATTCAAAAGTGTTTCTAATATTAATAATATTAATATTTAAATATGTGTCTTTAGCACTCCATTATTGTAAATTTTTTTAAAATTTAATAAGTCAGAATTTTTATTTAGTGTCACCATAAAAAAAGAATATGAGCAATCAATAGATTTGTTTAATAAATGAAAAAATTTTGTAGTTGGTTAAAAAAATGAATACTGGTATTTAAAATTTTTTTTAATAGAAAATACTAGGTAGTATGTTACACAGTAACATTTTCAAATATTATTGTTATAGATCACCTTTTTTGACAGAAGTTGGATAAGAACTTGAGAATCTCTAAAAATATAGCACATTCATAATGAAAAAACAGAAGCTAGACGATTACAACATAAACAGCAACAACTATTTTAAATATCTTACTTTTTTTTAAAGTGATTGTTTTTTACCAGGTACTTTGCATTTTTTTTGAACTGCGTATTCTTTATATGGGCTCTAGTGGGTATATTTCTGTACAAATGTAGCAGTCGGAAATGTTACGAGTCTTTGAGTTCCAGTGAAAGTGAACATTTAATATCTGGTCGCTACGTTACAAGCCGTCCTCAATCAAAGGTAATCACTTAACTTTATAATTATTTTGCTACTGTATCACTCATATATTTACATATTGTTATATGAACCAGATCCAGTGTGGGGAAGAGGCCCTAATGACTTCCTTACTGACAAATTAAACTAAATTACTTAAACCATCAACCTATTGACAAATTATTAGTTAGTATTTACGACACTCCGCTGGGTCCTGTTTCTAACACAAATATTAGACAGTCACAACAAAGAACATGAAATACAAAAATTAGTTGCATTAAAAATTCTATCTAAATAATCTTATTCTCCTATATATCTAAACATTGACTTTTCATACTTCAAAATTTTATTTAAGTAAACAAACACATACAAAGACAGATTCAACTACTAAAATATTGTTTATGAGTTTGAGATAGGCCAGTTATGTACGGAGAACAGTGGGCCTCATTGTATGTCTCAATGCTAAGCTACAATCAAAACAAAAGTACAGTAGAGTTGATAATTCGAGGTAAATGGGGCCGAGATTCCCTCGAATTATCAAAAACTCGGATTACACAGAAATATGTTATTGTGCATTAATAAATATGAGTTTTAATGAACGCTAATACTATAATAATTAAAAATAAAGTATATAGGACTTTACATGAGCATTTATTTTGTAAGCCCGACTCATTTCCTCTGGATAAAGGATGGCTATAAACAGTTTTTTGAGCCTGATTCATTTCCTTTGCATACCGTACTGATATAAGCATATCTTGGAAACCCGACTCATTTCCTTTGCATACCGTATTCATATAAACATTTCTTAGAAGCCTGACTCATTTCCTTTGCATACTGTATTGATATAAGCATATCTTGGAAGTCCGACTCATTTCCTTTGCAGAACGTGTTGATATAAACATTTTGTAGAAGCCTGACTCATTTCCTTTGCATACCATATTGATATGAGGATTTCATAGAAGCCTGACTCGTCATTAGGCTCGAATTTAACAGAAGCTCGAAATATCGGGAGTCAGAACTTCGAAACTTTACTGTAATATGAAATAATGCCTTATAAAATACACTTTAGTTTAGTTCTCTGGATTGCCTTTGATTGGAGAATGTTCCATACTCTCAAACCCTTAGCCCTAGTGCGTCTGTGATAATGAATCACCCAGGGCTGTCCAATATCTACAGTACTGCTTATTGTTATTGTAATATTAAATTAAATAATTCTACAACTAATTAGGTTATAAGATTTGCTAGGAAGAAATGTTTGGAGTTAGAAACTAAATATTTGTTCAGTAAATTAAGTAGTATAGGATTGAAGATATACAACATACATAGTATACCATAACGTATTTGTAATGTTTTGTCTCTACAACAGGATTTGGGAGAGATTTAGAAAACATTGCTATGAAATATAAATATATTACGTATTTTGTATTCAATATTTTCAATTTTTAAGAAATTTTTATACTTGAGGTAAATTGTAATTTTGTTGATTACTAAGAAAACATTAATTATTATGAGTGTATATTTTTACAGAAAACCCGATACACTTCCTCTTCAAAGACCACTACAAGCAGTGTAAGTATATTTCAAGTTTAAACTATATAACTAGCAAATAACTACCAAATATAAAACTCTCTATTGACTGCTATATGGGGGATTAAATTCTCCATAAAGCAATAATGGAAATTTGATAAAGCTGTAGATCATTATTATTTTATTTTGGTATGTATTTTCACTATTTTTTATAGATTTATGTTCCTTTTTTCTATATTTACATTTTATATTACTAAGCAATTAATTACTTTCTCTTTATGTAAAAAATATTTTTATTATAAATGCTGAAAACATATACATTAGACTCTCAAAAATCCGAGTCCGGATTTTCCGAGCTTGCGTTAAATTAGAGCCTTTTTCTATTTGAGCCAATTTTTTCTATTTGAAAGAAAATGAGTTGGGCATTTAAGAAATCTTTATAGCCATAAAGAAAATGAATCAGGCGTTCAAGAATATTTATATCAATACTGTATATTCTTCCTCCCCATTCTGTTGTATCATTCAGTTCACTAGTGTTCTACAGATTGGTGTATTGCCCAACTTCATCAGTTGTGTATGAATGCCCTTATCAGTTATATTTAGATGTCTGACAGAAGGTCAATGGGCCATAAATATATTTCTTTATATACACTATAAGTTTCATCAGTCGACAAATATACCTTAGAAAGCACAAAAGTCTAGTTTTGTGGTGACATATCAAAAAATAAACTCTTTTGAAGCAAACAAATCAATCAAACAATGACAACACTCATGATTAGCTGGACTGGTCTTTATTCCCGCTATTAATAAATCCGGATTGAGTTGTCACCACATTGATCTGGATATGAGGGGTTTTACTGTATTAGGCTTCATTAGAAGCCCTATTTTTTCTAATGCATAGGAACTTATTTCCATGTAATCTGAGTTTTCGGTAATCTAAGGGGGTCTCGATCCTATTCACCTTGAATTATCAAGACTCTACTGTATTTTTTAATTGTAAATTTTTAATTTAAAAAATAAATTTATTTTAAAACCCTTTCTATAAGAGTGATTTTATGTCTTTTTTTCTTTTACAGTCTGGATACAGCACGCCTACACAAAGGAAATCCCGTAAATATAGTGGTAATATCTTTAGTATTAAATTTAATCTTTTAATCTCAATTAGAACATTAATATTTATTTATTTGATTAAATGCTTTATATTCAGTGTTAGGAAATAAGTTTTATCCATTGGTTGGGCATTTATTATCCGAACATGAAAAACACACTGAAAGAAAATATTATTTGTATAGTGGAGCCCACACTGTAAGGTATAGATGGTGCACGGTGTGTAACAGACACTTTTTAGTAGAAAATTCCTTAAGTTATGTGTTAACAATTATTTCTTGTTATTCTTTAAAGACAAGGTGAAAACCTCGAGTTTGTTAAGAAAAATATTTCGTTGGGATTTTTCTACATAATCACTTTAATGAGATGGCCCAGAATAAAGTTCAAGGTGTCATGGGAAAAGCAGTCCCGATTTGTTTAAACAAATTTTTTAAAACCAAACACACTGAAAGAAAATATTATTTGTATAGTGGAGCCCACACTGTAAGGTATAGACAGTGCACGGTGCGTGGCAGACATTTTTTAGTAGAAAATTCCTCAAGTTATGTGTTAACAAATATTTCTTGTTATTCTTTAAAGACAAGGCGAAAACCTCGAGTTTGTTAGAAAAAATATTTTGTTGGGATTTTTCTGCATAATCACTTTAGTGAGATGGCCCAGAATAAAGTTCAAGATGTCACGTGAAAAGCAGTCCCGATTTGTTTAAACAAATAAGAAAAATCAACTTTTGGGCCTTGGGCAAACTTTTTGTAGGGTTTTTGGGTCATTATTAACAAAAAAAGGTCTCTTGTAATGTTTCCCTAAAATTGATCATTTTCGAGTTATGAACAATGTACTGGGTGATTAATACTAGAGAAATGAATGTACCCAAGAATTTACTTAACTATAAATTTCCTTCTATAGATAATATTTGGAATTTTTGTCTATATTTATATTAGTAATCTACAGTATTTTCATTTAGATGTATAATTATCGGTCTAAAATATACAAAATTTTGAAAGATCTGGATAACAGTTATAAGAAAAACAAACAACTGGATGTCTCACAATAATAATGAATTAATAAAATAATTAAGTGTAATAAATAATGTATTATTAATATTATACAGTAGATTCTTAGCTATCCAACCGTCACATAACTGACACTAGCAAAAATAGAAAATGCTCTGCTCTTGGCAGCAAGAAAACAGCATCGTCAAAACAGATCAGAACATTTTCTACTTCTTCATAAACTATGTACATTCTTTCAATATTACTACACCAGTCAAATCTTAATCAAAGTCTTTGCAATCCTGTACATTATGAACTTAATGTATACAAGATTCGTAAAACAAAATTTCTTTGTTTCACCCCATTTTATAACTTTTTCCTACTATCCGATGGCATGGCAGCCCGTTTATGATTGATAAGGAAGACTCTACTGTATTAATATTATTTTATATTATCTTGCGTCATAAGATATAAATTAGGTCCAATTGAATGAAAATTATAGAAAATTGTTAAAACAAATAGCATAATATTCAAAATTTTCCTCAATATATTGCTTAAAAGAATGTTTGTTTGTCAAATTATTCAACATCTTATACAAATAATTGAACCTTTAATAGATAAATATTTGTGAGTAGTAGCACAGTCAATTGAAACTTTGCCCTATTAAGGTGGTATAGCACTTGAAAGGCAGAACTTGTATTTTGTAGTATTTCATACATCTTGCTCATGCTTAATAATTTCTGAATCCATTCTGTTAGGATCTCAAGAGTATCTTGCTATCAGCTATGTGAATGAATTGATCGAAACATACTTTGTTTTTCGCAACATGAATCGTCCACTAGGAGGAGTCAACTTTATTCCAGGGTCGCCATATTCTATCCGTGGCTTCTTTCTATGTAACGAAAATGGAAATTATGAATTTAATCCCCCTTCACCTTTTAAGCAGGTTAGATTTTTTAATACAGTCAAACAGTAACACTTAAATTATTTTAAATTAATGAGCAAGTAAACAGTAAATTAAATAGATAATTCATTGACGTTTTTATTTTCTTAGTGCATTATCCAAGGAAACTCATGTCTCAGGATATGTACAATTTACATCCTTCTGTTATTACAGTAGAGTCTCGATAAATCGAGGTAGATGGGACCAAGACCCCTTTGTATTACCGAAAACTCATATTACAGGGAAGTATGTTCCTAGGAATTAGAAAAAATAGGAGAACTTTATACAAACATTTCTTGGAAGCCTGACTCATTTCTTTTGCATGCTGTATTGATATAAACAGTTCTTTGAAGCCTAACTTATTTTGTTTACATACCGTATTGATATAAATATTTCTTGGATGCCCGACTCATTTCCTTTGCATACGGTATTGTTCTAAACAGTTCTTGGAATTCCGACTCATTTCCTTTGCATACCGTATTGATATAAATATTTCTTCGAAGTCTGAATCATCATTTTCTTTCAAATAGGCTCGAATTATACGGACGCTCGAAATATCGATACTCTACTGTATTTCTTGTTCCGAATAATTGTTGCTCCTTTACATATCTTTTCTGTCTTCATTTCTCTAACTTTTATCAATATGTATATTCTTAAAAGTTTATTTCCATATCTGGTGATCTATCACTTCCTTACACATATCTTTTATTACAGTCCCAGTATAAACTGCCCAATTCTCATTATTTGGCCTTATTAATAAAGATTACTGTTTCTAAATATACTAAGATTTACTTTGTGTTTTGATTTTATGCTTTTTGTGCCTTTATCCATATATATAATTTCGTAAGCCGAATTTCGAGAGAAAAATAGAGGGAGCTTGAAAGGTCGTACAGAGCAGGGAGATGGCTTAAATTAAAGGCACTGATACAAAGGAGTGGGGGAAAATATAGGTTTTTTTAAATTTATAACATTTATAGGGTTTTGGGGAACTTAAAGTTACCCAAAAGTTCCATAAGACATACATTGCAATGAAAAACAGCTGAGTATGATTTTCAAATATTTCAGCTGAGGAACAGCTGTACAAATATTGTATTAAAAACAGCTGAGTACAAATATTTTAACAGTATTAAAAATTAATTAAACACATTATGAACTTGGGATCAGGCTTAGTTAATGGAGTACATCTTATCGTACTAGATATGTTTGACAAGTGTATTTAATTAGAAATAATCACTGGTTCTGGAAAAGGAAACATCATATTTTTACCAATAAATAAATTAATAACAACAGATCCTAACATGCCATTTCAAACGAAAAGGAACCGAATTCCCTTAAGACTTACATTTTCAATAACTGAGTAAGGCCTCAATCGACTAAACCTGTTTTTACACATGATCAACTTTATGTTACACCAAGTCGAGAAACATCTCAAGATGTATTAAAGATACATATTGATAATATGATTGGTAAAAAAAATCAAGTTGAAAACACATTCACAAAAAATATAGTTTATGAGGAAATTTTGTTATGAAAAATTAGAATTATATTAATATGTATTAAAAAATAAAATTACCATATAAAAGTTTAAAATTTGTTTCAATGCAAATAGGGGCACTGCCCATACAAGCCCCTAGTTTAATTATAATTCTTTTAATTTATGGTTTGTTACAATCCTTTTTTTTCTTATAAATGAAGTATTCAAGATCATATCTTATTAGTATCATATTTTGATGACTACTTCTCTCATCATTTCATTTATACTAATTTATTTTTGCTTTCGAGATATTTGTAGCTAGTAAAACCTTTTACACTCTAGTTTCCTCCAATATAGGTATGCATAGTTTTATTTTCTGTCATAGTTTTGTTAGTATTTTATTATCTCCAGATCAGGCATCATCTGTCCTGGTGTAAACCCTAGGTTTACTTCCATTAAAGTGAACAAATCTATGTTTACTTCAGGTAAGCAAGCCTGCTTAGAAGCCATAATCCTTCCCCTTTAAATCTAGACTAGGGGGTGTTTAATGTTCTCAACTTAATCCTGTATTTCATAATCCTTTATCATTTATAGACTACAACGGTTGCCTTAACTGTTGAGATTTAGGCATCAAATATTTACCACTTAAAGATGTAAATTTGTTATTTGAAAAACATTATACATCCAAGAAAAAACAAAAGAAATATGTATGATAATGTGTACACTCACAAACATTTTTTTGTTGAATAAAAACACGGTTGATTAGTGAGACAAGTATACATTATTTATTAAAAATTCGGCAATGTTTCCACCACTATATTGTTATCCTTATTCAGGCCTGATCTTCTCCTTTATACTATTGTCAAAAATCTTAAAAAAATAACATAACTTCCTTTCTACATTTCTAACTATGCAATATATAATTCAATAGTAGAACTTTTGTCTATCTGTCCTTGGTTAAATCAAATCATAACTGATCTCTTGGTCATTTTAAGATAGCATAACAGTGGGGAAACTCTATTGCAGTGGTTCCCAACAAAATAGTGTGGGGGACCCCCTACATTTACATGGGAATGCTGGGGACCCCCTAGGGGGGTGTGGGGGGACCCCAGAAAATTTTTTAAAATCAAACACCTGAAAATGACATTTTGTACTATTCTGGTACCTAAAAGTAGGGGGTTTTCTATGTTAATTTTCTTGCAATAAAAAGTCAAAACAGGTAATATTTGCAAGTATTTGAATTAGTATAAAAAATCAATGTAAATACAAGTAAAACGGCAAAGGAGTGACAAATTAGCTTTAAAATATTTATTAATCTTATTGTACATATAAAGAACCAAGTAAAAATTTTACATACAATAACAATACCATCGTCCCATTTAACATTTGGAGAAGGGCAAGAATGTCTATCTTCGATTTGTATCTCCAGTTCCTAATATTGACTACTAATGTGACAAGTTAAATCTCTTTTTTGACTTAATAAGTTCTGAGATGTTGGGTTGAATGCTTGATTCTTTGACCCGAAAATCGTACTGCATATCGAGCCGGTTTCTGTATTTGTTTTTCATGAAGCACATGGTAGAAAATGCTTGTTCACAACGATATGTTGTTACAAATGGAAGGAGTGTCTTGAGGGCTTTGCTGCTAAGGTCGTGATGACATTCATGGGCCATTAGCCAAAATTCAATGAGTTTTGTATCATCAAAGACATTTTTCATTGTCCCATTACTTGTTAAATCGACAAGTTCATCTTGTTCCTTATCTGTGAGAGTAGAAATGCTCTCAATATCCCGGCAAGTAAATGGATTTCTGACCCAATCATAATTGGAATCTAATTCTGGAAAATATTCTCCAAATGTAGCTGACAGACCTCGAAGATGTTCAGCTATTTCACCTATGAATTGTTGAGGTAAACTGACATCAGCTGATTCAATGAATTGTTGCAGAGTGGGAAAGTTTGTGGTGGAACCTTTCTCAATACGTGTTGCCCATATCTGACACTTTTTTATCATAGCACTAACTTTATCGTGGACTTGAAACATATCAACATTGTTTCCTTGTAGACTTTGATTTAAGATATTCATATGATCGAAAATATCAGCTAGGTAGGCTACTGTGCTAAGCTGCAAAAGGTCAGTGAGGAAACCCTCATATTGGCTTCCACTAAGAAAGACAAGAACCTCATCTCTAAGTTCAAAAAACCTGTTCAAAACTCTTCCACGTGAAAGCCAGCGGGCTTCAGTGTGAACAAGGAGTTGGTCATGCTCACTTCCCATTTCCTTGCATAGCAATGAAAATAATCTAGATTGAAGGGGGCGAGTTTTGATGTAGTTAAGCACTTTTACAACCTCATTGAATGTTTTTTGCATTGTTTCTGGTAACCTCTTTACTACTAGAGCTTCACGATGAATAAAGCAATGTGTCCATTTTACGTTTGGCGCAACAACTTTGATACGAGCATGTAGCCCTGTTTTCTGACCAGACATTGCTTTTGCCCCGTCTGTAGACAAGCCAACACATTTACTCCAGGCAATGTTGTGTTTCTTAAAAAATCGTCGAGTTCGTTAAAAATGGCTTCCGCAGTTGTGCGAAGTAATTCACATGACATGAGGAAGTCTTCATGTAATTGTTTTTTAAATATAAAGCGGACAAATACCAACATTATAGCTTTTTTTGATATGTCTGTACTTTCATCCAATTGCAGGGCAAACATATTACACTTAGATAGTTTTGAGAATAAATTATCCTCAATATTACTTGCCATATCGGAAATTCTCCGTTGTACTGTATTATTTGATAGGGGAACAGTACTCATAATTTTTGCAGCAGAATCACCTAACATTCTTTCACATAATATTACAGCTGCCGGCAAAATCAGCTCTTCGGCAATTGTGTGAGCTTTCCCAGACTTTGCCACAAGTTGGGAAACTTCGTATGATGCTATGGTTGCATTTTCACTTGAACTTATTCCAGCACTTACTGACATTAATTTTTTGCTGTTTTTAAGTTCACCCAACTTAATCTTAAAAAACTCTGCAGACTTGCTTTTACAGTCCGGATGCTTTGTTTCTAAATGGCGACGTAGTTCAGCAGGTTTCATGGCTTCATTAGAAAGTATTTCAAAACAAATAACACACTGTGGTTTAGGTTCATTTTCAGTCCCAGAATACGTGAATCCCAACGATAAATAATCACTATTGTATTTTCTTACTTTAGCCGAGACACTGTTTTTCGAGAGGTTATGTTCGTCTGACACTGACTGCACTTTCACTGGAATAATGTCATCGCCATCTTCTTTAACTTCCGATCTGTCCCTTTTTAAAGTGCCACACTTTAACCACTTATCCCAAACAACACTCGTAGTATTACGACAAATAAACTTGTTATGTACAGTTTGCAACAAAACAAACACTTCTAATGACAATGTCAGCGCACTGGTGGCTAGTAGACAGACGACTAGACTAGACAGAGTAGACCCTAGCGCAAGCTCGCTGCAAACGGCAGTCAGTGTAACTACGTTTGTCAAACTCAAGGTCAATAGACGTCGTCAACGCGCTGTAAGTTTCCATACATAGCAATCACAGGCACTGTCACACCATTTTGCGTTATGCGTGCCTGTGTTTGCATTACGCTGCAAGAAAAGTTTGTGGTCATTCTGCGGACCCCCTACGATGGCTTCGCGGACCCCCAGGGGTCCGCAGACCACCTGTTGGGAACCACTGCTCTATTGGATAATTTTGAGAATGTACTTTAAAGTAGTTTTATAGGCAAGTGTTTAGATATTAATGTGTTATTATATGTACCAGTGTAAAATAATAGCTGAAGTTGAAGATGGAAACAAATATGTTTGCAGGTTTTGTGCTGTACATCTTGAGGTTTTTGTATAAATTTCACTTTTTTGTATTATTAACTTGGCAAAAAACCACTACCTACTGATTTATTCAGCAGACGTATTTCACACTAGGTCAGCACATTATTCAATCCTGTGAGTCACTCAACAGAATGCTGTGAGAGTGACTCACAGCATTGAATAATGCGCTGACCTAGTGTGAAACGCGTCTGCTTAATAAATCAGTAGGTAGTGGTTTTTTGCCAAGTTTACACAATAAAAGGGGAAAAAATAATACATATTTAACCACTAAACACTTTTTAAATGTTTTAAACTTGCCTATAGTAGCACTTACTTTGCTTGTTGAGGACGGCCGTTTCGGGAGATGTGTCCCTTTGTCAACTTAGACCGTACTAGTAGTTCACGCGTAGATGGAATCAACAAATGATATACTTAACAGTTCTGGCTGTATAATTGAAAAATATTTATACACATAGTACTAATTTACACAACACTTATGATTATTAGTAATAACACATGTTTCTACAACAAAGTTGCCTTCATCAATGATCTTTACACGACCATTGTGTATAGAGAACACTAATAGTCAACTTTCTTGCAAAAACATTTATGAACATTAAATAAGAAGAAGTGTTATAAATATTGAGTCGTGTTTATACAAGTGTTCTTCAATTGTAAATTGACCTCACAATTTTATCTCAAGAATATGTGTTCTAGCAGTGTTTTGTAAACAAAATGATGTTTTTGGTTATGAAAATTTTTCCATGGTAAAATTTCATTCTCTAAGAGCCTCCGCAGACGGGTCAATTGTTGACTCGTTGAGAGGTTCGCGTGTCACTCTCGTCTTGTGCGATATTTGCGGCTCGGGTGTCTGCCATCTGCACATTGGTCGACTTCAGTTTGTTTGCATCTCGCGACCAGAAATGACCTCCTCCGCATTTTTAAACCCAGAACGTAATAAAAATGAGCAGTTCAAGTAGGGGCGAGGAAGACTTTGTAATTTATTTGTGCTACCGGCGCTTGAAAAGAAATAAACATAGATTATGGGTGCATCCTTATATTGAACGTAATTTTAATACTCGGTTATTTGTTGGTGCAAAAGAACTGGAACGGAGTGACACTAAATTTTTAGCATTTTATAGAAAGATTTATGCACCACTCTAGTGAGAATTGTGAATATAAAGTTCAGGGGGAGGGTTCATATTTCCTAACGAATTTCACATTAAAAACCTAGAACCAGAAGTTTAATGTTTTCAGAATTTTATATTATAAACAATTATTACAAATAATTAAAATTGAAACTACTATAATTTAAACTATGAGTACTACAATCAATGAACATAACATTCATCGATCATTAAAAAAATCTGTAAAATTAATAAAGTACAAAAAAAAGAAAGAAAATGAAATTATAATTACCTCCATGACGTAGAATTGCATGATCCTCTCGATAAATCCCGTGCACTACCGATCTCACGAGACGAGGAATGCAGGGGACGAGGAACTGCTCGGTTATTGACAAGCACAAAACGCCCCACCTGAGGATCATAATGCCCCGATGTAGGAAGTTAAGTGGAGGGGACAGATGAACGCGATTTTTCTCGAGTCTACCACTTCGAACGTCGACCCGTGTGCAGAGGCTCTAAGAGTTATTTAGAGAGACAAATAAATTAATTTTAGTTTTCAATCACTTGTAGTTTATGGTACTTTTTTAAATAATTAACCATGAATTCCACTCCAACATACACAAAAAGTATGCCTATTAATTTTGTACATATTTAAATTTTTGACAAGTCAAAAGATTTGAAACTGAATTGCAAAAGTACTTCAATCTAATATTTATTTTTTTATAGCTCCTAGTTTTCTATTAAACTATTACAATTACAATAAAATATTGGTAAAACCCAAAGCACAAAAATAATAAAAAGTAACTATTACAATTAATCACTTTTACATTAGTTTATGACTATCCGAACTTTAAAATTTATAAATTTGCAAAAACTTACCGAGACAGAACATTTTCAATAGCTCCATGGCGATCTTCATCAGTATCTTTTTCAATGTAATGGACTACAAAATTCAAAAGTAATATTACAAGTTTATAAGATTAACTTAACTACATTTCGATAAACATGTCATCATCATCAAAAATCCTATTACAATAATTTAGAAACTATATTGACCTATTAGGTAACAATCTTAAATAACTTGTAATATTGGTTATTTTTTATTATTTTTGTGTATTGGGGGTATTGTCAATGTTTTTATTGTGCAACTATGTTCTTGATATTGTAAATTATTAGGTATATTTTGTCTTAAATATTATGATTCCAACTAATAGTGTCAAAGAATATATGAAATTTGGTTCAAGATGACTGATCGTTATTTGATGGTCGAGGGTGGAGCTTACCTTACGCCTATATTTAGCGACATAATGATTGGTATTACTTTAGTTTGTAACTTCTTTTTTGCTTGATTGTAGTTTGTAATAAGACCCTCTGATGATGATGAAATGGTCATCGAAATATACATAATGGTTTAATCTGAAGTAACTTGTTTTATTTGTTATTTTTGTGGTATTGGGGTTCTTTCCAATATTTTCATTGCAATATATTGTATCACATTGCACTTGATATTGTATGTATATATATATATATATATATATATATATATATATATATATATATATATTATTGATGGTCGATTCAGTAACTTTAACGGATCGGTAATTTTAGTGACAGCGCCAGGCTTGGATCAGTGACTTTTACTGATGACTTTAGTACCGGTGACTAGGGATACTGAGACACCTCTGTGTGTGCCAATAACAGGCAGGCATGTCACACTTGTGAAATGACCTCCATACCTCCCTTTTTTTGGAGGCTCATTTTATTTAAAAATAGACTTCTACGAAATTAAGAACAAACCACCAAGTACGAAATTGCATTTACTATACACAACACTGTCACTGTAGTAAAATCTGACACAAATCGTCCATATAGACACGATGTAAATGAGTAGAACCAGTGACAGTGACAAATCAACCAATGATAGGAATGATAAAATATCAGCAACTTTTCCGTCAGCGATGGCGACATTTACCAAAATCACAACAGAGACACCCCTCTCTCTCCCCTTCAGTCGACAACTCTGCATGATGATAGGTACCGTAAGCCGAGTATTAAAAGCAGAGCCAAGTGACAGCGACAAATCAATAAATGACAGCCGAGGTAAAATATTAGTAAAGTTTCATCCAGGGACTATGACTTTTTGACCCATCACAATGGAAATAACTTGCGATCGATCTATTGTCACTGGAACTGGGATTTTCCGTTTGTCACTGGTAACACCAGCAACTAACGAATATCAGTGACAAGTCACAATAACAGAAAATATCGACCATCCCCAATATATATATATATATATATATATATATATATATATATATGCCTATAAATTTCCACAGGTGTCATATTAAATTATACTTAAAAATATTGAACCCTATTTACTTTAGCTATACTTTGGTACATAATACTGATTAACATCTTATGGAGATTGCTATTTTCTTTCCAGTATTGGATGATGGATCGAACTCCACTGAAACCACCCCTGGATTTAAATCCAAAACCATTCTATGTGATGTACAATACGGCAGAAGACGTCCTCCTAGCCAACGAAATTACACTGACTCCCCGAGGTGTGGTAATCAACATGCGCTAGGATCAACCCTCAAACATGTCTATCAACACAGTCATCATCATTCTAATAATTAGGTAATAAACCAAATAAATAAACCTTTTGTATAAAATAAATTAACTTTTGAAAAAGAATTCATCTAGACTTTGTTGATTCTGTACAACTTGCAAAAACATTACTTGACTTACCTCTTTTACCGAACACTTCTGCTGGCGGGATTGCTAGACGGAGTAAATTTTTAACCAAGCCTTATTTCTCATTGCAAAAGAAATTGCCAACCAGAAATAAGTCTTTTACGTCAAAGTTGACCTACAGAAAAGCTGTAGAAAAATGTACTCTAGAAGTTCAACAAAGTAAATCAGCATCGACAAACGAACAGGTCCCAAAACAACTAATATCAAAGCAGTGCCTAAGAGTTTTCAAGAGATTCATGCCCATGAATTGCACAATTTCCGACTAAGGGAGTATACAGTCTTTAGATAGACTTTGTAACACAAGGTTGCGCTAGAGGTGGCGTAGCATGCTAACGCGTAACTGTATCAATGCTGTTTCTCTAAACATAACCCTTTTACAAGCAGTAAACACTCAAACAGCTGCCCTGTATAGGTTCACTATGTGTCTACTTGCCACTGAATTACAACCTTCAACACCCCAAGTAGGCTTAATAAGCCAGTTACTGACTTCTTATTGTAGGGTGATTTTAATGCTCAACATTTCTCTTGGGGATCTCTGATGAGCAAATCTCGAAGATGATTTATGGAGAGTATAAGAACAGAACTGGATTTATGTCAGCTAAATGAAGTTTTTCAAACTCATTTGGCATAGTCTACCGGTGGGTGGAGAGCTTTGACCAATCGATCTGCACTTCTCTTTTGCTACTAAATGTACAAGGTCAGTACTTGACCATGTATCTATAAAGATTAATTTATGTAAATTCTCTCTTTGTTATGCTCGACATCTCGTTGGAGCCAAGGAAAATGCAACTGGGGAGTCTTTTCGAAATATTTTCCAACGCTTGTCATGGATTATCTGACTGTCATTGATATAAAGGTCAATATTTACATCAAGTTCATTTTAAATGCTGTTGAAAAGACCCTTCTGAAAACATTTGTACATCATGCCACTGGCCTATTCTGTAGAGTAGTGATAAATGCTCAAAAATTCTCCGTTCACGACGAAGAGCTTTAAGGAGAGATAATCGACAAGTACAAAGCTAGAGAAATATTAAAAGCTTCACGGTAAAGAGCATGGAGGATCTTCAGGTTGAGTAGAAAGAATTTTTGGGCACAGTACATTAGCACAATTAGACGAACAACTCCATCCTCCACAGTATGGAGAAAATTAAAATCGATGTATGGTACTTCCATTCTGTGGCCAGCCATTATTCTGAAGCAACCAGATGGAAGATTGATTACAAAGAGTGCTAATATTGATACTGGGAACGATATTTTTAAACATTCTACTGCAGCTTGTAATAGAAAATTCAAAATATATTAACATAAGGAAGAAGTCTTACCTTTATCTGTTGGGTTGCCTGGAGATTTTTCTTGAACACTCTGTTCTCTATAGGCAAATTGGAGCCAGTTATCTTGTCATCAAGAGATTTTGCACCAGGTACTGATTCCATGATTAAACATCTTGTAAAACCAGCTAAAGATAAATCAATCCCAGTAGTTATAGGCCTATCTCCCTTTAAGCACTTGGTGCAAACTACTGGAGAAGATTGTCAACTTTGTGTTTGGTACCTAGAAACCAAAGAGCTTCTTAGCAACAAACAGTGAAATTTCAGGTAAGAACAATCATCTTTTGCCCAATTCCTCACAGCAGCTTCCCAGATCAGAGAATTCAAGCCCTGACCCTTTCAACACTTCCAAAGTCCAACAGTTCCAACCAGTCAACAAATCCTAAGAGAAGATGTGTTTATGTGAATAAAGATTGTTTTGTTAAGAAGTGTACTAGTGAGTGTTGTCAGTAGTGTTTTTGTTAGACTGGGGTACTGCGAGGGACATCAAGCCCCTCTTAGTCGGTGCAGCTATTATGTATCTCCCCTGTGGTTGTTCTAGAGAACTTCAGAGAAATCATGTCACTACATATGGACATAAGTGCTTTATTGATCAATGACCGTAGTGGCCACTCCATAAGCTTCAACTATTTCATCCTTAATCTTTTTCATACTCATTAAAGTTCCATTGACCTTAGCTTGAATATGGTGATCTTTCAGAAAGTCCGTCACATACTGTAGCATCCTATCTCGTTTGCCTAATTTCATGCATTGAAGAAGTACTATTGCACGTGGAATTTCATTAAAAGGAGCCTCAAGATCCATCAACACCACAACAGTTGACTTCTACTGATGAAAACCCTCATAGATGTAATCGATTAGATATAATAATGCATCACTTGTGCTTCTGAGACAGAACTAGATGCTACACAGAGAGATGTTATTTTCAAGACACCACATCAAACAGTTGTTCCAAGAGTTTCCCTTGGCATGAGTGAAAGCTTTGGGGCATGAAGATATCGTTGATGATACATCCTTATTTAAATATTGATACTCTTCCAATATGTCTCAGATGTATCATAAATATTATTTTTTCTAGAAGGAATTGGTACTACACATCAGGCATGGGTTTTTCCAGAACAATCAGAGGTAGTCTTGTAGTTGTATAAGTAGTGTAGCATTTATTAATCGTCATTTAACATCTTCATTGAAAAATAATATTCTGACACTGAAATTTATAGAAATATAATAGTGATTCCTTGATATTTATAGATTCAAATGCCCGCTGCAAACATAAACCCTCCAGCAAGAGTCGTTTAACCGATGAACTATGTCTTTTGTGAGGGAACAGAATAAAATATAGAGAATTTTACATTGAGAACTGGCACCTACGATTGCTGGTAATACTGTGCTGTTAATAAAATGATTTCTCCTGATATTCAATTTGAATTCTAATTACTTTCTAACCAATGGTAGATCTTATTTGAGGGTCGGGTCAAGATAATAAAGAAGCTGACATCTTACTAACCTGACTCATACCCAGGTTGAAACATTTAAAAACTAATTATCTTGAAGGTGATTGATTATTTAGGATCTGACTTGTTAGAAATTTTAGACCAATCAAGCAGATTATTATAGTGGTGATAAATTTGTATCATGTAGTTAGAAACTATTGAATTATAAGTCACTTACTTTATGTCTTTGTATTACAAAAATGTATAAATCTATATCTATAAAATTGAATGTTTGTGTGTATGTATGTATGTGTGTGTGAATGTATCTTATGTACGCCTAAACCGCTGAACAGAAGTTAATGAAATTTGGAGAGATTTTTTTAACATGTTCCCAGAACAGTTCATGTGAAGTTTGGTTCAGATCTATCCACAGGGCTCCACCCCAGAGGCTTAAGATGGTTCAAAAACTGATGTATGTATCTAGTAAACTCCTAAACCACTGACCAGAAGTATATGAAATTCGGAGAGATTTTTTTAACATATTCCCAGGACAGTTCATGTGAAGGTTGGTGTAGATCCACCCACAGGGCTCCGCCCCAGAGGCTTAGAATGGTTCAAAAAACGATGTATGTATGTATCTGTGTATCTTATGAATCTTATACATTGTCTATCCTCTAGCATTGCAGTAAATGAAATATAATTATTTGGATGTTTGATTTGCTTTTCTTATTGCAAAAATTATGATTTTGGGCGCAGCAACGTGGGCCAGGTAACACTAGTTGGTTTATAAATTTTACTCTTTATTCAAAAAATTAGATATCTTTATAACATAAGAGTTTTTTGTTGTACATCTGAAGTTTTTTAAACAATTATTTTTATTAATATAAATTGGCAAAAAACTAATACTTACTGATATTTTTCAGCAGACGAGTTTTGTACTATCAGTGCATTGTTCAATGCTAGGAGTCATGACTCACTTCTATATGAAAGTAACAATATAGCCTTGTGGGGCTTGTTTTAATTCAGTATTATATACAGCAATGGTACTCAAAATATTCTTGTCCTACAAAAATCATTTACAAAGTTTCTACAAATAATAAATACTGCAATAAAATAAATCTTTATATTAATTGATCCCACTACTACAGTAGATTCAGAATGTGTTTGCAGCAGATGTAAACACTATCACGAGGCGAACACGTGAATGGGACGGTAAGCTATGAGTCCGGTTCACAATCATGCATCAGCAATTAGGGCTACGTCTTACACTGGTACACTTAAAATCATTCGAAAAAGAGAATTTTAGACTAATGAAAGTAATAAAACTATTCAATAATTTATGGTACAAGTTTTTAACTTAACCATGTTATTGTTTTGATGGCGTCGAGGAATTGTCGTCAACAGCTATGACGAATGGCTCAATGTTTTCAATTATATTGTCTAACTTCTACATATTCAGCTCTTCGACGTCCACCACATGTTTCACATACTTTTCCCACTTATCAGGTGTAACACCCGAGACACCTTCGATTAACAGTCTGTGCACCTCTTTAATATTAAAAGTTGCTTTGTTAGATGCAAAATAACCTTTAACCTCAGTCCATACCATTTCTATTGGGTTTAATTTGCAGTGATAAGTATTTGTTTCTTTAGCAATTTCATCGATGACGTAATTTTTGTATTTTGGCCTTTGATAGGACACGAGTTTTAGTAATTCGACCTTCAACATGGTTTTATCTGAAAAAATCCCTTTGTCAGTCAACCACTTTCGAATTGGTTCGAATTCCAACGGGTCGTAGGTAAGCATTCTACATGTACAGAATGATACGGAGCGTTGTCCATTACGATAACGCAGTTGTTGTTCAATTTCTGTATTATCCAAATAATAAATCGTGTGACCTTCCTCGTGATAGGCTTTTATTTTTCTCAAGTAATCTCTTCTCCATAGAATAATATCTTCTTTGTCCAACAGTATACTTTTGCGGTTACGTTTCTCATACCTGAAGTTTAGCTTTTTTAATAGGTGAAACAAAGTGGCTCGTCTTAGGTTAAGTAAGCCTAACTGTTTGTCGGTATTAACTAAGTGTAGTACTTTATTTAAAGTCGGAAGTTCATTTTTTAAAAATAACTTATGTACTTTTCTCCTTATAGCTGTTTTTAAAAAATCATCCATATTAATAAAAATAGTTTTGGTTTTCGGTTTTTTTATGGCAGGACACTTGAGTGTACCTGTTTCTTTTTTTCTTTAACGATTGAAAAAACACTTCGAGCAGAAACTCCTGCAGATTTTGCTACTTTCTGCACAATGTGTCTGATACGGCATTCTGGATTTTCTTCCTTTAAATTTTTATAAAGGCATAAAATAACTTATGTACTTTTCTCCTTATAGCTGTTTTTAAAAAATCATCCATATTAATAAAAATAGTTTTGGTTTTCGGTTTTTTTATGGCAGGACACTTGAGTGTACCTGTTTCTTTTTTTCTTTAACAATTGAAAAAACACTTCGAGCAGAAACTCCTGCAGATTTTGCTACTTTCTGCACAATGTGTCTGATACGGCATTCTGGATTTTCTTCCTTTAAATTTTTATAAAGGCATAAAATAACTTGTCTTTGCTCGGAGTGTATTACTTGTCCTCGTTTATTTTTTTGACGGGTGATGACATTGCTTAAAACTTAATCCTTAAAATTAAAAAACACCACAAACACAAATATGACAAACAACGATCGTAAATTATTCCACTGTCACTCACAACTAAAAAAAGTCAGGCACATTAAGGAGACGAGCAAATGTAACCCTGGACGTTTCCAGACTAACTGTTAATCGGCCAGCAGGACATTTCAGTTTTGTCATGTGGCCACTCAGCTAATAGGGTTGCCGAAATCGTTATGTTCACGTGAACAGTTCACCACTCGCTGCTGCAAACACATTCTGAACAGACAGTAGTTTTTAACTAAAAACACTTGTACAATGTTACACTTAAAATACACCTATAACCCTACCCTAATATTTCACCCCCATCTTAACCCCTAACCTATAACAACCAAGAGGTCAGTTACGGGACAGATCTCCCGAAACAGCTGTCCTCAACAATCATAAAAGTAAGTGCTACTATAGGCAAGTGTAACATATGCACGTGTGTTTTTAGTTTTGGAAAATCTATTTGTGAAGTTTAGAAGATGAGAAAAAGGAATTGAAAATAAAAATAAAACATTTCACACAAATGATAAAAAATATATTCAGTCTTGCAAAAGTACAATATTCAAATTAAACCTTCAATTTATTATTATATTTAAAGAGAAATAGTTTGCACAGATGTGTTGAAAAACAGGATGTGAATTTCTTTAATCATAACTAATGATAATTAATAACTGTTAACTATTAATTAATAACTATTATTAATTATCGTTAATTAATGATAATTACAATAACTATTGGTTCATGACAATTAAGAAGATTAATTTCAATGTTCCTATGTGAAATGTATATAAGTATGTTCCATAATATTTTCAAATAATCAGGAGTTAAGACCATCAAGTAAGTTTTCTATTAAGGCTATATTGTTCTACAAAATAAAAAGTTTAAAATATATATATTGAATGTCTAAAGTTGTATTTTATATTAATGACACACTATAACTACCATTCATCATATTCTAGTTTTAAATTTAACATTTCTTGCTTTGTATTGATCCTGTAATTATAAAAATATTTTAGGATGATAACAAATGGTGGTGTGTTTTAGACTGATTAAACTTATAAATTCATGTTTACGTTGCCAAAACTATAGTGACAGAAATATAGGCTTACTTGACTGGGTATAAAAAAAGTCTACTGAATTCAATTTTATTTGTCCACAATGGTCTTTTTGCCCATCCTTATAGTTAAGGAGAAAAAGGTAATTCCTTTTATAGAAATTACTTCTAATTTATAAGAGTTGGATTGAATTTGATTTAGGGCTACATTCAGGCCACCAGGGTTTAAGCTTCTAGGTGGTGTTGTAGCCAAGCTGAAATACCTATAAACATCACTCAACTACATACCTGGAGGCAAGGGAGGCGTGACCCACCTTAGATAGCACAAGATTTTTAAAAAAATAAATATCCAAGTGTCATATGTAGACTAGTGGATTATTTCGAGTTATTTTTAAAATTGGTGAATTATAGTTCATGACTTAGGACTAGAATATTTATATACAAAAATTTGTATTTTCCGTGAATATTTACCTATTATTGTAACCATATGTGAAGCTGTAAGTCTCTTTGTAGCTAGAACTCAAATAGGATTGACCTCAAGCAAAAGAGAAATCCGCTTTATAAAACAGCCTCAACTGTAAACTCTAAGAGCAAGCCCTACTCAGCCCTAGATCCTCCCTCTGATTGGACTATTTTAATGGATACCTATGAAAAGCACTACAAAATCCCAGAGGATATTATTGTTTCGTCATCTAGAACGGATATATTCCCTTTTTCCAGCTTAAAAAGCCAGAATTTATGTTTTCCATTTTACAAAATTGGTGAAGAGCGAACTTTTCTACAAAATTTGGAAATTTATATCTAAAATACAAAATAATTACATTACAAATTTCTCAAAAAAATACTTGTTTAAAAATATTTTGTAGATAGTCCTAATACGAAGTTATATTTGAAATTACTATCCGTATGATTTTTACAAAAAAGGTAACCCAAATTCAGCCATCCTCAAAACATTAAGATTTAAAATTCTTACGCCTTTGGAAGTAAGAAGTACAAGTTATTACCTCTAGAATCAAATACAATAGTCTCGAAAATCATAATCCCGATTTTCTGAGCTTCTGTTGAATTCTGGTCTTTTTCTAAAGAGCCTGTTTTACCTACTTGAAAGGAAATGAGTCAGGCATCCAAGATATGTTTATAGTCATAAAGAAAATGAATTGTCCAAGAAATATTTATATCGATATGTTATGCAAAAGGAAATGAGTCAGGCTTCCAAGAAGTTTTTATAAGAATACGGTATTTTTTTTTCTCCCCATTATTTTGTATCATTCAGTTCACTATTGTTCTACTGATTGGTGTATTACCAAACTCCATGAATTGTGTTTGATTGTCTTTATGTTTAGATATCTGACAGAAGATCAATGGGCCATAATATCTTACACTGTAAGTTTCGACAGTTGACAAATATCCCTTAGAAAGCACAAATTTCATTTTTCTTTCATGTGTGTGACATATCAGAAAATAAACTCTCTTGAAGCAAACAATGAGGGCACTCAAGATTAGCTTGACTGGTCTTTATTCCCTCTGTTAATAAATCCATGTCGGGCTGGCACCACATTGATCTGGATATGAGGGCTTTACTGTATTAGGGTTCATTAGAAGTCCTATTTTTCTTTAATGCGCAGGAACTTATCGAGACTCTACTTTACCATAAAAATTAGGAGGAGCCTCTATTAGTTATTTTATGGCAGAAATGCTATTTGCATTTTTTTACTTAATTTCTATTGACGTTTAAACAATGGCAATTTATTATTAGAAGTATGTAAATAGTTTTATAAAGTTTATTTTTTAAGATAGCTGTAAAGTCAAACATTTCAAATGAATGTGAGACGGTTACTTTTAATAAATGACCATGAAATTGTTGTTGGTCATTATATTAAAAATATTAATAAATTGGTGTATATTAAATATTTTTGTATGAGTTAAAAAAGCTTTGTACTACTACTTGTATAAGTTAAAATACAAAATTATAGTGATTTAACGTTATAATAAAAATATCATTGTGGAGAGCCTATTTAATATGTGAGAGTTTCTCTTTGGTCGATTAAAAATAATTTCTTTCACAATAAGTAATTCTGGTAACAAAAATTAAATAAGTTTCTATTGAAACCGCAACACTTGAAATGTCTTTCGTAATAAAGAGAATCATTAAAAATATAGAAAAAATAGACTGTTAATTCAATTCTTCTACAGTCTGTAAAACTTTAACCCTTATACGTAATAATTTTTAGCCCACACACACTGGACTATCATGGAAGTTATTGTGGTATGATCTGTAAATTTTCACAGAATTCAACAACATAAATTAACACATATAAATTAAAAATTATATTTTTGAGAAGTAATCTAAAATTGTCAACAATTTTTAATGAAAAAATTAATAAAAGACCTTGTGTGATTTTAACATTTATCACTTTAAATATTTTCGTATATGTGTTTAGTGTGTGCAAGTTAGTCTTTTACTTACTGTTATTGAACCATAGATAAACATTAAACAGCAATACATTTAAACAATGATATACAACATTCTGAGAATAATTAATGCTACAACAGTTATTACAAAGTAAAACACCAAAACTATTTATTTATACAACTAAGTACTGAATACACATCTATTACAAAATTATTTTACTTTAAAAAAAAGTAATTTTGAATAAAATAGGAATAAACAGTTTTGAACCAGCTTATAGCCCACTCCTTCAACAAGTTTTTTACTAGCTTATTTCTATAAAATGTGAAAAATATTAATGTTTAAATAATACATTTAAACATTTTTTATACACCCTTTTAAGAAATATTGAGATCAAAAAATTAAAATAAAAACTATGCTTTTTTATTGCAAATCAGCTCAATTGGACAGTCAAATTATGTCTGGATGTAAGAATTTCAAACAAAGAACAGTGCAGAAATTGGAAAGGAATTAAACTGTGTTCAAAGTGAAGTATATTAAGAGAAAACTTTCTCTATTTACAGATATGTTTTTGAAACCAGTGCTGAAACTAGATTCATTTTTCAAAAAACATATTATGAATAAAAATAGTTGATCTTGAAATTTTAATGGTTCAACTACATTGGTTTTAAATTGAAATAAGTATAGGTGTATGATAAACAGAGTTTAGTAGAAGAGAACTGTGTAACAGTTACTTATATGTGTTTATAAGTACATGTATTCTATATAATATATAAAATAAATTCTCTTTTACAGATTCTAACAAAAATGTGTTTTGTCTAGAATGACAAAATAGTATCAGTGAAAAAATTAATAATGATAACGTCTGTAACTAAATTTGAACAATTTGTAATTATTTATAAACATATGTAGAAATTATGGAGGGTGTGATATTATTCTTAGACATCCTGAAACACAAACATCTTAAGAACTACTTAGGGGTTACAGATAATAAGGTCTGACTACAACCTAATTAAATGAGTTCATTTTATAATCTTCACACACCAATGCCCTACGTGTAAATTATAAATGAGTTTTTCTTATTAATTACACCTTACCTCCGATTTTACCAACTAATTATTTTTGGTTAAAAACACTTGTTCAAATGTTATAAAAAAAGATAATACACTTTTGTATAATCTTTTTCAGGAAAACAATTTCCATCATATTTCACTATACATTAAGTGCAACAATGTTTACTTAAATCCATATCTACCTCATGCATCTAAACAAGTGTACTATTACAGTGCGAACAGCACAAGTGAGTCGCAATAGAGATGTATGCCAGTAGTTGTTGCGGTCAACAGCAAATAGTGAGGAGGTCACCTGCGCTGCTTAGTCAAGCTTAGGATGCTGTTGTGCTTATTATTATAGGATTTAATAATAATAATAATAATATATATATATATATATATATATATATATATATATATATATTATTATTATTATTATTATTATTATTACATATAAGCAATAATGGCGGACTTTCTTCACTAGGAAATTGGAAACAATACATTCATCATAATAAGTACATGTTGACTTAAGTACTAACTACCAATGTTAAGAGTCAAAATTCCCTTTCACGGCGTGATGTGGCATGGAAGGAACAGGATTACCTTGCATGGACCAATTTGAGCAAAGCAGCCTGCTAGACCGTGCGGTAAGAATCCAACTAAAATAAAATCAGTTTGTTTTCAAAAAGCATCAATTTAAGCACCCTGGAAGACATCGCGATATGCCTCCACCTCGACTTACTCGTTATGTTCAGCTCTGTATTTTACAGTGAGTGTGAATTACATGGATGTCGACAACCTACACCGGGACCAACTTGAGCTGTTCGCACCCTTAGAGTGCTTAATTCTAACAACATTTGCGTAAACAATGAATTCAAATTTAGAATTTACCAACATTTTTACATTGAATATATTTTCCATTTAACACTTATGTATAACAAACAATGCACAAAGATACCATGGTGCCAAGAATGAATAGATGCTTATTGTAATCCACACCAACTCATATACTGACAAACACAATTTTTTTTTAAGAAAACACACTAAATGCACAATAAAAGAGATAAACTCTCTTGAAATGAAACACAAAGAACCTGAAAAAAAGATAACAAGGTATTGTTATAAGGAAATTGTGACAATTACGCACAAATTTTAAAAATGAATATTAAAATATTTGTTCTTGGTTTTGTATTTTATTAAAAATATAATAATTTATTTTTGCATTTTTTAAAATAAATAAACTTGTTTCTATCTGTAATAGATTGAAAGTTTTATATTAAATCTAGGGACCTTTGTATAAATCAGAAAATAGTCCAAAAACATACGCCTGTTAAAATTCTCCGGTTCAATTGAAATAATTATTATGGGAAAGGCTGGCAAAACCAGGACCGATACGACACGAAGATCGATTCGTAGCGGTCCTCTCATTCCGTATCCTCACAGGACATGACCTCTTACCAGCCCACCTGCATCGCTTCGGCACCATGAGCTCTGCAGAATGCCCGCTGTGTAGCTATGTTCATTTTGACGCATGCCACCTGCGCACATGTCCTGCCTTGGAGGAGGAGCGAAAGAAGGGCGCACATCTAAAACCTGAGGAGCGAATCGCCATACTCTACTGGTCAGTGCGTCACCGAATGGCAGAAATGCCAAGAGTGGGCGTTGGCTAGTAAGTAGTAAGTATGTTTTAAAGTTATTGTTTTTAGTATTACTCACAAATATAAAAGAATTGGTTGTGATACTGTTAATTCCATAAATTTGTAAAATATTATTCTGGTTGTACTCAAAAATTATTTCTGAGCGTATGCTCTCTAGTTAACACACTAAAAATAATATTTTATTTTTAAAAAACTATTTTGTTTAAACAATGCAAATAATTTACTTTCAACAAAAACCATTTATGACAGTTAATGTTAAAACATTTATACTTAGTCAAAGTTTACATTTTCTGCAGTTTAAGAAAAAAAATACAAATACAAGGTCATTATCACATTCAAGTATTCAAACAAAAATGATTTGTTCAATATTTTCTAGAAAAATGCAGTAACAACTATTTTTAATTTTAAGAAATTACTTCCTTTTATTTTAAATTGCCATAATTCTTGAATTAAAATGTTTAGGACAAGTTTAATGTGTTCAGGCTGCTATGATGCCAGTTTTACCTATTTAAAAGTTGTGAATATAATGCATGACATTTTATAGGGAAAAAAGTTATAGCAAAAAAATTGTAAGTGAATAAATCAAATTTTGTCATGTCTACTGTCAATTCTAGTTTTAATTGCAGTCAACAATTATTTTTATTGAATTTTATTTAAATATTCAAGAATTTGGTCTAAAAATTATAAAGTTTAGATAAAATTTTAGAAGAAAATTGGTTGCAACAATTTGTTTTTTTGTAAAACGCTTGAATATTACTCATTTATATAATAAATCAAAGCAGTTTATCATCACTTTTTTAGCGTCTGATTATATATTATGAGTAAAAAAATATAACTATTTTAGCTATTGTTCACTATCACTATAAATATTTTATGAGCTCAAAAATTAACAATTCAATTTTAAATATTTGCTTAACTTAATAGATGATACAATATTTACGGTATACTTCACGATTGAAATTTAAGAAAGTTAAACATCTCAAAGAATTTATTTAAGAAATCTGATTCCAAACTATTGTTGTTTTTTATTAAGTAATAAATGCAAACTTTAATTTACAAACGATTTTATGGACTATTTATTAAATTATTATTGCTTTCTAATTTTATATCTAAAGTTATAGTAATTATTTACAGTTGTAATTCATAAGTTAAGCATTTTTTGTTACATTTATTAGGTGGGTTTAGTTATTTAGACTTGTTTACTGAATTTATTTTACAACATACGATTTATTGCAACAAAAAAAGTTTTACTTATATTATGGTAATAAAATATAAATTTATTATGTTAATAATTAATTTGGAACATATTCATCATTTATATAATTCAAAATTATTTTTAATAATAGGATATATTTCAGTAAAATAAAAGGGATTAGATTTTAATATTTTGTTCAGAATTAGGCCTTTGAATAGGCTCTTTTTAGCCTTCAGCTCGGGTTGGTTCCCCGAGTTTAGTAAGGAATTCTTCTGCTTGTTTAATCATTGCTTCCAAGCGCTCTCTAGTTGCTGCTGAATTTCCAGTAGATTTCAGCTTCTGTTTAGCAGTAGCAATCAATGTACGACGACCAGTGACATTGTGGAAGACGCGAATATGTTTCTCTCCGCTTGTCAGGACATAGTCCCCCGCAGAATCAAAGAGCACTTTGGTTATATTACCTGAACAAATAACATATTTGCTTTATTACTATTATTTATGAATTTATACTTACATTTACAAAGGGAGAGACCTGGTGAATTATTTAATTTGTATTAATATTATAACCTTTATTAGGACAAATTAAACATATATTATAACTCTTGAATTTTGTAGTCCATTAGTTTTGAGAAAATTAATTATACCCCAGGCGTATAGAAGCACCAGACATTAAACTGCACAAACTGCAACAAATTCTACATTGGGCAAACAGGTTGAGGAACACAAACAGAACAGAACTCAGCATTCTACAATCACATAAAAGAAACAGGACAAATACACAGACATTTACCATAACCTAGAAATCTTATACATCAACAAAAAAGGACCATATCTCAACACACTAGAACAATATGAAATTTACAAAAACGTAAAATACAAACATATTAAACGAACAAACCCAATACAAATCACACATACTTTTTGATACTATAGGAAACCTGCCTTTAAAACTATCACCACTTAACCTAACAACAACTTCAAGCAGAATACACTGATGAAGATCACCAATGAGGGATTGAAAACGTTCTGTCTCAGTAAGTTTTTACAAAATTTAAAGTTTGGATACTCATAAACTAATGTAAAAGTGATTAGATAAATTATAAGTAATTATTACTGAGTGAAAACGTTTGAAATTACTTGCTGACAATTGTTTCATAACTAAATCAATAACGGGTTGGCTTCGTCAATGAAATGATTGTTTCGAAATGCGTCAGCAATTAAGTTAAAACGTTTTCACTCAGTTATGCAATAATTATTTATAATTTAGTCAGTGAATTCAAGATGATTACAACAAACAATTAAAATTTTAAAATCATAATTAAAAGTTCACATCCTGAAAAATTTAACTTCAAAATGTGAATTTTTAAAATATTTTCTAATTTTTTGCAAATTAAAACATTTATAATAAAAAATTGAAGTGTAGTGTGATAATTTAAGAATTTTCTGCTACGGTTAAAATAATTTAGAAAGTTATTTTAAGAAACACATGCCACCAATTAATTGTTGGAAGATTTATAAAAGATGCCTAGAAATGATTTTACTCTACATAAAATATTCTAATGAATTATGTTTTTCATAGAATGAGGTAGACAGTGTGATAGACAGATGTTCCTTAAAAAAGATATGTTGTTTTACTTATTCAGAATCTAATAAGGTTCACTATTGGGCAAGTTATCACAATAAAATTGTAAATGTTATACTTATCAGAAATATTGTAGATATTGTACTATTCTCACTTTATAAGTCAAATTGTGAACTCAATAATGATCTTTAAGAGAGAGTTTCATTCAGTAACTCTGAATATTCAGGAGCTGTTGACTATTCACCTCAGACACCATATATATCTTTCTTGATCTATGCCGTAAGTTTCAAGAGTCGATAAATATTCCTTAGAAAGCACATACTTCTAGTATTGGGCGTGACATAGAAAATAAATTCTCTTGAAGCAAACAAATCAATCAAACAATGGCAACATTCTTGACTATCTGGGATAGTCTTTACATCCGCTACTAATAAATTGTCACGACTAGCTGACCTAGTACGTTAACCACAATGGGTTAACCCAATCACAAAGTCTGACTTTGCGAATTCTGTTTTTTTCAGTATTATTATAGGGAAAGTAAGAATCAACAATGATTAAAACTCTAATGAAAAAAGTTCAGATCTTTGAAATATAAAATTTTTTATATGAATAATTTGGATCTGTTATGTCACAAACAAAGTAATGCGTTTGTTGGTTAAGGAGAGAATCATCGGAATAAAGAGATTAGGAGAAAAAATCTACAATATATAGGTGTTCAATAATTTATAACAGTCTTACAATATACAGTACAAATATAGGCTACTTCAGTTGCTTTTTGAAGGAAAAATTTACAGTAGCAGGAGACTCGATAAGAGAAGTCATTCTTAGCTATGTACCAATGGTTCAGATTTCGTTCCCCAATCAGTTAGATTTGCTCCAAACAAAACAGTATCATATTGTCTAACATCTGCATGGACAAGTTACATGAAGAAGGGCATATAAATATATATATTTTAAAACAACATAGGTTATTGAAATACAAGAATATTTATTAATTTATATCCAAAGCTTTTCGTTGGTAAACAGCACCAACATCATCAGGAATGAAAATTACAATTTTCAATTTACAATGATTTTAATTTTCCTTCCTGATGATGTTGGTACTGTTTACCAACGAAAAGCTTTGGATATAAATTAATAATTATTCTTGTATTTGAATAACCTATGTTGTTTTAAATTATTAAACAAGAAAATATTATATATATATATATATATATATATATATATATATATATATATATATATATATATATATAATAAATATGTGATAAATATATGTAATAAAGAAATTTGTTGTATCAAAATGAATTAAAACAAGATAATCTAATAATAATTATATTCAAACAAAATTGTAAATATTAGTAACATAGGGCATAAGTAATTACTTGAAGGAAAAAGTGAAAAACGATTGTAAACAATGAAAGGTTATGTTCTATGAATTCAGCTCAAAACACACACAATTCAAAATATTACAAAAGTAAAACACAAAGACACTTCACACACAAATAATAATAATTAAATAAACACTGGAAGGTTTGTTAAGGATCGGAAAATTAAAACAGTATGTTAACAAAATTAAAACTGGTGAAAACAATCGCGTTATTGCATCAGCTGTAAAAACAAATAGAAGTAGGTCAAGTGTGCAGTTGACTCTAGTGAGAAGGAATCGAACTAAATTATAATCCATATGATTTTTTTTTTAAGAAGGAGAAGCTGCCATATTAAAAAAAACAAACAATTGTTTAAAATCTAAGGACGCGTAGTTAGAGTCAGTCTGGCGTGGTGACGCCGAGGAAGCAGACCTTTCTGAGAAGTCAAAATTTTACATTGGAAGGAATTCGTCAAAATTATACCGTTTTGTGAAGAAACTTGGCAAATTTAAATAATGATAAGAAAATGTAAAGATAAAGTACAGTGATAATATATTTTGAAGGAACTAAAACGAATTTAAGTGTGAAAAAAGTGAAATTTGAAGAGAACGGAATCTTACGTAAGCGACCTGCAGAATTTCGGTATTTGATAAGTTAAGTATGTATAGCGCTATAAAAAATAAACTTTAGTGGACTCTTAGGATAATAGGAAAGTTTAATTTTGTACATTAGAATATCTTGTGATTAATAGTGATAAGAACATAATCCAGTTCAAATAGTTTCGCCTTTTTGCTCATTCCAAATTAAAGTTTTTCCATCAGGAAAATATTTATTAAAACAAATTTCAAAATTTAATATTGTTTTTCAAAATTTATTTAATTAACAAGAGAAGTAAAAATATAGCCCATGCTATAAACCCCGAGATAGTAAGAGATCTTAAAATTAGCCTAGGGTATATGGAAATTTGTAACTAAAAATCAAAGAAAGTGAGTTTAGTATATTATGTTAAAATTTGTTAATTTTATTTTTGTTCTGTTTTATGTTTAAATGTTAAAATAAAATTGTGATAATAAAGAATTAAGAATTGTTCCTGTTCATGAGTAGTTGTTTTGTTTTAAATAGAAATTTGATATCATCAATAAAATAAATATTTAAGAGAAAAAAAAAATAATTGTAAAGCGTTTTATAAATACTTTACATTTGGCACACCAACGTGGGGTACGATTATTAGAAATAAATAATTATAATAAAGAATTTTAAATTATTCAGGAGTTTGTGTTTTAACTAGCAATAAAATATCTTCATTTAAATAAAATATTTAATAATATAAACCCCGTTGTATTGCGTGATTAAGAATTTATGTTATAATTGGCGCGACAACGTGAGGCTCGATATAATAAGAGATAAAATTTATTTAGAGAGATTTGGAAACAAAATAATTTAGAACTTTTTATATGAAAAACATTTGAACTGGAAATAGATTTAGAAAAAATTGTGTAAAATTACACACTGAGTTGAATAGAGTCAAGGCTAGGTTTATAGTATATAGATAAATTGTTTATTTGTGGATAATAAGTTTACTAATAGCTAAAAAAAGGAATCGTACAATTTGCGGGGAGATAAAGCATAAAAAACAGGAGAAAGGGACAAGTTTGGAAATGCAAGAAATAGAAATGGAAGGCACAGATATGCCAATAGGAAACATTGAGGTAGAAGAAGCTAGGGGACTACCACCTATGCAAACCCAACAAAAAAAATGGGGAAATAATGAGAATGAAGATTTAAGGGAGATGATGAGAACTCTCATGGAAATGAGTGTAAACATGAGAAAATTAGATAAGATAGACGAAATAAAAGAGGAAATGAAGGATATGAGGGAGGATATGAAAGAAATAAAAAAAGAATTACATGAGAATATAAACGAAGTAAAAGGAGAGATAAAGGAGGAAATAAGGGATTTAAACAAAAAATTAGAGGAAAATAGAGACGAAATAAGAGAGATGAAGGAGGATCTAAAAGTAATAAAAGATGAAATTAGGGAGGACAATAGGAAAATGATAGAGGGTATGAGGAAACAGTGGAGGACAGAGAATAATACTGTAATAGAGGATGTGAGAAGAGACATAGAGGAGAAAGATAGAGAGTTAGAGGAGGAGATTAAGGAAAATTTTGAGGAAACAAATGAAATAATAGCTGATGTGGTAGAAATTAATAAAAAAGAGATAGAGAAGGTAGAAAATATAACAAAGAAATACACAGAAGAGTTAGGAGAGTTAAAATTAAAGGTGATAGGAGAAAGAGAGATAACAGATGAGCGTTTTAGGAAAGTCGAAGATGTAAGGGAGAAAATATTAGGAGAGCAGGGAAGGTTAGGAGATAGAAATAGAATAGGAAAAATAGAAATATGGCAAATAAAAAATTTAACAATTCAAACCGCAACTAATAAGAAGACTGAAAAGATTAATAAAATGATAATGGTAATAGGAGAAATGGGAGGAGTTAAATATCCGTGTCAATGCTTAGTGGTAACAGGCTTATTGAGAGAAATGATCATAGGTACGGATATGTTAATGAATGTGGA
Organism: Prosapia bicincta; assembly: GCA_036971475.1. Classification (NCBI taxonomy): domain Eukaryota; kingdom Metazoa; phylum Arthropoda; class Insecta; order Hemiptera; family Cercopidae; genus Prosapia; species Prosapia bicincta. Next base: position 302,012,956 of record JBAIZL010000001.1, on the reverse strand, counting down.
GGCACAACTCGATTTTGGAAAATGGGAGATGGAATTTCAATATGAGAATAACAGAGAAAATAGAAACTATGAAGCAGATGAAAGATACAATGGAGATGTAAACTGTGTTAAGGCAAGGACAGGCGTGGGGACAAGAAAAGAGCATGGTGCCCACAGTCAGTTGGAAAACTAAGACAATAAGAAACCCAGGAATAGAAATTAAATAGAGGAAACAAGTTTACAGGCATTAATAGACACAGGCAATAATATGACATGTATCCAGGAGAACTGGATATTGGAAAATAAAAATAAAGTAGGAAGGGAGATATTAAATATAGGTAAAGGAAGCAATATGAGTAAACTCTAGGTGACTATGTGTATAAGAAAACGTTAGCAGGAGATAAGTTTTAAGGGATGGTAACTATATCTACGATAATTTATGGGTAACTTCGTCGAATATTGAGAATAATGAATAAAGATAAATAGGTATCTATGTTAATAAATATTGAAGCATCGTTGTAATAAAAATATGGTAATTGTGTATTTAAACTTCGTCGTATTGTAAGGGAGAATCTGCGTTGATAAATAATGGAACTTCGTCGTATATATTATATATTATAAAAGAAATATGAATCTATGATAATAAATATTAAAGCATCGTTGTAATAAAAATATGGTAATTGTGTATTTAAACCTCGTCGTATTGTAAGGGAGAATCTGCGTTGATAAATAAGTATTAAAACAAAATTTATATTCGTTGATATAGGGACAGTGTAATCGAAGGAGCTATAGATATGATCAAATAGAGGATATAAGATTGCAACCTTTAAAAATATTAGATGTTAAACTTCATACAAAATAAACTGAAATGATATAAGAAAATAATTGAACTGGATGTAAGATTGGAGAGGGAGATAAACTCAAAATAGACAAAAAATAAAAATATAAGGATTTGACAAAACAACAGAGTAGTGACTAAGGGTAATAAATTAAAAGATATTAAATAACTCAATTAAAAAAAATAAATAGCAGAAATAAAACGGAATGAGTACAAGTAGGGTGCAATGCAGAGATAAAGATTTGTATATTCTGGATGAGCATAACAATATAAAAAGGGGAAATATAATTTGGAAAAAGGGGAATTGTTAATAAAATGAAATATATAAATAACGTCGAGAAATATAACTATAAAGTGATATAAAATAAATGTCTACATGAATAGGGGTGTTAATGTGTTGATGTCGTCGATAATATGTTAAAATAAAATAAATGTCTATGTGAATAAGTGAAGGTAATGTGTATTACCGTCATATATATGTAACAAAGTATATAAATATAATAGAGTTTAAAAAAATAAAAAATAAGAATAATATGAAAGTGGGGTTAAATTTAATATAGTTGTGTTCAGATAGAGTTGATAGATTTATAACTGAAGTGAGGTTGAGGCAAGGTTAAGAAAAATTATTTCTAATTGAAAAAATTTATTATGAATAGTTGGGAGGACACGAAAAAAGGGATAGTAAATAGAATAATAAATAACAACATATAAAATTAATGAAATAGTATTATGCGAGTTTTAAACTAGTATAAACCATGTAAGACAAGTAGCTTGAAGTTTTCAGCTCAGTATTTGATTGTTAAAGAATTAAGATAAAATTGTGTCATAGGGATTAAGTATAAATGGACGAAAGTGGACAGATGATTGTATAAATGACTTTTAAATGGACAGTTATAAAAGTAGTAAAGACAATGGACGATAAGTTAGCCAAAGTGTTGAGGTACTTACTCAATAAAAAATGTGTTCAATTAGTTATTAAATAAAATGTACAATTAGGAAATAAATGTTAATTTAAATTTAATTAAAAAAAAAAAAAATATGTATATTTAATCAAGCTTGTAAAATGTAAAGAATGTGTAATGTAGATATTAGGAATATTTTTTTATTTAAATTAAATTAGGGGACATTGTAACATTTATAGAATGGGCTATATAATGTTCTTTAAGAATTGGAAAAAAAATTAGAAATAACTCACACAAAATTTAAAAAGAAATTCATTAAAAGATTGATTAGATTAAATAGAAACTAATTTTAGGTAAAAGCCTAGAAAGGTTATAAAACGGTTGTAACATATAGACAAGATATTTGAACTGTAAATGCATAAAGAAATTTGTTGTATCAAAATGAATTAAAACAAGATAATCTAATAATAATTATATTCAAACAAAATTGTAAATATTAGTAACATAGGGCATAAGTAATTACTTGAAGGAAAAAGTGAAAAACGATTGTAAACAATGAAAGGTTATGTTCTATGAATTCAGCTCAAAACACAGAAAAAAAAATAATTGTAAAGCGTTTTATAAATACTTTACAATATATATATATATATATATATATATATATATATATGAAGTTAATATATTACTTCACACACAATTCACCGTTGAAACAGAAACAAATAGAACAATCAACTTCCTCGACATTACTTTAAATATAAATGATAATAAAATAGAAACTACAGTATACAGGAAACCTACTTCCAACAACACCACAATACACTACAAATCTAACCACCCCTGGACACACAAAATTAACACTTACAGTAACAGATAAATAAAGCAATAAAATACACACAGGATAACAAACAAAAATTAAATGAAGAATTAGATAACATTACAAAAATAGCAATAGAAAATGGATACAACAAACACATTATAAAAAATATATACAATAAATTCACAAAAAAACCTAACCTCAACACAACACTACAACCGGAACACGAAAACAATAAAAATAAAAAAATCTACCTAAAATATAAATATACCAATAACAAAATAGAAAAAATAACAAATATATACAACAAAGAATACTACACTCCAAATTACAAACCAAACAACAAAATAATAAAATATCTTAGTAACAAAAACCACATAACAAATTCAGAAAAACATAACCTATCAGGAATTTACAAAATCACATGCAACAACTGTAACGCTCTTTACATAGGAAAAACATCCAGAACATTTAAAATAAGATTTGAAGAACATTATAGAGCATTCAAAAATAAAAATTCTAAAGTATCAAATGTTGCAGCACACCTAATTTCCCATAAACACGAAATTACAAATTACGAAAATAACCTAACCATACTGGAAATAAATAACAACCCAATAGAACTAAACTCACTAGAAAAAACCACATTTATAAAAACATACACAACAACTTAATGAATTTACAAACAACATATACAGAAGACATACTATACAGAAACCTCATACACACAGATCAAGAAATAGTGCGCGTAACTTCAACAAACACCGGCTTCACGGACGTAGCATCCACAGCAGAGAACAATCAGTGATTCGACAATGGTCAAAGACCGAAAGGTGCTTCATCACTCAAGGTAAAATTATTGCACTTAATGGTGGATAAAATTACTCAAAAAGTAATATATTAACTTCATAAAGTCAGTGCAACGGAAAAACAATGGATAATATTAAATATATATATATATATATATATATATATATATATATATATATATATATATATATATATATATAAATATATATATATATAAAGGGGCGCACCCAGGCTTTTGTCAAGGGGGGGGGGGCCAGAACTGCAAAGAGGACGGTTAAGACTTCAATTTGTTCAACCCTGTAGAAAATATTAAATTTTTACTACTCTAAAACATCTTTTAAGCATATGCAGAATAAAAAAGACTGAAATTGAGACTAAATCTGTGTTTTTTATGTCATATTAAAGTAGATTGTTTATTATTTTTCAAGAATTTTAATATTTCCCCATAATTATCAATTGTCAAGTAACTTCAATGCTTATTTTGTTATACCTTAAGGTGCCAACTAAAAAACTGCGTATTTTACCGCAAAGCAAAATGTTAAGATTTTTTAAAACTAATGATACATTTAAAAATTGCTAACATTTTAATGCTACTTTAAGGGTCTTAAAACAGGATACTTCAGACACAAATAAAAGTAATAAAACCGTGTATTTTATCCAAGGGAGGATGGTGCGTTTAGAATAAATATACGCTAATACAGTTCGTTCACTAGAGGTAATTTTGACTCAGAGAATCCAATTTACAAGTAGGCTAAATGTTATTTTCTATTGTCTATTTACCCCACACCTAAATTGCAGTTAAACATATAATATTTTTCTTGTCATTTTTAATTTATTTATTAATTTTCATTTTTTCTCATGCTAAGGGGGGTCCTGACCCCCTTGGCCCCTTCCTTGGCTGCGCTAATGTATATATATATATATATATATATATATATATATATATATATATATATATATATATATATATAAGGAAATTAACATTTGTTGATTCCATCTTCGCGTGAGCTACTAGTAATCACTTACACTTTTTAAAAAATGTTTTAACTTGCCTATAGTAGCACTTACTTTGTTTGTAGAGGACGGCCGTTTCGGGAGATGTGTCCCTTTTTCAACTCAGACCGATGAGTTACGGTCTGAGTTGACAAAGGGACACATCTCCCGAAACGGCCGTCCTCTACAAACAAAGTAAGTGCTACTATAGGCAAGTTAAAACATTTTTTAAAAAGTGTAAATAAGGAAATTATAAAATTTTATCCAATATCTGTAATTAGTGGAAACATTACAGCTGGAGATAGTAGAATAAATCATTGAGGAACTAAACAATGGTAATTAATTGAGAAGAAGAAGCCAACAAATAGAAAATGGACCTAACACTTGCCTGAGATCAACAAGCATGATCAGGAACAAGGCAAGGAGGACACTGTCAAGTTTTGCCAAATCAGAAAGGAAACTATAGCAGTAAAATATGAATAGAAGTTTAATCCTTTTGAACAATTTCTCCAATAATAACAATTGTAGATAGCCACAATCACTATATGACATTAGTAAAATAACTATTTAGTTAATTAGAGCTTAGCTAGTGAGAACTATTCACAAAGGTAAAAGTCAAAATAGTGAACTCAAAATCTCACAAAAAATTAGTTTTTAATAAACACATACAGTGATCACTAGGCCAAAAGTATTAAATATAGGACTTCCTAAGTAGATGAAAATTTATAAAGAAATTAATTACAAAATGTTTGTAGTTAAAGAACAAGTAAGTAATATTATAAAAGCTTTAATATCTAATATTCCTAAACTACTAATAATTGTATATATGTAAAATTTTTCTCAGAAACTACTTTAAGGATATTCACCAAAATTTGTATGGGGGGGGGGGGTTTACTTCAGAAATTAAATGGACTAAGTCAAAATTTGCTGAAAAATCGTCATAAGTTTTCAAAAAAATTGTATATATTGTAACGTTTTTTAGTTAAACCAATAAAATATAATAAAACAGACATAGAATTATTACAAATGGTGTACAAAACTCAGCTGTTTAGTAAGAGAGATGCGGATCAGTGACGCAGTGGAGTGAAAAGAAAAAGACGGAAATAGGTTGTAAGAAGGTTAGAGGTAACATGAGGGAGGCATTTTGTGTTAGCATGCCCCGACAGAAACTTTAAGTTGACTTTATCAAAATTAGTATGTTGAGAGTTTAAATTGGAAATGTGAAAAATAGTTAACAGTGGAGATTTCTAAGAAAATGGTAATATAAAAAAAAAAACAAGAAGAATTTGATTGGTTAAAGATTTTAGATAAAGGAAAGAATCGAGGCATAAAGAAGGAAATATGTGGTTTTTAACTAAATTTAAATGCAAGACATTGGGGAAAGACTTTCACTAAAGATAAATACTAATTCTAAGGAAATATTGTAAAATAATATTATTGTATTATTGTCAATTCAAACAAAAAAGGAATTCATAACGTTAAGCCTAGGCACTTTCTTAAAAAGAAATTTTATTACAATATTGAATATATAAAACTAAATTTTAATCTGTCACTCCCACCGAACAACCTGTAAGGAATCTCGTGCTATATTTTATATAAATAAGGAAATATAATTAATTAAGGAAATATAAAAATTGTATAACCAACCAAATTTTGTAACTGAAAGATTAAACAAAGATATTGAACAATTTAAAGAAGTGTTATAATTACTTTATTGTTAGAAATCCAAATTAATTGTAAATCTAACTGGTGCCCAACAAATTAATATTTCCTTAACAAAATTATTAAATGTTTTATAATAATGAATTCATATTTATAATGACCAAGAAAAAAATATAAATTACAATATATATATATATATATATATATATATATATATATATATATATATATATATATACTCTTGAATTTTGTAGTCCATTACGTTCGATGATTCTTATTAATCACTTTAACAATAGTTTATTCCTATCTGAACTTTAAATTTTTTAAATTTGTGAAAACTTACTGAGACAGAATGTTTTCAATCGCTATGTGGCGAAATATATGTATTTGTAATTTTTTATGTCAGAAACTACTTTAAGGATATTTACCAAAATTGGTATTAAGGGGGTTTTAACCTCAGGAATCCAATGGGCTAAGGTCAAATTTTTTTTGAAAAATCGTCATCAAGTTTTTGAAAATTGTCTATCATTGGAAACTACTCTAAGAATTTTCACAATAATTGGAATATAGGGGGTTGTTAACCTCAACAATCCACTGGGCTTAAGTGAACATTTTCTGGAAAATCATTATAATTTTTATCAATTTAAAAAAATCTTTAAACATTCAAAGATACTTCAAGAATGTTACAAAAATTGGTATATTGTGGGTTAACCTCATTAATCCAATGGGCTAAGTGACATATTTCTGAAAAAAATGTTATCAAGTTATTGAAATTTTTAAGAAGTTCATATTTCCAGAATTACATTGGACTCAAGCAAGATTCATCTTGGATGTACTATGCAAATACATCAATTCCCAGTTAGACCAGCACAATTCATAAGACACAGACGGAAACTTTTATGTTGGTATCGACTTATAAACTTCCGTTTTGTATGCACGTGGTGCTGTAGTGGCATTGTCTAGGATTAAAAGGAGTAGCTTAAAAATTCTTTTACCAAATGGTATTCCGTCATATACGAAACATAATGTTTAAAATTTCGGATTCAATTGGATTATGAACCCAGAACGGTTCCCTGATATTAAATATTAAAACAATAAACAAATAGTTTAGTTTAATTGATATAAGAATAATTTGCATACTATTAAGTTATTTTGTTGTTATAATCATTTTGAAAATTGTTCATAATTTAATAAATAAAAAGTAGTTATGTAAATGGTTATGTTATTGAATTAAAGCCGATGGAATAATCTCTAAAAAAAATTCCAAGGAGATAATAATTAATGTAACAAAACCATATATCAATGGTAATTAAAATGAGTTTTTTATATTATGGTACACTTACTGTGTTACCTATATTTGGTCCAGATCAAGATCTGTATCAAGTAAAGAGTCATTTGCTTCGAGTAGAGAGCAGGAAATGTACAGTTATATTGTGCTCCACACAAAAAGAAATAGATGTGGGAAGATCAGATCCAAGATAAGCTTTTGCCTTGGTTAGGCCACTTACTCTACAATTCACAACTAAGGAAACTGCTGATAAAAGGGAAGTAAAGGGCCATATCTCCAGGAGAATAAGGATGGCAGGACAGTTAAAGCTCAAGTATTAGAGCCCTAACATCATCAAAAAAAAGAAATAAATAAGTGAATATTACAGAGACAAGGAGAAGAAAAATGCCAAAGCATGTGTTAGGTAAGTCCAAGTGTCAGCAAACAAAGGGCAAACAAGTTGGCAAAAGTAACCACAGAAAACGTTTGGCTTATAATAAACAAAACTATTTTTAAGACAATTCCTACTTAGGTCAACAAAGAAGAAATTTATTTTAGTTACTATTTATTAAATAATTAAAATAAAAATAAATAAAGCAACATAACCTATGTTTTAAAGCAGCTGTTCTACCACATAACTTATAAAATCAGCTGTTTTATGAAATCATATGGTATCACTTATTTGAAACCAAATGGGATGAAATAACTATATTGCCTACCTTGCCCCTTTTGTAAAAAGTTTTCCCCTAATAAAACTAAAATTAATTTGTTATTAAATTTAATTAATGAATTAAAAACTGTATTAACATTAACTGTCATCCACTGTAGGTTTAAAAAAAATGTATTTAAACTTCAGTGGATTAATAAAAATGATTTTATTAACAATTCAAAATGTGTACACGATATATATATATATATATATATATATATATATATATATATATATATATAAGAAACTAATATATAAGTATATATATAAGTAATATATATATATATATATATATATATATATATATATATATATATATATATATATATATATAAGTGTGAACTAATAGAAGGAATTGAAAAAAAATTTGTTCAATTTTTGAGACTAACATTTCTCTACAAAAATAATAACTTTTAATTCTAATCAAGTAAACCAATTTATAAAAACAAATTAAATTAGGGTTAAAAATTCATTATTATTTTATGCTATTTACAGTATAAATGGAGATTTACTTATAATGGAAAACACTTCGCACTTGAAAGGCAGAAGAGTAGAATGACACATGCTTAGTGGTCAAGGTTACAGAGAAAGTATGACCTACATTACACTTTACTAGTCAGTCTCCTTCCAGGCCACAATGTGAGTAGGACTTTCTTTCATCTCTCTAACATGTTTAGGAGTATTCAAACAACAATACTACTAGTCTGCTTCATAAGTAAGTATTCTTGTAATTTTAAAGCTATAAGAAAATCTTTTTTTAAATGAACAAATTTCTTAAAAATTAATTAACAGAAATGTAAATCTGGTAGATATTTTCAGTTTCAGATAATTATTATTTTTTTTTACTTACTCGGATTGATTGGCCTTAAAATTTGTGAAAAACATTTCAAGAATGAAAATTCTTGTGTAATGAAATATGAAAGTTTCTTCTTTAACACCATTATGTTTTCTTAAAGTATAAAACATGCATCACGTCTTAGAAAATTCAAAGTAAGTTTAGAAAGCATTTGTTTTTCAAAGACAAAGAAATAAATGTTAGAAAATGAAAATATGCTGCTTTGAAATAAGAATTTTACTTTACACTAGGAAAGAAAATTTAAACTACTGTGATTTTCTTATAGTTAAATGTTTTCTGCAATCAGAATAAAAATTACTTACATTAAACTAATGTTAATGTGGCAAACATTTATAAATTATTATATACATAAAATGAAAACAAGACATGAAATTAAAAGAATTAAAGACTGGTATTAATTTAGAAAAAAATGTATGTAGTCATAAACTGAATATTTCAGTTGCTCGTAATCATCTTGAATTCACTGATTAAACTATAATTAAATAATACTTAGCTCAGTGAATACTTGAGAGCTTACTTCCTGACACGTTTCGAAACAATCATTCATTTTACGAAGCTAACCATCTACTACACATCAATGACGTAAGCAACCTAAACCAAAAATCCAGCTACGCATCTACAAAATACACAACAGACATACATGGACATACATACAAATATTCTGCACATATTTAAAACCAAAGTAAAAAACTAACAACTATAGAAAAATACAAAATATACAAACACCATGCAACAGATACAGAAAATATATTAAATGACCGCACACACTTTGAATCCAACACCTGTGTTCCACTACATACTAAAGAATAAACTTAAAACCTACCCCCACTATACTCATAAATCTTATGCTGACAACCTTTTATACCTCATGGGATGCCGCCAGTAGAGGCTTAGCTTTGTAAAAGAAACAAGTGTTTCGAAACTCGTCAGCAAGTAAGCTCTTGAGTATTCACTTAGTTAAGTATTACTTAATTATAGTCAATATTTCATTTAAAAATTAAAATACTGAAAAATTATATTTTTTAACTATGCCCAAAAAAAAAAAATAAACCAAAATATAATTTAAAATAAAATCAGTAAACAATGTAGAAAATGTAGTACATTGTTAGTTACCACATTACAGTAACGTAGTTAACTTGTTGTTAAATCTACTCCTATTATTCCATGTTATCAAACAGACACTGAAAAACTTGATCTCTGTAATAATTTCCTCGCAATAACTTTCGTTCTAGAGTCCATAAGGAGATAAGGATAAGGCACCAAAATCCATTATCCCTCAATAATCCTGTATTCTTCCTATTGATTCCTCTTTCGATAATCAAAGAGGACCTGCTAATTTTATTTTTCTTCTTATACTGTAGATTGTGCATAACCTTCAAGTTACCTTATTCTATCTAAACATATTCCTTCTTCTTGAACAGTTTAACAAATCTTTCCTTTCTTCTCATACACCGTCAGCCTTCTCACAAACTTATTGGTCATTATCTTGACACAAACCTATACTCATATTTTAAATATTTGAAGTAAGTATTTCATCATCTCAAGGGAAGTGTACTTTAGAATAAATTGCAATTATTCAACCTTTAAAAGTCACTTCTTATGACAAAATGTACACAAATTTAATTAATCTTCATATTCTTCAAATATGCTTTTGTAATGAATTACAATCCATTCACAGTTTATAATGTTATTTTCTATTATTGCAATAATTCAACCCTTAGAAAGTAGAGTAATAAGAAAATTTATTAAAAAAATACTTTTTAGTAGTCTAAAATGTTTAAATTGTTTATCTGTAATAAATTAAACCTGCCTACCTATGTATTATATTATTTCTTATTTATTGCAATGTTCAACGCTTAAAAACAAAGCCTTGAGATTAAACTTTTGGAAAAACAACTTTCACACCTTGAAATTTTTAATTTTCAAAATTATGAAATGTTTGTAGAGATTGAAATAAAACATTTATTTCCATTATGTAGATAATATAGAATATAAGAAATGCTTGTTGTAATTCGAAATGTCATCTCGAATTCACTAATTAAATTATAAGTAGTTATTGCGTAACTGAGTGAAAACTTTTGAAGAGGGGTTGACTTTGTCAATGAAATGATTGTTTTGAAACACACCAGCAAGTAAGTTTTCCCTCAGTTATGCAATAAATACTTAAAAAATAAATTAGAATATTGTGTTAATATATTTTTATTTCTGCTCTTCTCTATACTTGAAGAACAATTTTGGCAGCTGCCATTGATGCATGTTCCACATGTTGTATTACAAAATAGGCCAACTTTTAGATACCCACAAGTTAACTCTTCAGACTTAATCCATCCTCAATCAATACAATGAAAAGTTGTATTTCTGAGCCATCTGGGTTTGTAGAGAAGCCCTTTTAATGATCTGATTCGGGTTTGAACGGTTACAAGCATGAGTTTTACACCAGCATTTTAAATGGATTTTTAAACCCTCATAGCTCATTGACTAGAGAAGAGTTGGTAAATTTTCCAGAGGGCTTAATTTTAGTATAAGTTACAACTTTTTCAGCTCTATATAGCAACACTGTTCTGTACCTACTGTGTTCTAAAATGTACCTAATGGTTTCATTGATAACTGGAAAATGAAAAAAATGCTATCATCATGTTCAATAAACAATACTATTAACACTATAAAAAAAATTGTTTTTTCCTTAAACTGAATCATCTTGATTTATTAGTTTATGTTTTTGCTAATTTCCAGCTCCATGTATGCAATGTAGAGGTCATAAATCATTGTACCCTCCTACCTGTTCTAACTCAAATCCTCTTATATTATACTTGCTACACACACCCTAAATGAATTCAGTCATAGATCACATTCACTAAAGTTAGTAGTTTGTATGACAAAATTTGAAGTTTTATATCTAGAAACGTATTTTAGATAAATTATCACGAAAAATTATTATGTTTCAGTAATAATACGAGTATATTGCTTTTAGACTGATTTATAAGAATTAAGATAATTCTCTTATTATAAAATGTGTTGAAGTTGAGAATAACATCAGAACTTGTCTAAATATAATTTAAAATGTAATCAGTTTATTTATGTTCATTTACTCACTCGAAATAAGTATTAAATAAATGAGAAAACTGTTGCTATTCAATCAAAGATATTTATTTTATTAATGCAAAGCTAAACAACTAGTTCTTTGCTCTTATCAAGACTTTTAATTACACTTAAAAACTACTATTACACTCATTGCAATAATTTAAAAACTTAAATATTGCAAAAAAAGTGTTAAAATATTGCATTGAGTGTAATAGTATTTTGTATGTACAATAATAAGCAATGTAATATTGTCTTCAGGCTTGATAAGGGCAACAAAATAGTTGCTGAACCGTTGCATTAATAAAATAAATATCTTTGACTCAATGACAACTGTTTTCTTATTTATTTAGTAACCAGTTTATGTTGGTACAAGACAAGGATAAATAGTAATTTCTTGAGCTCAACAAAGCTTCATGTTCTACGCAGAATGGTGGTGGTTAATTAGTAATTTAGACAAGTTTGTATTTTTACAGCTGAAATATAGGCTTTAGATTTATCTGTATTGTCATAAATACAAGTAAAGTTTATAAATCTGTATTTACAGATCTGGGAAGAGCCTTGTTTGTTCCTGAAGAACTGCCAACCCTTCTGTCGTTTCTATACACAAACATACCTCCAGTTTTAAAAGGTAAAAAGTTGACATCTTTAGAACTATTTAATTGAAGTTGTATACAAAATACTAAAGCATTTGAGTACATTTTGAAATTTAAAAATGAGTCTCATTTTGAAGCTGGCAATTGTTGAGGTTTTTGAGTGACATTTATCAATTTACTTGGGAAAAACATTATTTAGCAATATGTCTTAACAAAAGCATCTCTGATATTATCAATGACTGTTATTCCTGACAAAGTAGATATAACTTATTATTCTTATTACCTCCTAATACTTTAGATTTATTATATCCTCAACGTTTCTCATGTTTTAATAATGATTTATTTTATAATATTGTAGAAAAGCACAAAAATTTACCCTTAAAAATTTTATAATCTAAAACAAACATTCAATAATATATAAACTTTAGACTGATAACAATGATTCTAGATCATTTTACAAAATCCTTATACTGCTATTGGTATCATTAGGCAAAGAACCACTACTTACTGATATTTTTCAGCAGACCTGTTTCACACTAGGTCAGTGCATTGTTCAATGCTGTGAGTAACAGACAAGGCTGATGTTCAGGTGTGTTGTATTAGTGTGAGTCTGTGGTGTACTGGTGTTCTGCAATGTGTTATTTTTCATATAGTAGTTGTTAATTATGTTTTCAAATATAGTATTTGATTGTGAGTATTTTGTCATTTCGAAAACTCACAATCGAATACTACATTTGAATACATAATTAACAACTACTCTATGAACAATAACACACCACAGATCACCAATACACCAAAAACCCACAATAACACAACACAACTAAGCAACAGTCTCGTCCATGACTCATTGAAAAATGAACTGACCTAGCGCTGAACGCATCAGCTGAAAATAAAAGTCTTATGCCAAGTAATACCAATAGAAATCTTTAAAATTATTTTTACAAATGTTTTTGATTTAAAATTCAACTAAAATAGTTTTGTTGGTTATATTAAACTGATGCACTCTTCTATTTTAAAGCAATTTGCCATCCAACTTGAACAAATGTTTACAATTTTGCTACTCTTTTCCATTGAATTCAAATAAATAAGTAAATAAATCACATAAAAAAACAACTAAAAATCTAATACAAATATAGGTTACAACTCATCAATTAGTTTTGAGACTGAACTGCAATATAATATAATTCCATTTCGAACCTACAATATTTTTTTCTGTTTAGGTACCGATTCTAGAGTAGGCATTGGCTTCCGATTAGGACCCAATGCAGACTTTCAAGTACAGCTAGAGCTGGGGCCTCAACAACGCACTCAACCTTTGGGTGAAAATGCTAACAAGCGGGAAACTGAGAACGAAATGGAAGACTTGATTTCTGCAGAAAAGCCTGAGACCCCAGGAGGATGGTTAAACAATTGGAAGACATCTTTAAAGGAACACAAACAAAAAGAGATGAAAGCAAATACAGATTCACAATCTAAATATTTAATAAAGCTTGATGATGATACATTGAGGCACTTACAGCAACTTTATATTGAACAACCGATTTCAGTTGAATAAAGAGAACACAATCAAATATACTCTGATGAGTTTTGCAAGGTTAGGTTACCATAAAACTGATAAATGTTTGGGTTGTATTGTTCAGATAAAGCTTATGTAAAAAGAAACCTAGGTTATACTTGACAAAAAACTGTAAACTAAAATTTTTCCTCTTATATGTTACTAAAAAATACATTTAAACAGGAAACAAATGAGTTTATTTTAAATGTTACAAACCACCCATGATGGTTAAAATTTGTGAAAAAAAAAGTTTAACCTCAATAGACTAACCTACACAAAACTATACAAAGTAAACACTTCTTTATAAAACAGAGCACTTACAGGAAACTTTATCTTTAAACTATTAAATATACTTTAACTATACTTTAAAACATATCTGTAATGTGTTTGGTTAAGACAGGTTTGGTTATAAAATATAATATATTATATAGTTGATTTCATCTGCTTGTGAGCTACTAGTTTTCAACTAAAAGACTTGTAAATATGTTACTTGCCTATAGTAGCACTTTTTATAATTGTTGAGGACAGCAGTTTCGGGAGATGTGTCCCATTTCTGAGTTATGGTCTGAGTTGACAATGGGACACACCTCCCGAAACAATCGTCCTCAACAAAAAGTGCTACTATAGGCAAGTATAACAAATCAATATATATATTCGCAATTCTTTTTTAATAAATTTTGATGTAAACAATCATTTTTCTAATTCACTTTCTTAAACAAAAAACTGTAGGCTATTTAGGCTCTATTTCAATTAATTCACAAGTGTTTTTAGTTATAATATATTATAATAAGTTAACTAGCATTAACATTTATCTCGGCAATAAGTTGAACTTGGCATTACTTGATATAATTTTTGAACAATTGGTAGAGAATCAAATTATTAAAGGTGTCTTAGAAAGTTAGGTTTTGTTTCCAAAGTGAAATTAAAATAGTTTATAACTACCATTTTTGTGACATTTTAAATACAATTTGTCTTGTTTAAAATGTATTTTTGAATTTTTGGAGGAGTGAGAAGGGAAAAAAAGTTGACACAGTTTTGTCAAGTAATACTAAAACCTAATCTAAACATAGGGAGATGTTTAAAAATAACAGCACTATAATCTTAATTGTATAAGGCCTAGTTAAATAACAGTTATTTTATTTAAATAATTTGTTTGATAATTTATAAAAATAACAGGAGATGTAAAACAGTAAAAGTTAAAACAGTTCACCTTAAATCTCACTACACATTAGTTTATTAAAATAAACAGACTAGTTTTGACAACGATGTCGCCTTCATCAGTAGTAGCCAAGCACTAATGAAAGTTAGATTGTCGTCAACACGAGTCTGTTTGTTTTAATAAACTAATGTGTAAAGAGATTTAGAGAGAACTGTTTTAATTTTTACCGTTGTGAATCGTTCTCACTAGCTAAGCACTAATTAACTTAATAATTAATAGCATATGTGTTACATCTTGCCAGTATTTTTTCTTTTTAAAGTTAATGTTAGGTTTAGTTTTTTTAACTGGTATACTTAAGTAACAACTATAGGAATTAATATCATATTCCATAAAAATAATCTGAAACATTTTCTTTTTAATAAAGATGTCTTCACTAAACAGAGAATAATTTTTAAAAAACTAAGTGTCAGCTTTTCAACCGGCTATATTGAAGTTGCTTGTTATAATCATCTTGAATTCACTAATTAAATTATAAGTATTTATTGCATAACTAAGTAAATATTTTTCAACTTACTTGCTGATGTGTTTAAAAAAGTTGTTTTATTGACAAAAGCGACTTAACCGTAGTAAAGCACTAACCACCACAGAAAATTTTGAAATATTCAAATATAACACAACACAAAAACAACATATCTTAAAGTCTTGAATTTTGTAGTTACATTTGGTGAAACTTAATTAATCACTTTAACATTAGTTTATGACTATCCGAACTTTAAATTTTGTAAATACTTACTTAGACAGAACATTTTCGATCGCTATGTGGTGATCTTCATCAGTGTCTTCTCTGATCAGCGATCTACATCAGAGAAGACACTGATGAAGATCATCACTTAGCCATCGAAAACGTTCTGTTTTAATAGGGTTTTATAAATTTACAAAATTTAAAGTTCGGATAGTCATAGACTAATGATAAAGTGATTAACATATCTTAAACGACGACACACACTTCGATTCTAACATCTTATTTCATCATAGAGTAAACAACTTGCTTAATCCAAACCCCATTCCACCCTCGTAAATCATACGCCCAGCAACCAGTAACAGATCAGCTTCATCACATAATCACAACTTCAAAACACGTCAGCAACTAAGTACAAAAATATTCACTCAGTTACGCAATAATTACAAATAACAGTTGCGATGGTTCTTTGGTGGTGAAGAAATGTCAGAGAAGGATGTTTGGGAGATCAGAATAAAGTAGAGTTCGCAGAGTTTACTGTTCTTAAAAAATAAATTTCCTTTTATTTTTTAATACCCCTGCGGCCAGATTACCTAACTTGAATTGCAAGGGAATGCTAGACCATGTGGTGCTGTACTGTAAGCATACTTGAAATCCCATATTAGGTAAGAGCTAATTCCAAACATCCTTAAAGTTCCACTGTTATAACTTGTTTAGTGTAGTAAGAAGCTGATTGTAGAAGAGATGTTATAGGTATAAATATAGTAAAATATTAAATTAAGGTTGAAGTTTACATGAAATTTGTATCAAGATACAGATTACAGGTAGGTTCTGGCAATACTCTATTTACCTACCCAGCTCCTCAAATAACGTCTTCTGTAGTTATAGTAATTCTTTTATGTTTTATCAACTGAGGGTGATAAAATAGCAATAAAAAGTTCAAGAACTATGCAATTGCAAGTAGAATGCAATATATATTTTTAAAGTACAAAATATAAGTCAGATAAAATCTGAAATTATTTAATTATAAATAAATAAAACCACAATTTTTATTCAACTTCTTGTTAGTCTTGTGGTAATTTCCTCTGAATCGAAGTTTACATCACGATAAAAAAAAGTTTTTGTGCTTCAAGAGGTTTTATTTATTTATAATAAAAAATTACACCCCAGTTGCTCCAAGTTATTACTGAAGTTATTAGTCTTAAAAAACCAAAGATAATTATAAACTAATAACTAACTAGTGAAGTTGTAAATAAAATTAATCCATTTTATTATTATTTTTGTTATTAATGTAATTAATGTACACACATTTGTAAATAAAAAATGTTTTAAGAAAGAGAAAATTATTTATGACACGCTCCTAACACAATGTCTTAATTGGAAAAAACCTTAACTGTAAGCTTAATTTCACAGTAATAACTTAAAACTTTTAAAATTCCTAAATATTAAAAATCCAGTGCGTTTTGCATTCTATGTTCAGTAAATTGCTGAAAAATATCAGTAATGGTTTTTCGCCAAATGATATCAATAAGTATATATTAAAAACAAGAAATATAATAAAAACATTTACGTAAATTTCTACTGAGGTTAACAAAGAAAAATTTTATTTTAGTTACCCTAGAACACTATTTAATGATATTGTGTGGTAACCATGGCAACAGTTCATGGTTGTACAATGAAGGTTTTGATGACAACCATATGGAGGAAAATAATTCATATACATCTTTTAGAAATATATTTCTAGGAAAGTTGAACTTGAAGATTCTTAGTTCAAATCCAGCTGGACTCCACAAATTTTATAATTTAGTTATTGAATAAATATTTGAAAAAAACTGTATTAACACCAATTGTTATCCATTATAGGTTTAAAAAATTTATTTCAACTTGATTGGATGAATAAAAACCTATTTTATTAATAATTGTAAATTTGTACAAGATATGTATCAGGAGAGTATGTGGTAATAGAAGGAATTTAAAAAAGCCCCAAGATGTACAACGCAAAAACTGAAAGTTATATTCTGTTTTGATACCTGGATTATTTTTTAGGCAGTCATTCTTATATTGTTACAAACTACTTATTATTTAATCGTTGTGCATAAATGAAATTTGAAATTTTTCAAAAAGAGGGTTTGTAGTCATTTTTTAAAAGTACTATCATAAAACTAACTTCAGCTTATAATATAATATACATATTATGATTCAGCTGAAGTAAATAAATCAAACATGATAAGATAACTCCTCAAAAGCTATATATAAATGTAATTAAATAAATTATGTGTTAAAATCATAACAACCATTTTCTTAAAATGCTTTTAGTTATAACACCTTTTTTCAAAATGCCTTCAGTAGTATTGTAGAGAAATAACCTAAAAAAGTCTCAAGAGAAAATTCAAAATCATCCACTGGGTTTTATTGTGTGTGTGTGTGTGTGTGTGTGTGTGTGTGTGTGTGTGTGTGTGTGTGTGTGTGTGTGTGAGAGAGAGAGGGGTAGAGCAAACACAAGTATGTTTTAGAAAGTTGCAGAATAATAGCAAACTATTGTTTGTTAGCTTTATGGACAATGTCACCAAACAAACATATCTTAATACCAACTTTCACAATTTTATGGCCCTTTATTTATTATCAGGCCTACTTATTCAATTATGAAAGTCAAATTTTGTATCTAAATTGTAGTTTTAAAATGCTAACTTATTGTATATTTATAAAAGCATTTTATGATTCTGAAATTTATTTTTTTTAAATTTTATTTAGAACTACTTTCTAATATAAAATGATTCTGAGTTTTTTAGAACCCTCAACATTCTACTAAACAGTATTAAGCTCAAAATATTTGATAATAACAATGTGAGTTTTACGTTAATTGTTTAGTAAGTCACTAAAATACATTGTAAAAAATTATATTGTTATTAATTCTTTCAGAAAAAAAAGAAATTTATTTCCAATTACATTCATAAGCCATTGATCGTCTGACTCAGATTATTTCTGAAGCAGGTGTATAGTTATGATAAAGAGTTCTGTAAGAATTACTCTTCTTATTTTCCCCTCCATCTGGTTGTCATCGAAACCTTCATTGTCTAACCTCAAACTGTTGCCATGGTTACCACTTATAAATAGTGCTCTAAGATGACTAAAATAAAATTTTTCTTCATTAACCTCAGTAGGAATTCACTTGAATATTTTTTAAAGTATTACTTGTTTATAGTTCATGCTACTTTTAAGTGTACACCCTGAAGGTAGAACTATTGAAGTTTTTGGAATTGGAAGGGGTCAGAAATAAATTACTACAACACCTGGTGTTACTTTTTATACACCTTAGTTTTCCAGGAATAAAACAGATAAAATGGTATAGACAGTTGGGCTCTTTAGTCTCAGGGACAATGGTACTCTACTAGCTTACACTGAACATACATCTAAATGTAAAATATTGGTGAGGGGTTTATAAAACCAAGAAATATTGCTTTTTAAGAGATCAGTATTTTAGTTCTCTAAGGCAGGGGTTCTCAAATTGAGGTACGCGAAAATTTTCAGGGGATTTGTGGAACAGGTACATGAAAAAATAAACCATTTTTATTTCTTTCTGTTTCCTAATCACGGAAAGTTATAATTAAATAACAGAATCTAATTGAATACTTGTGTGGTCAAGTTACTTGGAACCAACAAGCACAATAGGTTTGTTTTACTATTTCATAGACCCTTTTTATTTGATGGTATTGAAACTTAAAGCAACCTCACAACATTCCAGAAGGAACAAGATTAAACTATCCTCTGACAAAAAAAAATATTTCAGTGGTACATTGTTAGATTTTTGGATCGGTGCTAAAAAAGAGTACCAAGAACTTTCAAAAACTCCTAAGATTTTTATTGAGTTTTCAACTACATAGCTATGTGAAAGAGGGTTTTCGAGCATAATACATCTAAAAAGTAAGCACAGAAACAAGTTTAATGTTGAAGACGATTTAAGTTAGTACTTAACAAAACCCGAGCCGAACATTGAGGAACTATGTAAAAAGAAGCAAGCTCATCCTTCTCATTAATTTGTTGTATTGCATTTTAAATATATTTCCAAATATATTATGTTTTTGATGTAAAAAGTGTTTTTAATTTACAACAAGGAGGTACACAAAAATATAATTTTTCATTAAGGGGTACAGTCTTTGAGAACCCTTGCTCTAAGGAGTAATTGGTATTTTATTGCGGGATTATATATGGCCCTATTGTAATAGGTTTCTTCTTGAATAAGGAGCCCAAAAATCTTTGAACTAACTAAAATGACTTGTAAATATGTTGGACTTGCCTATAGTATACTACATATTTACAAGAATCTTAGTTGAAATCGAGAAGCTCAATTGAAGATGGAATCAATCATCTTTGAAGTTTTTTGAAACTGCTGTCATATGTAACCATTACAGGTGAACGATCACACCTACATATTACCAATACGTTCATTTCACAAATAGATTCATACAAAAAAGATACCTCTGTTTCCGAAACAGTTTCCAAGAGAGAATAGAAGTACGACAAATTGTTTCAACAACATTTAACATGAGATGCAAAGTAATTTTCTTTGAAACGTTAGAAATTTTCATATAATTAAGTGAGTTTTATATTTCACTCTCCTCTATATATTAAACAACTTATCGTTAAAAAGGGCAGGGAAATAGTTTTCTATACAATAATAACTTCCTTCTACAAAGATTTACAGTAGAAATAAATAATTAATATAAATTATTTTATTATAATTGTCTTAATTTAGTTTAAAGTTTCCAAACTGGAGATTAGGAATTGGCTTTATTGTATATATTCTATTGTTGACAAAATTATTTTTATAAGTGTTTTCCCCCATATTTACACTGTTCTCATTATCAAAAAGTAAACTGTAAACAAACGTGAAGGATATGATATTAAAAAAAGCTCAACTTTAAGGGGGTTACAAGGGGTTAAATGTATGAACAAGGGGTTCTATGTATGAACAGGGGGTTACAAGGGGTTCATTGTATGAACAAGGGGTTCTATGTATGAACAGGGAGTTACAAGGGGTTCTATGTATGAACAAGGGTTCAATGTATGAACAAGGGATACAATGTATGAACAAGGGATACAATGTATGAACAAGGGATTACAAGGGGCACAATGTATAAACAGGGGATTACAAGGGGTTCAATGTATGAAGATTTCAATACTCTGGACAGTCATCATCACAGTAACTAGAGACTCAATTTACAATAATTATAACTTTAAAATATTTATTTTAAAATACTTTATTATTCTGTTTAAATAAATATGGGACCAGAATAACCTTGGGTCTATTTTGAGGTTGAATAAAAACTGGTAGCAAGGGTTATGACGTAGATGCTGGAGACAAGTAGATTTATCTTGAGCTGGTCTGTGTTTAAATCAGCCTGTGCTAAACTTGTATGGAACTCGCATGACAACTTATTTATTTCAAACGCCTTTCTCTGTTGTAACTCGGCCTGGTTAAATATAGACTCCAGCTTTGTCTCAGTGAAAGTTTAGATGACCAGATTAACTTAATACATACGTATAAAGGATGAAGGGCTTTGTTTTCATTTTCAATTCCCTCTATTAGTTCACACTCTTGCTATGTATATATATATAGGAACAAAAACGAGTATTGTTTCCTGCCTCTATACTCTTTTAGCGTTTTTGTATTTAATATGGCATCAGTAACGGATTTAACAGATCAGTGAAAAACACTGATGTGGGGGAAAGTGCTTTTAAAGCCAATTTATGAAGGATCACCTAACATGACCAATTGGCATTAAAAATAACATCAAAATATTAAAAAAATTATAAATAAATACTCAAAAACATGAAAACATATTCATATATTTCAAAATTTCACATAAAACATATTTCAATTAGCATAGGCTCTGAGATTCTAAACATTTAAAGAGAAACTTTGAAGGAAAGATAAAATTATTTATTGACCAGAAATCTATATATTATTATATTATTCAGGATGGATATTACACATACTTAGAAAAAAAACACTTTAAAGAACTATTTGAAAATGGACAACAAACTTGCATTATACGATTGGTCATGACTCAATCCCCTACTCAGCCACTTAAAACCAGTTACCAAGAAACAAAGAAAGTGGTTAAAATAAGAGAGCAGTGCAAGTGGCTCCACTGATCTGGATATAAAAAGTACTTGTGTGCAAGTGAAAGTAGAGGAGGTACTGGAAAGAAAATCTTTAGATAGAAATTATGTAAGAGTCACCTGATATTAAAAAAGTGAAACATGTTCAAATACTCATTAACCATATAATTAGCAGAAATATTACATTATCCTCTATGCAATTAATTTGTACTTCAACAGTAAATTTGTTAATTACTTCAATTAATAAACTATAAAGTATACAATTTCTTGTACAAAAGTTATCGGTTTTTAAAACATCTTTTTTATTATTAAATTCCTTTTATTAGCTCACACTCTCCTGATATATATTGTAATTATTCTTTTTATTAAAAAATTAATGTGAATGAATGGTTCTTTAAAATTGTCTTTAATAAAATTTCTTAATTATTTTGTGCAAGGTAGGTTAGTAACTTTTCTAATTTATTTTAAGATAAATAAATTTTCTAGAGCTTTCTTTTTTAATAACAAGTTTAATGTATCATTTAAAACAATTTCTTAGCAATTATAAGTTCTATTAATAAATTACAATTTTTTTTTCTTTTTTTAGCTTTTACAAATTTACTATAAGTTTCCTTTATTATCATAAGTCTTATTACTCTAAATTGTATTTCTCTTTTGGCAGCAACAGTTTTTATTTAATTTAGTCTAAATTGATTTTAATTTTGGTATAGCACAAGCTCTCTTAATCTCGCGTTATCTGGTAGGTTTTAAATTTTGAATAATGAAATCTTATTTGGCACTCTAAAGTACAAGAACAAAAAAAAATCTAAGCTATAAATGTTATAAACTATGTTACAAATTAATTTATTTCTAAGTAAAATTGTTCCTTAATATTCTCTCTAAATGTTTTCTTTTATAGTTTAATTTTATAATAAATTCACTGGTTTCTTTTCTTTTATAAATGTCTGATTGCAAAATTTCAAAATGTAGTAATGGATCTAGCCTAGATACTTAAGTGTTTTAGATTGCAGATTCCACTTTTCAGCCTTTATCAAAATATTTAATAAGATCTTTTTAAATAAATAGTTTTAATTAATTTTCTTGAAAGTGTTTTGTAGTGTTAATTGAATTCGAGACTAACACTCCCGTACTAAGTTTGAATTCGTTAAATTTTATTTGCCAATTCTGAAACACGTCTGTCTTGTTTGAGTAGGTTTGAACAAACTGTTACACATTAAATTGTTTCTATTATATTGTTTTTTTTTTATAGTGGTTATTGTTCTAAACTTGTAATTAAATGTTACGATTTTGCCAATTTAGGTTATGTTTACATTTTTCTCTTTTTTCATAATTTGGTTACTTTATGGTTTGAATTTACTTACATATTTATATTATACATAGTGCCTTTCTTACTTGCTATTCCAAAATGTTACAATATCTTGTACAAATTTTCAATCGTTAGTAAAATATGTTTTCATTGATTCAATGAAGTTCAAATACATTTTTTAACTATAGTGGATGAAAGTGATGATAATAAATTGTTTTCAAATATTTATTCCATAGTTAAATTATAAAAATTTGGGGGCCAATCGGGATTCGAACTGAGAATCTTCGTAATTGGAGTCTAGCTCGCTTTGGCACTGCGCCAACTTCTCAATACCTGGACATTTATTTTACAAAGATGTATATGAATTGTACTACAATCAATTGTTGCAATCGTTATCCCATCATATCATAAATAGTACTCTAAGGTTGAAAATAATATGTAGAGAACAAAATAAAGAAACAAAATGGAAATAAACAAAAAAATGAAAAAAATGTTCTTTGTTAACAAATTTTTGTATATTACTTGTTTTTGGTCAAAATATCTTTTTTTATTTTCCATTGAACAAACCATTTCTCTTCAACACATTAGCCTTCAGTATGTTTGAGAATGTAACTACACTTCCTTAAAGACAAGCATGATTCTTGCTAAGTGAATAAGTCATAAAATGAGAGTAAGAAAAGAGTGCTGCTATCAATCTATATATTTATGTGAGTGTGTATAAATCGTCTGGTTCACACAAGTTCCCTTCTTGTTCTTGTCACAGATTAAACAGGGGAACAGGAAGATTATTTCATATAAGATACCAAGAACACATAACGGAAATCTGTAAACTGATCAATCACAATCCTTAACACATAAACCTCAACTGCCTAAAATATTAGCCGATGATAATTACTAAAAAACTTCAATACGTAACAAACTTCACAAAACCAAACAATAGGAATATCAAAATACTTCAAATTCCACCCAACACATATAATCAAATAATATTTACACCATAACTCTTATTTGTGGACATAATCATCTCTTAAAAGTTGGAAGTTATTTATTTGACACACTCTCTCATTACCATAAATTAAAATTATATCTTATGTTAGTGAGGTACAATCAGAATTGAAAATGGAATCCATGTCCATTCACGAAGTTCAAATTGTGAGTGCTGCTTTTAAAAAAGTTTATGATTTAAACAAAAAACCAATATATTTTTCTCTAAATTTAAAATAAAATTTAAGAATAGTTTCAAAGTTATAGGAGCAACACTAATTATTTCGAGGAAAATAAAATGGCCTATTAAAAACATTGTGATTTATGAAAATCATAAGATTTATATAATAAATTGTAAAAATAAAACAATGAAAAATCCCAACATATATAAAAACCAACCCGCCTTTAAATAACCTATTACATATTTTTATTTTGGACTTCCTCAAGATTCTTATATTAATTTGTTGATATGTTTCAAAATAACTCTGTCAATTAGAGGTTATGTACTACATCTACTGTCCAAAATAGTGTGGCATTATGACCAGGTAAGATAAACGTGAAATATCTTCATTCAGCATTTTAATGTTAATAATTTTAGAAAAAAGTAACAAAACAAGATATCTAAATGCAAGAACACACAACGCTCCTGATATTTGATCCATTGTGAAAAATAAATTTAATGAAGTTATGACGATATGAATATGCCTTTTACAAACAATTTGTGTTTATAAACAAATATACTGTTTACACAAATACAGTATCTGTACCTATATGCAGTATTGTAGCTTTACGCACATGTCAATTCAAAGCCTTGACCTCAGCATTGACAAGAAAAGACACTCATCAGATTAAGAACAAAACATTGTATAAACATGAAAATTTCAGAAGATGGGACTAAAAAATATCAAAACTGTGGTAAGTGTCTCGACAAATATCTTACACCACACTTCCAACTCTCTTGCAGTTGTTGCAGGCCTTCACTAATTGAACTGTCCCACAGCAGAAGATTTATACTCTGATAATGCCATAGACATTGCAAAGGCAATTCAAGCACAACTTAAAATGTAATTCTATGAGGATACGACACCAACCACCAACCACTGAAAGCAGCACTGGCATGTTAAAAAATTTAAAACAACACCCAAAATTTAAATAGTTTTAAACAGCACTACCCAATATGTTGATGTTTTTAGTTATAGTACCATGAGACAAAACACAACAAGACAAAACACATCCTCTGCAATGACCCTCGTTTAAATAATTTACATGGTTTTATTTATATGGCATTAATATCGCTTTATATTATGAAGAGAGATTTAGCAGGAAACAAAATACCAAAGGAAGCACTTGCACAAGTAAATAAAAAAAAAACAGCCTCTTTTTGTTTAGTGGCAATTTATGAATAATTTAAATTCCAAATAGTTATTGCATGTTTGCATTAGTGTCATTATTTTTGTTAAAATATCTATCAATTTCTTTAAAGATCATTCCTCAACAGTCATTTTGTGACTAGTTTTAGTATCACTTGGCCTAAAAACCAATACTTACTGATATTTTTCAGCAAACGCATTTCACTCTAGATCAGTGAATTGTTCAATGCCGTGAGTCACGGACAAGACTGGTGTCAAATACAACACACCTTAGTAACAGTCTTTGAACAATGTACTGATATAGGGCAGGGGTTCCCAAACTTTTTGGTACCATACCCTCTCTTTTTGAAAAAAAAGTCTCCACTTTACTCTATAAATAAATGGTATGGCGATATAAAAAGAAACACACACACACACACACACAGACACACACACATATATATATATATATATATATATATATATATATATATATATATATGAAGTTAATATATTACTACTGTAAATACTTAGTGATGGAAAAAGTATTTACAATAGTAATATATTAACTTCATACAATCAGTGCAACGGAAAAACAATGGACAACGTAAAATATCAAGATATATATATATAAACATACATACATATAGATATTTTTTAACGAAAACGTTTCATCCAAGTGTAAGTTAACAATTTAACAACCTTTAGTTAACAAAAAGTCTGGTCGCAAGTAATAGCAAAAGTGTAATAAGTAATTTACAACCAGCTCGTCATGACCAGCAACAAGATTTTGATAAATATTTTTATATATACATACGGTCACAAGAAACATGATATAACATTTCAAGTTTTAATTTGCAAGGTAAATTTTAACTGATAAGAGGGAAATCTGTTAGTGAGATGGATGAGCTTGAATTTATTTTACTAGCATCCCTATTTGAGGTTGTGCTTTAGTAATAAAACAATGCAAGTCATTCGCAACATCAAGTTTGTTCCTAAATGTTGTTTTTATTGTAACAAGTGCTGAAAATGTTTTTTCACACGAGTAGGTGCTTGAAATTGAAGAGCTACCTGTGATACACTTTTAAGTGTTTTATCCAAATGAAGATTTGTCCATTGCGGCGCTGTTGCCACTTCGAACGGCAAACATTCATTTCCCGACACTTTTGTACTATTATTTTTTTCAAGCTTTAATTTTTATTTAAATTCCAATTTACAAATTTTGCATAACTTTTACTTATATCTCTTTTATAAATGCATACCATTCATTTAAATTTTCTGAAGATCATGGTCAGTAAAACTACCTATGTAAAAATAATCTGAGGAATAAATTTAGTTTTAAATTTTGATAAATTGTGTACTTGAATTTTAACTAAATGAGACATCATCTTAGTATTTTCCAACTGGTCTCGTACCCCCCCCCCCTTAACTTGACTTCACGTCCCCCAGTTTGGGAACCTATGATCTAGTGTGTAACGCATCTGCTGAAAAATATCAGCAAGTAGTGGTTTTTTAGCCAAGTGATACCAAAAGTAGTTATTTAAAAAACCTCAAGATGTACAACACAAAAACTGCAAGTCATTTTGTGTTTAGTGTCACTCTTTTTATTATACGAGGTGTGTTCAAAAAATACCCAGAATTTTTAAATTTTGGGCGTTTGGAGAGTCCGATTGTCAAATTTTTTTTTTATTGTGTTGCTATACATGCCCCTGAAGTATGACACAATTTTTAGCTGTATTCATTGTTTACTTTATCTGTGGCAGCCGCTAAGGTTAGACGTGTTTTCATGAGCTCTTCGATTTCTGATTATAAAAAAAAATGGATCAAAGAATTTGTATTAAGTTTTGTGTAAAAAATGAAATAAAGTGTAACAAAGTGTGCGAAATGTTAACAAAGGTCTATGGTGAGTCTGCTATGAAAAAAAACAAGCATTTACGAGTGGTATAAGCGTTTCCAAGATGGCCGTGAAGACGTTGACAATGACGAACGCCCCAGTTGCCCTAGCACATCAACAACCGATGAAAACGTGGAAAAAGTGGAAGCAATGGTTATGAATGATCGCCGAATCACAATCAGAGAAGTCGCTGATGATGTTGGCATATTGATTGGATCATGACATGACATTTTTACGAACATTTTGGGTATGAAACGCATGGCAGCAAAATTTGTCCCAAAATTGTTGAATTTTGAACAAAAACAGCGGCGAATGGAAGTTGCTCAGGAATCACTAAATAAAGTCAGTGACGATGCAGAATTAATGAAACGTATTATAACAGGCAACGAAACATGGGTTTACGGATATGATGTCGAAACGAAGGCTCAATCGTCCCAGTGGAAGCATTCTGGCTCTCTAAGACCGAAAAAGCTTGGCAAGTGCGGTCGAACGTCAAGGTCATGCTTACTGTGTTCTTTGATTTTAATGGCATAGTGCATCATGAATTCTTACCACAAGGTCAAACGATGAATAAAGTGTACTATCTACAAGTTCAATGCCGTTTGCGTGAAGCAGTACGAAGAAATGTCCGGATTTGTGGCAAAACAATTCATGGCTTTTGCATCACGATAATGCACCGGCTTACACATCGTTGCTTGTTCATGATTTTTTGGCAAAAAAAAACACTGTAATGATGCCCCAACCTCCATATTCGCCAGTCATGGCCCCTTGTGACTTTTTCCTTTTTCCGCAAAACTTAGTACAAATTCTTTGATCCATTTTTTTTTACAATCGAAAATCGCCGAGCTCATGAAACCACGTCTAACCTTAGCAGCTGCCACAGATAAAGTAAACAATGAATACAGCTGAAAATTGTGTCATACTTCAGGGGCATGTATACCAACACAATAAAAAATTTGTTTTGACAATCGGACTCTCCAAACGTGTGAAATTTAAAAATTCTGGGAATTTTTTTTACACACCTCGTAAGTAATAGTTTTTGAATGTTTCAACAAACTTGAAAATAAAGACTATAACTCACAAATGTTTATTAAACCTCACGTACAAAATAAAGAAGCCACATGCATTTCATTTAAATGATTGAGAGCAACCTAAGAAAATGCCTTAAATCTGGACTTTGTATGTACTATTCCAATATCTACCTGCTATCAGATATAAAATAAACATGTGAATCTGAATATTTTATGAATAAAATGAGCTATGGTGATTTAATAAAAATAAATCTACTGCAGGAAAGCCAATTTTATCAAGATTACTAACATAAAGAGAAACCAAGTTGAAAACATTGAAGTAAAAGAAGTTAAACTGTCTTATAAAATATTGAGGATTTTAGAAGAATTGATGTAGCTAATCATGCAAACATTAGACAAGAAGAACAAGAACACAAGCTGTTATATTGGTGAAAGTTGAATGTAACTGAGAGAAAGATAAATGATCAAAGAGCCTTATATATGCCGGATTAATATCAAATTATCTTCCCTGCTTTGATAGAATGTATAACAGACGTTGATGCACAATCTCTTGTGCTGATCTCTTTGTTTACTAGTGATTATGAGAATAATACTTCGAACAATAATATTAAAAACAAACCATAACTATTGTTCTATTAGTGGTTGAATTTTATGTGTGATGGCTAATTGAATAGTAGGAAAGTCTTAATGTATCTGGATTAATGAGGTCAAACTCAAATGGGAGTATTTTGTAATTTCCCTTGGTTAGTTTGTACTTAAATTTATGCAACATAACAAAATAAAAGTTAGAATTACGCCTTTTTTACAATATTTTTTCAAAAGTTTTAGTTTGTTATTTTCACTGTTAAAAAAATAAGAAGAGTGGTAAGATTTTTATAGTAAATACAAGTATATTTGTGTCATAAATACAAAAGTGAAACTATACTGTCATTTTTTAAACCATGTTTTTTTATGAGTGTTCAAATTATAAATTTTGCACTAAAACATGTAAATAAAAAATATTCAAACACTCTAAGAAATCAACAAACATGATCTTTTATTTCTAATGATGGCCTCAACAAAATTATTAGAAACTTCAAAAGAGAATTATTAGAAACCACATGTACTATAATTTAAACATTATTTTACTGGTAATTTTTTATAAACATATGTTTGAATTGCACAAATGATTTAATTTTTGTAAAAACATTTGCTATATGATTGTTTTTCTGAAGATGTTAATACATTTATTGGCAAAATACTTTGAAAAATATATAAATCAAAACTATTCTTGTATTTGAAATACTTTTATTCTTGAATTTTGTAACAATATTAAAGTGATTAATTAAGATTCGCCGAACGTAATGGACTACAAAATTCAAGAATTTAACACAGCAAGACAGGCTGCAGTCCACGAGAGACACTGATGAAGATCGCCACATAGCGATCTAAAACGTTCCGTCTCAGTAAGTTTTCACTAATTTAAAGTTAAAATATTTTTATTCTTACTATATTACAAGAAAACATATCACCATATTTAATACATACTTATAACTGTGTGTGTATATATATGTGTGTGTGTGTATTTTCTTAACAATTGCCAACATGTTTGTATCTGTTGATCCCACAATTAAATATAGTTTCTTTGACAATTTTTAATGTTGTTGTTTGTTGTTTTGAATAATATACTATAAAGGGGGATCTACTTGAAAAGAAATAATTAACATAACTTTGAAAAACTATTTAATACTTTCAACTCACCGTTATAAATTTTAGTTATAGTTTTATCACAGTCACCACTAACAGTAGAAAAGAAAGACAAAGATGAGCCTGTCGCTATAGCAAGCACTTCACCATTAGGAGACAGAGCCAAATGTGCTGAGTTAGATAAATTCTTGTAAGTACCCGTCTTCAGTAGGTGAGGATCTTCTCCTTTCTCAAACTCAACTGTAAAATATAAACACAATGAAACAATCAAAATAGAACTGTTGAGCCATATGAAGGAAGACTAATATAAACTGAACCTCAAGTGGGGAGGAAATGTGAGAAAGCAATGAGTTGGAGTGGAAACATTTACTTTAGGTTCTTTCTATTCAATCCTTCCTCAACACAGTCAGGTCTAAACAGTGAATATCTCACAGTTTTTGTGTTGAACATCTTAGGGTTTTTTTTAAAGTGATAACTTCTAAACCTGCAGTGAACAAAACATGAGATGAAGTCATTGCTTTTGTGTCACTATTTCTGAAACGCATTATACCATATATTTCCGTCAGGTTATGCTCAAAGGGAACTGAATTTAGTATTATAGGTTATGTTATACAACAACCATTTTACAAGTAGGTTATTATTAAAGAGTTTTGATCAGTTAATAAATATATTAATTTATTTAAATTTTGATAAATTTCAATACAAACAATTCAATATAATAATAATAATAAGTTATGTATTTCTAATCCAATTTTTGAACTTTTTAAAGAACTGATTTGAATTGAATTTGTTAAAAAAATTTGCATTCAGTAAACATCTAATAAATGTTATTTTAACCCACATTATTAACTACAATAAATATTAGTCTTTATTAAATACAGTATATTCCTCAAAAAAAGATGGAAAAATTGAATGAAAAATGTATGAATTCATATACTTGGTGATTTTCATTGAAAATTTAATGACACCATTAGCTCTATTTAGTTATCACTTCTGCCAGGACTCCCCCAAGTGCCAGAACCAATTTTTTAAAAATTTATACATTTTAAAATTACTCTTATTGGTATCACTTGGCAAATTGTTTAACACAGTCTTATTAGTGACTCATAGCAATGAACAATGCACTGATCTAGTGTAAAAAGGGTCTGCTGAAAAATATCAGTAAGTAGTGCGTTTTTTTGTCAAGTGATACCAATAAAAGTATTTTTTTAAAATAAATAAATAAATAACAATAAATGCAATAACAGATTGTACAATGATTTATTTAAAATGTTCAACTAATAATGGGGTTATAATATAAAAAATTTTGTAATGCTTGAAAGCTTATTTTACATATACTTCTCTTTATTTGACCAAGTAAGTAAATTGCAAGGCCTAATGAACTTGTTACACAAAACTGTTACGATAATATCGAAATTGGCTAATTTTTTGCTACTCAAAATTTGCTTCAGAGGTGCTTAAGTAATCATTATGAGGCATTTTGTCTTTAAAAAAACTTGTGAAAGAAGGCTTTCAAAATTGTTGATCCAAAACCAAAAAGAAGTAGATTGCTAAGAAACTTCTTGTTCATGCGATAAGACAAGGGTGTATCATTACATTTCAGAATCAAAACTGGCAAAGAAAAAATTAATTCTGCTGTGTAAAGGCCAAAACTTATACCTTGGGCAGGAAAATTCTTTTGACTAATAATGGAAATAAATTTTCCACACTGATACTACTAATTACCAGTTACTAATTACCAGCATTAGGAAAAACCCCATTTGGAGAAACAAGATGTGATATTCAAAATAAAGATGTAATCTTTCTGTGTTTCAATTCCAGGCTTCACTTGGAGATTTTGATTTCTAAACTGGAAGAAATCCATTGAGAAACCCACGAACATGTGCAAACCTATTTACATGCACAATCAGTTGACATTTAGACCTCAAAGCTTTAAAGAAGAATTAAGATTTCAAAGTACTGTACAAATTTGCAGAGTAGTTAGAAAATATGTTTAAAAATGAAAACTGTATAATACAATATCAAGAGCGCAGTGTCACAATATATTATAGTGAAAATATTGTCAAAAACTCTAATACCACAAAAATAATAAAAAATAATTAATAATACAACTTCTATACCTCTATATTCTTTGTTTTAATAGTTTTATTTCAAGTACAATTTATTGTTTTAATTAGTTTTATTTTTATTACGTGTAGTTGTCTACTCTGACTATTGTTTAACATGGCTGACCATTGTTTGTTCGTCGCAGGCGAAGAGGGGGTGGGGTTTACCTCACATATATATATAGCGATCTTAGAGAATGACTGGAATCAATCAAGTTTGTAAATTATTAAATTATAATTTGTAAAAGAACCTACTGATGATAATGACGTGATCACCGAAATATTTCATCTTAGATAACTTGTAATAATAGTTATAATTGATTATTTTTGTGATATTGGGTTTTTGCCAATATATTTACTGCAATCAAACTGTATTGATTATTTCTTCCATAGACATGTTTACATATACAGACACAGCTTCAAGTAAAAAAATTAAAGAAGTTTAATTTTCTAACTGAAAAAAAACAACAATTATATCCTACAAGGCCATATACATTGCAAATTGCGGTGTAATCATTATAAAAGAATGATTAATGATGACAGAAAAACTCACAGATAATTTCTAATTATAGGTTAAAAATTAGGTTTACTGTATATGTAATTATGGATATATAAGATTTTATCTCATACTTTATTGCATTCAAAACAATTTTTTGTTTTTATTCCTGTGTGTGTATGTGTGTGTGTGTGTGTGTGTGTGTGTGTGTGTGTGTGTGTGTGTGTGTGTGTGTGTGTGTGTGTGTGTGTGTGTGTGTGAGTATGTGTGTGTGTGTGTGTTTACATTTTTATTACTTACTTTTGGTGTCAAAGAGTTTCCATGTTCCATCTTTCGAAACCGTTGCCATGCGTGAAGAATCTGCACTGAATCCAAAGTCATACACGCCTGATGTGTGGCCTTTCAACTCAAACGCTCTTACAACTTGTTTGAACTCTCCGGATTTCGTAAGCTGTACTTCCCATACTTTCACATCAGGAGCAAATCCTGTGACCACAAAAATTTACATTACTAAAAAAGATCAAAAATAGAAAGGCAACGTTTCAAAGGTAGGTTATTCAAATACAAGAATATTTATTAAGATTATTGTAATTTTCATTCCTGATGATGTTGGTACTGTTTACCAACGAAAAGCTTTGAATATAAATTAATAAATATTCTTGTATTTGAATAACCTATGTTGTTTTAAATTATTAAACAAGCAAACTTATTATATATATATATATATATATATATATATATATATATATATATATATATATATATATATATATATATATATATTTATAGGTTAGTTTTGGTTGGTAAAGTTAGTTAGTTTTTATTTTATTTCATTCTCTCATATTTCTTTTTGTGTTTTCTCTTCGATTGACAAAGACCACTGTGTGGTTGAAATATATCATTGTTTAAGTGCTTTTATGTGTTTCTATTTCAAGACTACAGAGTGGACTCTTACCAAGGTAAGTCTGTCATCAGTCTCCTAGTCCAAAAAATCTATCTATCTATCTATCTATATATATATATATATATATATATATATATATATATATATATATATATATATATATATATATATATATATATGAAGTTAATAAATTACTATTGTAGTAATTTTATCCACCATTAAGTGCAATGATTTTACCTAGTGTGATGAGGCACCTTTCGGTCACTTGACCATTGTCGAATCACTGATATTTTTCTGGTGTAGATGTTCAGTCCGTGATGTTGGTATTTGTTGACGTTACACACACTTCTCTTGATTTGCGTTTATATAGTATGTCTTCTGTATATGTGGTCTATAAGTTCAATAAATTGTTGTGTGTGTTTTTATAAATGTGGTATTTTTCTAGTGAGTTTAATTCTATTGGGTTATTATTTATTTCAAGTATGGTTAGGTTATTTTCGTAGTTTGTTATTTCATGTTTATGTGATATTAGGTGTGATGCAACATTTGATACTTTTGTATTTTTATTTTTGAATGCTCTGTAAGGTTCTTCAAATCTTATTTTATATTGTATGTGTTGTTGATTTGTATTTTAGATCTTATTATTTTGTCTAGTATTTTTGCGATTATGTAGGATGGTGCGGTTTTGAAATTTATAAGTGGTCTGAATTATGTGTCGGGTTTGTGGATTTTTGGTATTCCTGTTAATATTGGTGCACATGGTTTGAATGGGTATAGTCTTGTGTGGTATTTTAATTTATTGTTATAGTTTAGGGTATTTCGGTGTGTGACTATTAGGTTTTTTATTGTAATAAGGTTTTTGCTAGTTGGGTCTGGGATTTGTTCGTATTTATTTTCTTTTATATAGTTAGTCATTGAACCGACGTATTTGGTATTTTCTATTATTACTGGTGTATTTGTTTTATCGGATTTTAATATTAAGTAGTCGTTGTTTTCTAGTTTTTCTCTGAGTTTTATAATTTCTTTTTTATTTATATATTGTTCCGTTTTTTTGTTCTTTCCCGTTTTTATTACGTTAATTTTATTATTAACATTGTTTCTTATGTGTTCAGTATTTTGGTGGGTAATTCTGTGGATGTTGGATTCTGTGTCAATTATTAGGTTTTTTATTATTTGTTTTTTGTTGAAATTAGGTAGGTTATATTTGAAGGAATTTGTTATTACTTTTTCTTTTTCAGTAAACTGAAAATATATATATATATATTTTTAAACAACATAGTTATTCAAATACAAGAATATTTATTTATATAAGAATAATAAAATTTATACAAGAATAATATATATATATATATATATATATATATATATATATATATATGAAAATAGCGCATATATGTTTTCATTAACTCACAGCCTCTTTGTCCATGTGTACTAGTGATAAACTCACATGGTTTATCACCAGTACACATAGAAAAAAGTGCTGTGAATTAATAAAAGTGTATATGAGCCGTTTTCATAAATATACGAGTACTAAGGTTATGTCAAGGTGTTATTTTTTAATAGAGTGCAGGAGAAAGAAGGCCTGAAGACAACAACGTACCTGTTATTGAAACGTTGCCTGTTTAAATAAATAGTTGTACCTGACTTGTAAACCAACTGCTTTTATTTAACAATAATCTCTGCAATTATAAACATGATTAATAAGTTTAACAGTTAATAATTTAACTACAGTATTAATAAAATCAAATTTAAATAGTTAAAGCTAAGATCAAGTAAGGAAAATAAAAGTAGCACAGATAAACAAATCTCTTTATATGAAAACAGAAAACTTGCAGTTTTGGGGTTGTAAAACTTGAGGTTTTTCTATAATTACACTTTTGGTATTAACTTGGCAAAAAATCCACAAGCACCATAAATACTATCCACAACACATTCGAAATGACAAAACACACTCACAATAAATACTATAATTACACTTTTGGTATTAACTTGGCAAAAAATCCACAAGCACCATAAATACTATCCACAACACATTCGAAATGACAAAACACACTCACAATAAATACTATAATTACACTTTTGGTATTAACTTGGCAAAAAATCCACAAGCACCATAAATACTATCCACAACACATTCGAAATGACAAAACACACTCACAATAAATACTATAATTACACTTTTGGTATTAACTTGGCAAAAAATCCACAAGCACCATAAATACTATCCACAACACATTCGAAATGACAAAACACACTCACAATAAATACTATAATTACACTTTTGGTATTAACTTGGCAAAAAATCCACAAGCACCATAAATACTATCCACAACACATTCGAAATGACAAAACACACTCACAATAAATACTATAATTACACTTTTGGTATTAACTTGGCAAAAAATCCACAAGCACCATAAATACTATCCACAACACATTCGAAATGACAAAACACACTCACAATAAATACTATAATTACACTTTTGGTATTAACTTGGCAAAAAATCCACAAGCACCATAAATACTATCCACAACACATTCGAAATGACAAAACACACTCACAATAAATACTATAATTACACTTTTGGTATTAACTTGGCAAAAAATCCACAAGCACCATAAATACTATCCACAACACATTCGAAATGACAAAACACACTCACAATAAATACTATAATTACACTTTTGGTATTAACTTGGCAAAAAATCCACAAGCACCATAAATACTATCCACAACACATTCGAAATGACAAAACATACTCACAATAAATACTATAATTAACACATATAATTGACAACTACTCTATGAACTACAACACACCACAGAACACCAATACACCACACTAACACCAACACAACACACCTGAGCAACAACAGTCTTGTACGTGACTCACAGCATTGAACAATATGCTGACCTAGTGCGAAACGCGTCTGGTGAAAAATATCAGTGGTTTCTTGCCAAGTTAATAAAAAAAGTGTAAAAATAAAAATCCCTTCTGGATTGAAAAAAAAGAAAACTAACAGAAGTTACATAAAGATTGTATTACTAGATGGTCTTAGAAACCCAATAACAAAAATTACTAATGGAATTTTATATAAATGTAGAAAATTCGAGAAAGAATAAAGTGTATTAAATGTGTAAATAATATAAGACATGAAGGGGATAAAACTTATGTACATCAAAGTTTTTATTTACAGATTGGATGGTGATTAAGGTCAAGCAGAAGGTTTACTTAGCTAAAAAAATTATTTATAAAGTCATTAAGTACCAACATTTTCTATTTTTTTCACTGAGACAAAAATGCAATAAATGTTAAGCTATATGTATATTATGTCTCCATAAATCCCAGAAAAGCTTTTACAGATAACCCATAAATAATGTCTTTAGAAACAACTTTAATGAACAAACAACAAAAAACATCTATGAGATAAATAAATGCAAGAAATGACTTGTAAATGCACATCAAGCTTTGACAAGCATTGATTTTAGGCTTTTATTTAATAATTGTATTTGGTTAATATATAATATGTATATTATATATTACATATGTATATATATATATATATATATATATATATATATATATATATATATATATATATATATATCGAAATCTTGTTGCTGTTCATGATGAGCTGTTAATTACTTATTACACTTTTGCTATTACTTGCGACCAGACTTTTTGTTAGCTAAAGGTTGTTAAATTGTTAACTTACACTTGGAGGAAACGTTTTTGTCTTACCCTAAAGTCTATGTAATAGCAAAAGTATATATATATATATATATATATATATATATAGATTTTGTCTATGACAATTATTTTATTTCATTCTCTCATATTTCTTTTTGTGTTTTCTCTTCGATTGACAAAGACCACTGTGTGGTTGAAATATATCATTGTTTAAGTGCTTTTATGTGTTTCTATTTCAAGACTACAGAGTGGACTCTTACCAAGATAAGTCTGTCAGTCTCCTAGTCCAAAAAATCTAAATAATCTTTACCAACCAAAATTAACCTATAAATATATATATATATATATATATATATATATATATATATATATATATATATATATATATATTAAATATGGTGAATGTTTTCTTGTAATATAGTTAATAAATTAAAAATATTTCATAAACAAGAATACTTTTAATGAATATATTTATTCCTAATTTAAAATATATATAATAAATTAAAAATATTTCAAAAACAAGAATACTTTTAATGAATATATTTATTCAAAGCTTTTCGCCGATAAAATAGTACCAGCATCTTCGAGAAAATAATTATCTAATAAAATATTTTTACAAAATTCTAGATTAAGAATATTTTTAAGAAGATTCTAGAATTTTGTAAAAATATTTTATTAGATAATTATTTTCCTGAAGATGCTGGTACTATTTTATCGGCGAAAAGCTTTGAATAAATATATTCATTAAAAGTACTCTTGTTTTTGAAATATTTTTAATTTATTAACTATATTACAAGAAAACATATCACCATATTTATTATATATATATATAATAATAAACAAATGGTAAAAATTCAAAAATGCCCACCCCCAATTAAATAAAAATGGGCCGAAAACATATCCTGAAGCTATATAATAATTATTTTTTTATTGCCACAGAAGGTCAATTCTAAATACATATATTGAAATCTACCTATATGAAGTATCCAGTCAGGATGTATTTGGTTGTAGTTTTATACATTAACCAAGGCTAGAATATAGATCACATGACGTCACCTGCCGAAAAGTATTACTCTGCGGAAGTAGACGCCTAATTAGGTAACATTGTATAAAATTAGAACCAGATCTATCCTAACTGGGACACTTTATAGATATATTTAAAATAAACGTATACGTAGTATGGCACACCGTTGATAAGCAGACGTAGTAGGCTACTTCTTAGTACTCCGCACTGAATTTTTTACCCAACTTTAATTTGATTAAAAAAATAACCTTTCATGTGGAAAAAATGTTATGCACATGGCCTTAGGACATGTTTTATGTAGTTATGTTTGGACTCCGGTAAAAAATATCCCTCTGCAATAGTGGCCTCCGTATAATACACGTAAGTACCTATATATAATACGTATAAATAAATATACGTACTATATATATTACGTAAGTACTTATATATATGTTTTTTTTTTATAGTAATCAAAAACAAATAAGGTTATTCAAATACAAGAATTATTTAATTCAAAGCTTTTTAAGGTTTAATGCAAAGCTTTACTTTGATAAACGGTACCAACATCATCATCAGATTGTATTATTCAATCCTGTGTGTAACTGATATGTTACTAAATATCATTATATCTTTCATAAATATTTACAGAATACATAAATAGGCCCTAGAATTATAATATAAAAAATCAGTTGTTGGCTATAAATTTATTCTTTGAATTAGCACATGACAAACCCTGAATTTTTGATTTTTTAGTAGTAATCACTATGAGGGGAGGTTGCCCCTCAAATCCTGTCTGTGAATGAGCCTAAACTAAATCACCTGTACAGATCTATATCAATGTTTACCTATGTTTAATTACTAAAGAAAATACAGATGCTAAAGATTAATCCCTACTGTAGTAGAGATTCCAACACGAAGAAGTATAACTGTGTTTTATACCTCTTTACATCAAATATAAATAATATATTGATGGGAAACCTGAAATAAAAAACATGGTTTCAACTAATTTTCAAAAGACTGTAATTTTATTCCATTATTAATAAATCACATTAAAAGTTTGTGAAATTATCATTTTAGTATCAAGCATGTAATAATTCCCAACTCAATATTCTACAATCACTTAAAAGAACATGACACAAATACGCAGACATTTACCATAATCTAGAAATTTTACACATCAACAAAAAAGGACTCCATTTCAACACACTAGAACAATATGAAATTTACAGACCCACAAAAACACAAAATACAAACATATTAAACGAACTAACCTAATACAAATCACACGTACTCTTTGACACTATCAAAAACCGGTCTTTAAACCCAACAACTCCGCAAAACCCAACAACTCCAATCAGAAGATACTGATGAAGATCGCCACATAGCGATCGAAAACGTTCTGTCTCAGTAAGTTTTTACAAATTTACAAAATTTAAAGTTCGGATAGTCATAAACTAATGTTAAAGTGATTAAACATTTTAGTATCAGGCATGTAATAATTACTGTAATTGAACGTACAGTATTTATCTTTAAAAATGTCTAAAAAAATATTTTGTTCTATAGATTACTTCTCACATTTTTGAGGTTTTAAATTATGTATATGTAGTTCAAAACTACAACTTATAGAAATACAGTTTCCAGCTCCAGTGCAAACAATAGTATTAAAACTTCTTAGTTTTTTTTTCTAATTAGAGAAAAATCCAGTTTTCATCTGGTCTTGTACAGAGGTTCACTTGTAGGCTCAGAAATACTGTGTAAGGAAATTGTTTATTGATAACATTTTTAATCAAATATTTGTACTTGTAGTGAATCATATGAGTCAGCCAAGTGGCGCCTGAACTATAAACTTCTTTACCATGTAAAAAAGGCATCTCCCTGTTTGTTTAACCTTGCTAAGTAAGTACTTATTTAGACATTTAATATAAAGAGAAAAAGAGGTTTTATCACTTCCTCAAATTAGGCATTTATCTATAAAAAGTCTAGATAAAAAGTTGAATAATTATCTGTATTTGTATAACTGTCTATATTTAGAAATACATCACTCCAACAAATGCACTAAATCATTGTTCACAGTCAGGTTTTTATTATTGAAGAAACATAAAAAGATTTTGAACTTGGATCTATTTTGTCTATATATTTAAGTTAAATACCCAACCACCTCTAAACACACTGTAATTAGAATTACACAGATTAGCTGCAGATGATGAAATCTCTTGATTTCATACTGTGTCTATCTCAGAATCTGAGTATGATTTTATTCACAGTTTATGAGGTAGCTTTTTGTGTATTTATTTAGACAAATTAGCCTTTTAAACATTTGCATAGGGTTTAATGAGTAAAATTTTATCTTCAATTAATATTGCAAAAAATTTACACTTTTATTCAGGAAATGAAGTTCTTTGCGCGGAAGATCTTGTCTAAGTCGAAATAAGTAAGTTAAACTCACCAGAGGCAGCTACGAATCTTCCACAAGGGGATATCCTTGCCCGGAATGTATTCATGAGGTAGGTGTCCACAGATGCTAACACATTTCCTTTCAAGTCCCATATCACCAGATGATTCCCAAAGGAACAACTCATCATGTATTTGCCGTTAATTGCAATACCAATACCCACAGTTTCCTCCTCATATTGCTAAAACAAACAAATATATTTCTCAAAAACCTGGTTACTTTTAACATACTTAAAACACTATCAATAAGTAACAACATGGTGTTACATCCCAGGTGTAGACCATGATTACAATAAGAATAACCAAGGATATAAACATATTACAATTTATAAAATATAGATATTATTTAAACCAATAACTTGAACAGAAAAGAGAAAGTTGGATAACAATAAAACTATTTATATAAATAACCTAATTAAAAAGAAAATTCTTATTTAATTATTCCAAATCCACGTGAGCTACTAGTTTCCACTAAAACAAGTACTTACTAATTACAAGTGTTTTAGAAAAATTCTTGTAAAGTTTGAAAAATGAAATGTGTATTGAATTATAACCTTTTTAAGTTATATTTTCACCAGTAACTAGAACAAAAAAGAGAAAGTTACATAATATAAAACTATTAAAATATATAACAAAACTAAAAAAAATTCTCATAAAAATTGAAAAATTTATTGATTTATATATAACATTTAAAG
Source organism: Prosapia bicincta (assembly GCA_036971475.1). Classification (NCBI taxonomy): domain Eukaryota; kingdom Metazoa; phylum Arthropoda; class Insecta; order Hemiptera; family Cercopidae; genus Prosapia; species Prosapia bicincta. Next base: position 301,971,280 of record JBAIZL010000001.1, on the reverse strand, counting down.
TTGTATATATATATATATATAATTGCAGTTCCGATATTTTACTAGAATTTCATCTAGCACTGACAAGGTGAACCCAACAACAGTTGATTTAATCGGCAGAAAGGTGAACAAAAGGAAACGAATGTAAGTAATTGTTTGGCTCAGGTGTGTGTGGATTGACGTCAATGGGTTGATAGATATAGCTTCATTCCTCTATATGTAGGAGCAGAGTTGTCTGCGCTCTTCACTCACTTTTCAACTGTTGTTGATATCACCTCGTCAATGCTAGATGAGATTCTAGCGAAACATTGGAACTGCGATTTTATGCACTGAAGAATGAACGGATGTACTCCTGATAATACCTATTCATCATATTTTTCCATCCGTGAAGGAATACGTATCAGCATATATATATATATATATATATATATATATATATATATATATATATATATATATATATATATATATATATATGTAGTATAACATAAACCCTTTGTTTTTTGTTATTATGTTATTTTTTAACTTTAGTGAACAAACCTTTATACTCTTAACTTATAGTAGTTGGTCACCACTTTACCTATTATTGGATTTATTTCCCTGTCATTTAATTATCTTATCCTACACTATGACCTACCTTAAACACATTTGTCTGTACTCTTTTCTTTATAAAAATGACACAATAATCATAAATGACAGCAATAAATCAACAACAAGGTTACAATTCCTAAAAACAGAGCAGATGAATTTTTTTAGAATCTTAAATATATCCTTTAAAATTGAGTTTATTATTATTATTTATAATGTTTTAATTAAAACAGATTATTTAAGTAATCAATGTATTATTATATTTAGTAAAATAGTATTTAAATTCCCAATACCTAATTTTTTCAGAGTGTTGAGGAAAAATTGCCATCTTGCCTCTTGAAATTGCATCACTGAGAAATAATTATTTAATTGCCAATTTTTTATTTGTTTTAAAATAAACTTTTCTCTATATTTTAATGATTTAATATTTGAATTTAATAAAGGAACATTGAAATATAATTTTACTGACTAGAAAATTTGCTCTTGAATTATGTAGTCCATCATGTTCAGTGAATCTTAATTAATCACATAAAGTGATTAATTGGAAAATTTAGTCCTTTTTAAAATAAATTTGTACTAAAGTGCAGTGGCGTATTTCCTTCAAGCGTAAGTTCAGTCACCTTGCTCCTTAGTTTGATTTCTTCTTCTTCTTTGGCGCTATACACTCTATTTAGTATCTGGCACTCTGGCTCAAGACATTAGTATACAGATACCTTTTTCTTTATAAATTAATTACTTTAATTTTATCTTTCCTTTTACGCAACAACTCTCTTTGAGATTTTTTTTTAACAAATGATTATTTTTTATTCTGCTTTGGATACACCCCTGCAACATTTTTTTTTACTGGTATGGACCTGGTTCTCACTACACGTTTACTAAACTTTTCAGTCAAAGGAAGATTAACTATGTTTTTCTACACTTAATTTTCTCTAGCGTGTCTTTCCCCTTCCCGCTAAATTTTCTAGCCAATGAAAAACAAAGATTTTAACTTCTACTAATCAAATTTGAAAATTATATATTAGTATTTTCAAACTAGCTGTTATTTTGTGAAGGTGAATGTGACAAATCTGCCAATAACTCCTGTCCTTTTTTTAGTTTCTAGATCATAACAAAATACTCTACCCTAGTTCCTTACCTGACCTTTACCAATTGCCGTAACTAATTCCAGATTTCAACTTCTTTTACCTTTTATTTCTTTGACGGCTTTTTAAAATAACTAAACTTTTGCTTTTCTTGCTTATACTAATGTTTTCATACATTTAACATTATAATTTATACATATATATTCATTCCTGATGATGTTGGTACTATTTATCAACAAAAAGCTTTGAATGAATATATATATGAAGTTAATATATTACTATTGCAAGTAATTTTATCCACCATTAAGTGCAATGATTTTACCTTATGTGATGAGGCACCTTTCGGTCACTTGAGCATTGTCGAATCACAGTGATTCGACAATGGTCAAGTGACCGAAAGGTGCCTCATCACACAAGGTAAAATCATTGCACTTAATGGTGGATAAAATTACTTACAATAGTAATATATTAACTTCATAAAGTCAGTGCAACGGAAAAACAATGGATAACATAATATATATATATGCTGATATGTATCCCTTCACAGATGGAAATATATGATGAATAGTTATTATCTGAAGATTATGTGAATAGTTATTATCTGGAGATTATCTGTTCATTCTGAAGTGCATAAAATCGCAGTTCCGATTACAGACTAACATTAAAAATGTGCAAAAAATTTAACTTTTCGTATTTTCAGCGGAAAAAAGTTAATACTCGTGTTTTACACATAAAACGAGTAATTTTTTTTTAATAAAAAAACCCAACATCATTAAGACTATATGTTTACCCTTTATTTATAATAACTGTAATTATTTAATAAAAAGTAAATCAAAATTTCTCTTTGTTGACCTCAGTAGGAGTTTGTTTTAAAACCTTTTTTTATATTTCTTGTTTATAACCTTAACTCAGAGCCAGCTTAATTATTACTTACTCAATAATTTAATTGTTACCTTAGGCAAAGTAGTTAATTTTGTCACTGCCGAAACAAAACCATCTCCTTTGCGATTTACTTTATATACTTCTAAAGAGTTATCCAGTGCCTTGTTGATAATGAAAGCCTTTGAATCAGGACTCCAGCTGATATGTGTCGCATGATCGAAATCGATATTATATCGAAAAAACTTGTGTTCCTTACTGGCGTAATCTTTTGTATTCCAAACAAACACAACTCGATCTGGAATCAGAAAAAGCAGAATTTATTACTGGTAAAAATGAATAATGCATGAGTTAAATATGTATTCATTAAAAATGTAAATATGCTTATCAGAATTAAAATTGTACTCAATGCAAGGTTGTATTAACTAATATTTTCAATTCAATTCTCTGAAAATGAGTGACACATAACTACAATTTGGGCTGGGAGGTAATTTCTATACAAATGGCAAAGTTTAGAAATTAAATACCATTTATGCCATTTTAAAGCGGAAAAATGATTGAATTATATTTATTAAATTATTAATATAATTACATACACTTCTGTTTAGAATATTTGACTACATTTTTTTGCCTTCCCTAACATTACAATATTTTTCTATGTTTACGCGTTTTGGAATGACTACATTTTCAAAACGTAAATAATACTAAGTAGAGTACTTAAAAAGTGATATTTAAGTTTTGAAAACTGAGTCATTTCGAAACGGGTCAACAAAGGAAAATATTGAAATGTTAGGCAAGGCAGAAAAATGTACTCAAATATATAAAGTCCAATCCCAGTAATCCGAAATAATAAATGTACAACCATTTCGGATTATCGGGTTCTTTAAATTACCGTAATGTACGCTTACTACGTATACATACATACGACGTAAATACGGCTACGTATATGCCTATACGGTATTAAAGTACGTATAGGCTAGTGTTAAGAGTAGAGTTAGTTAAGTACAGTACAGTAAAAACTGAAAGTTCTTTCCTTGTTGGGATAGAGTTCAGAAAAAGAGAATTTCACCTTTTCCTCCAATAAAGGGTCATATATGGGATGGTTTCGCGATCTTTTTTGCAGAAAGCATGTGTATAGAGAAGATTGTACCAAAGCGTATTCTCTCATTCTCACTGTGTTCTCCGCGCACTGCTATTTTGCTCCATAGAAGACACAAACGACACAAAAATGTTTTGACACTGATTGTTGAGTTTCTGATCCCGAAATCTACCGCTAATTTTTTTGCAGGTGCCACAGCAATAAAAATTGTTTTAGAATGTCGCACTTATTTGACATGAAAGTGTTTTGTGTTTTCTTTGAAAATAAGACGCCATTATAACATTAAAGCCTAAGACACTGCGATGGCAAAACGATTCTACCGTCTGCTTGCCGTATACGTTGAAACTGAACTCCTCTAGGCTAACTAATCAAAATGGTTGATACGCTGAGGTCATTGCAAAGTATACAAAACAATGCTGCCTTCCTTCTTCGAATTTCTCTTACAAGTATAGCCGTTCATTTATTTCTCGTTTTGATACTTTCGAAAATCGTTTCGGATTAGTGGAACTTTCGGACTGGCGGAATTCGGATTACCGGGATTGGACTTAAATTTATTAGTTTGAATACCTGAAAACTTTAAAGTTTGTCAACAAATATTAACCTTAAATACATGTATATATAGTGTTTACTTATAAATCGAGTTTAACGCTTACAGGAATAAAAATTTATTTATTCTTGCAATAAATGTATTCTCCAATTTGCGACATTTTGCCAAACAAAACTACGCACATTGAAGTCTTTACGAGCACTGCATTCGTATATTTATTAATAGCTCTTACTTTCCGTCACTCGTTTTATGTGAAAACTATCTTGAAACTAAAATATTGGAATTTACTCAGGTAAGTATTAAATTATTATAAAATTTGTTATCAAATTGGCGAATTTAAAGAAAGTGTTTAGCAGATAAACGATTAAAAAGGAAAAGATATAATCCTTGTGGAAAGGTTTTAACCCTCTAAAAACCCTCGCTGCTCTTCTGCTAATAATAACAATAGCGATAAAAATATGTAATTTTATTTCTGTGACCTCATAAAATATAGTAGACGATTTGGGTGTGTTTACACTATGAATAAAATGTGTCATAGGCAATGGTGGTTTTTTTCTTATATTTATTTGTGCAATATTTAATATGTGCCAATATTATGATATTTGTTCAAAATAATACGACTGTCACATTAAACAATGCCATTTGTAATCTTAATACCTTAAAGAGCAGAAGTTACGTTCCACAGAGGAGGGTTTACATTTATGGTTGCTTTTGAGAGTACAGTAGTGTAATGCCAATATATCAATAACTACAGTAGAGAATAGAAGCAACTCCTTGTGTACGAGGATTTACATTTATGGTTGCTTTTGAGAGTACAGTAGTGTAATGCCAATATATCAATAACTACAGTAGAGAATAGAAGCAACTCCTTGTGTACGAGGATTTACATTTATGTTTGCTATTGAGAGTACAGTGGTGTAGTGCCAATATATCAATGACTTCAGTAGAGAGCAGAAGTAACCAATTGTGTTGCAGGATTTACATTTATGGTTGCATTTGAGAGTACAGTGGTGTAGTGCCAATACATCAATGACTCCAGTAGAAAGCAGAAGCAACTCCTTGTGTACGAGGATTTACAATGATGGTTACTATTGAGAGTACAGTGGTGTAGTGCCAATACCTCAATAACTCCAGTAGAGAGCTGAAGCAACTCCTTGTGTAGGAGGATTTACATACATTTATCGTTGGTTTTGAGAGTACAGTGGTGCTGTGAAAATACCTAAATAACTCAAGTAGAGAGCAGAAGCAACTCCTTGTTTACGAGAATTTACATTTATGGTTGCTTTTGAGAGTACAGTGGTCTAGTACCAATATATCAATGACTCCAGTAGAGAGCAGAAGCAACTCCTTGTGTACGAGGATTTACATTTATGGTTGCTTTTAAGAGTACAGTGGTGTAGTGTTAATACCTATATGACTCCAGTAGAGAGCTGAAATTACCCTACAGAAGGGTACCATTATTTACCGATTTTTCAGTATCCCTTTTTAAATTTAATTTCTTTATGTAATTTTAGTTCAAACACCATATTCCACTTCATCAGCCAACGCTTGAATATCGTACCATATTTTATTAATATGTTGGGGGAAAAGCAAAATTTATAGCGTTTTTCCCGTTTACTACCGAGAATACTACATGTTTTAGAATAATAACACGCCTTTAGAATTGAGAATCCACTTCCGTTTCCTCTTTACGTTAACTGATATATCTACTTAGAAGAGTGTTTACCACATCCAGGAAGCAAAACTGTCGTGTCGGCAAATAACAATGTGACGACGAACTACTGTGAAAACACTTCGCGCTGTCACTTCAAAGCATTATCAAGCCAGCATTGGCTGCATGAAGGACGGAAACGCAAGGCCGGTTTTATCATACGACCTCGAACCCACAAATATCCACAAGTTATTATTTGGACAGAACACTTGCCAAGTCATTATACATCATCGTCTTGTGTTCAATATTACAACACAAATATCCCTGAATAAATAAATTCGATCCAATGTTTGATCTATGATGTTAGGTTTAAGATATTATTTTTCCAAGATGTCACAAATTTTTAGACGTTATATTTCTAAGATATAAAGTCATAGATTTAAATTATTTCAGTGATATAAAGTCACAGATTTTAGACATTATATTTCTAAGATGTATAGTCACAGATGATGACGTTACATTTCTGAAACGTTGTGTTATAATTTAAGACAATATATTAAAAATCACAATAAAAATATTGAAAAGAACCCCAATACCACAAAAATAATCAAAAATAACAAATAAGACAAGTTACTTAAGATTAAACCCTTATGTACATTTCGATGACCATGTCATCATCATCAGAGGGTCTTGTTACAAAACACAATCTAGCACACAAGAAGTTACAAACTAGAATGATATCATTCTAGTTTGTAACTTCTTGTGTGCTAGATTGTGTTTTGTAACAAGACCCTCTGATGATGATGACATGGTCATCGAAATGTACATAAGGGTTTAATCTTAAGTAACTTGTCTTATTTGTTATTTTTGATTATTTTTGTGGTATTGGGGTTCTTTTCAATATTTTTATTGTAATATATTGTACCACTGTGCTCTTGATATTGTGTATATTAAAAATCAGTTAACATTTTCACCTTGGCTATTGTGATGATAAATTTAATAATGCTGCTAAAAATTTTGTGTTGGTATTCTTTCAATTCAGTTTACCAATTGATATTGAAAGAACTTTGATGTTTTTTTGAGTAACAAAAATTAAATTTTAATACAGTGGCCTTGAGTAGGGCAGATTCTATATCTGTTCACAAAACGTTTATTTGTCAACTCTTAATAAGACAGTTTTATAAATATTACTGTTATGTCTACACTATTTGTAGTTCAATTGTATCATTTAATTCCTTCTATTAGTTCACACTCTTCTATATATATAGTTCAAACCTTCAAACGTTAATAAAATACTTTTTATTCATTCAAGTTCAAATACCTTTTTTTAAACTTGTAGTGGATGACTCTTGATGTCAATGCAGTTTTTTCAAATATTAATTCTTTAATTAAATTTAATTTAATTAATTAAATTTAAATTTAATCTCCCGTAGTTTTAGACGGGAGAAATACTTTTCACAAAAGGGCAAGGTATGCAATATAGTTATTTTGCCCAATTTGGCTTAAAATAAGTGATAACATATGTTTTCATAAAACATCTAATTTTATGTTATAGGTTATGTAGTAGAACAGCTGTTTTAACGCATAGGTTATGATCCTTTGTTTATATTAATTGTAATTATTTAATAAATAGTGGTAATTGTGAGAATGACCTGCAACCTACGATATTTCGGAAAATTTTTTAAAACGACTAAATAAGTGATACAAATTTTTCGTCACGTCACAACTGTAGTTGATCCACTGTAGTTTTAGCAATCCAAAGTTTATGAATCAAAAACATGTCCTGAAACTATATTGATAACTATTATTTTTGTTATTGCCAGGGAAGGTTAGTTTTATATATTTATATTGAAATATACCTATGAAGTATCCAGTCAGGATAGATTTGGTTCTAATTTTATACATTTAACCATTTGGGTAATTTATAAAATTACAACCAAATATATCCTGACTGGACACTTTTTAGGTATATTTTAATATAGATGTATAATGTGTAAATTTAAAACCAAACCTATCTTAACTGGAGATTTTATAAGTATATTTAAATATAGTATGCAAAAACCATAAAAATTAAGTCAAAACGTTGTTTCTCAAAATCTACACACGTAGGTATGCTTAACGTCACTGTATCACTCCACGGCCGATGCACAACCTAATGCACTGCACTGTGACGTCACGAAACATTTGTATCACTCCGCAACTCATTCACAACTTATGCCGCCGCACTGAATTTTTTAGCCTACTTTAATTTGAAAAAATTACTTCCCGAGGTCAATAAAAAAGATTCTTGTGGATATCCTCTAATATGGTGATTTTGAACAAATTTCCAAAATATCGTAGGTGGCCGGTCATTCTCACAATGACCTAAATACTGAATAAAATACAATTTTTCTTTGTTCATTCAAGTAGGAGTTGACTTTTAAATGTTTTTCTTTATATTACATGTTGTTTAGGGGGGGGGGCCAGTTGACAGAACATATAAACGATCATGTTAACAAATATATCAGTCCGTTATAACCGAGGTCCGGTTTAACAGGGTTCCGTTATAACGAGGTTGTATAGTATATTACAACATAGCTACACAGTTTCCGCATAAGGTAGGTTAGGTAACCACTCATAGATTCCTAGCGTAAGGTAGACTAACCGGTTGATGTATGAAGTGGCCGGAAATGCAACACATGCACTGGAACGTGATGGTGAGGATTTTAGTTCAAATATCACTAGGTAGAGGCCGATTAGTAGCACACTTAAACATGTAAATATTGGGCGAACTTACCCACGTGTCAATCGGTTGGCTTACGTTACGAAATCGTATTTATTACTTTTCACTTTATTACCAAACTTGTAATAACCGGATATTTTGCAGATATATTATAATATAGTTATAATTTATTGCAGTACATAGTGTTCTTTTATGAAAGAAGAAGAGTGTATAGTTTTCTAAGACTTTTTACAGCTCGTCTTTTGTTTATCGTAAGTTTTCAGTTTGTGGGTTAAGTTTTAGTAATCGTACTGTGCTCCTAAGGGCTTACTGGACAGATATTTTTATTATAATGAGAGAGGTCGATATGAGTACTCTAAATAAGAACAAAAAAGTAACAAATTCAATGAAGTTATAGCTCCAAGTAAATAAAAAGTTAAAACATGTTGCAGGGAATTAAAATGGTCCTAGAAAACAAAATTTAAAATTTTATAATTCACTCAAGACACGAAGATATTATGATCTAAAAATTCAAAAAAATACAGCGTGAATGGAACAATCTACGGTAACATTCAATTTATTGAAATAAATGTGAATATGTCAGGACTCTGAATTACTTCCATACCATACTTCCAGGGGATTTTATGCCCCTATATACTTCCTTGCCCTTAAGCGATATGCGATAGCTTTACAGGTTACTCCCATGAAACCTACAAAATAACAACCTTAATAACTGCATTGTTGTGGGGGTCTT
>JBAIZL010000001.1:301807000-301954500 GCA_036971475.1 Prosapia bicincta | reverse complement strand
GGGAAATAATGAGAATGAAGATTTAAGGGAGATGATGAGAACTCTCATGGAAATGAGTAAAAAAGGGAGAGAGGATCTAAATAGACAATTAAATATAAATAATGAAAAAATAAATAGACAATTAAATATAAATAATGAAAAAATAAATAGACAATTAAATATAAATAATGAAAAAATAAATAGACAATTAGATAAGATAGATGAAATAAAAGGGGTAATGAAAGATATCAGTGAGGATATGAGGGAAATAAACAAAAAATTAAAGGAAAATAGAGACGAAATGAGAGGGATGAAGGAAGATTTCAAATTCATAACACAGGAAATAAGGGAGGAAAGTAAGAAAATGATAGAGGATATGAGGGAACAGTTGAGAACAGAGGATAATACTGAAATAGAGGATGTGAGAAGAGACATAGAGGAAAAAGATAGAGAATTAGAGGAGAAGATTAAGACAAATTTTGAGGAAACAAAAGAAATAATAGCTGATGTGGTAGAAATTAATAAAAAAGAGATAGAGAAAGTAGAAAATATAATAAAGAAAAACACAGAAGAGTTAGGAGAGTTGAAATTAAAGGTGATAGGAGAAAGAGAAATAAAAGATGAGAGTTTTAGGAAAGTAGAAGATGTAAGGGAGAAAATATTAGGAGAGCAGGGAAGGTTAAGAAATGAAGTAGGAAAGATGGAGGTACTGCCAATAAAAAATTTAACAATTCGAACCGCAAGTAATAAGAAGATTGAAAAGATTAATCAAATGAAAATGGTAATAGGAGAAATAGGAGGAGTTAAATATCCGACTCAATGCTTAATGGTACAAGGCTTATTGAGAAAATTTATCAGAGGTACGGATATGTTAATGAATGTGGAGGCACAACTCGAGTTTGGAAAATGGGAGATGGAATTTAAATGAGAATAACAGAGAAAATAGAACTTATGAAGCAGATGAAAGATACAATGGAGATGTAAACGGTGTTAAGGCAAGGACAGGCGTGGGGACAAGAAAAGAGCATGGTGCCCACAGTCAGTCGGAAAACTAAGACAATAGGAAACCCAGGAATAGAAATTAAATAGAGGAAACAAGTTTACAGGCATTAATAGACACCGGCAATAATATGACATGTATCCAGGAGAACTGGAAAAGGAAAATAATAATAAAATAGGAAGGGAGATATTAAATATAGGTGAAGGAAGCAATATGAATAAACTCTAGGTGATTATATGTATAAGAAAACGTTAGCAGGAGATAAGTTTTAAGGGATGGTAACTATATCTACGATAATTTATTGGAAACTTCGTCGAATAATGAATAAAGATAAAGATGAATCTATGTTAATAAATATTGAAGCATCGTTGTAATAAAAATATGGTAATTGTGTATTTAAACTTCGTCGTATTGTAAGGGAGAATCTGCGTTGATAAATAATGGAACTTCGTCGTATATATTATATATTATAAAAGAAATATGAATCTATGATAATAAATATTAAAGCATCGTTGTAATAAAAATATGGTAATTGTGTATTTAAACTTCGTCGTATTGTAAGGGAGAATCTGCGTTGATAAATAAGTATTAAAACAAAATTTATATTCGTTGATATAGGGATAGTGTAATCGAAGGAACTATAGATATGATCAAATAGAGGATATGAAATTGCAACCTTTAAAAATATTAGATGTTAAACTTCATACAAAATAAACTGAAATGATATAAGAAAATAATTGAACTGGATGTGAGATTGGAAGGGGAGATAAAATACTAACTTAGAACTGAGAGTTAGATGAAGCTAAAAGCAAAATAAATATGAGATAAATAATAAACAAGGAATAAACAGAAATAAGGGAAAGAGAAATGTTATAACCAATTTGACCAAATCTAGACATACTATGACTCGGATAGGCTGGGATTTAAAGACATGGTATCAGAGAGTATATGTTAAATAAATATTGAATCAGACTTATGATTGGAAGGATTCCAATTGTAATAAATGTAAAATATATATATATATATATATATATATATATATATATATATATAATTATGGAAGGAATTGTAAATACCAGAACATGATTTATTGTTACTATATGTTAGAATTGTTAAAGAATTGTTGATTGAATGTTAGTTATAAGTATATTGTATTGTTAGAAGATAAGTTAAGAAATATGTAGCTTGAAGTTTTCAGCTCAGTATTTGATTGTTAAAGAATTAAGATGAAATTGTGTCGTAGGAATTAAGTATAAATGGACAATTATAAAAGAAGTAAAGACAATGGACGATAAGTTAGCCAAAGTGTTGAGGTACTTACTCAATAAAAAATGTGTTCAATTAGTTATTAAATAAAATGTACAATTGGGAAATAAATGTTAATTTAAATTTAATTAAAAAAAAAAATATGTATATTTAAATAAGCTTGTAGAATGTAAAGAATGTGTAATGTAGATATTAGTAATATTTTTTTTAATTTAAATTAAATTAGGGGACATTGTAACATTTATAGAATGGGCTATATAATATTATTTAAGAATTGGAAGAATATATTAGAAATAACTCACACAAAATTTAAAAAAAGAAATTCATTAAAAGATTGGTTAGATTAAATTGAAACGAAATTTAGGTAAAAGCCTAGAAAGGTTATAAAACGGTTGTAACATATAAATAAGATATTTGAACTGTAAATACATAAAGAAATTTGTTGTATCAAATAAAATTTAAAACAAGATAATCTAATAATAGTTATATGTCAAACAAAATTGTAAATACTAGTAACATAGGGCATAAGTAATTACTTGAAGGAAAAAGTGAAAAACGATTGTAAACAATGAAAGGTTATGTTTGGAAAAGTCCAGTCAAAACACACACATTTCGAAATATTACAAAAGTAAAACACAAAGACACTTCACACACTAATAATAGTAATTAAATAAACACTGGAAGGTTGGTTAAGGATCGGAAAATTGAAACAGTATGTTAACAAAATTAAAACTGGTGAAAATAGTTCGTTGACATTAACAGATGTGAAAGTAAAGAAATAGGTCAAGTTGCAGTCGACTCTAGTGGGAAGGAACGGAACTTCGTTAGATTAGAGCATATGGTTTCGTTTTTTGAAGAAGGAAGCCGCCATATTAAAAAAACAAACAATTGTTTAAAATCTAAGGACGCGTAGTTAGAGTCTGGCGTGGGACGCCGAATAAGGTAGCGAATCTGCCAGGACCAGTCAAAATTCTATTTATTAGAAACTTCGTCAAAATTATACAGATTTGTGAAGAAACTTTACAAGATTGAACAGGGATAAGTGAATTGAAAGAGTTAATAAAGTGTAAATATAATTTAAAGGAACTAAAACGAATTTAAGTGTGTAAAAAGTGAAAATTAAAGAGAACGGAATTCTACGTGTGAGCAAGCAGCCATTCGCCGTTATTTGATAAGTTAAGTATGTATAGCGCTATAAAAAAATAAACTTTAGTGGACTCTTAGGATAATAGGGAAGTTTAATTTTGTACATTAGAATATCTTGTGATTAATAGAAATAAGATCATAATCCAGTTCAAATAGTTTCGCCTTTTTGCTTATTCCAAATTAAAGTTTTTCCATCAGGAAAATATTTATTAAAATTAATTTCAAAATTTAGTATTGTTTTTCAAAATTTATTTAATTAACCTAAGAATTAAAAAAATATAGCCCATGCTATAAACCCCGAAATAGTAAGAGATCGTAAAATTAGCCAAGGGTATTAAAATTGTGTAACTATAAAATCAAAAGAAATAAGAGTTAAACCGAGTTTGGTAAAACTTGTTAAGTTATAAATTTTTGTTTTGTGTTTATTGTTTAAATGTTGAGATGAAATTGTGATAATAAAGAATTATGAATTGTTCCTGAGTTGTTTGTGTTTTAACTAGAAATAGATATCATCATTTAAATAAAATATTTAATAATATAAACCCCATTGTATTGCGTCTAAAGGAAAATATCATTACAATATATATCAAACTTTCAATCGTTAATAAAATACTTTGTTTTTCAAATGTTAATTCAGTAATTAAATTTAATTAATTAAATAATTTTAGTTTTATAGGTAGAGAAAGTTGTTCAAAATGGGGCAAGGTATGCAATATAACTATGTAATTTGGCTTAAAATAATTTATAACATATGATTATATAAAACAGCTGATTTTATGTTATAGGTTATGTAGTAGAACAGCTGTTTTAACGCGTAGATTATATTACTTTATTTATATCAATTGCAATTATTTAATAAAAAGTAACAAAAATAAAATGTCTCTTTGTTGACGCAAGTAAGAATTGACTTTAATTTTTTTGTCTTGGTTATATTACTTGTTTAAAAGTGTTGAAACCTATATTCATATATTTCTGTTTAAACCATTAATTTGATAGTAAGATTTCGTTTATTTATATTCTTTCCTATAGTATTTGTTTCCTCTCTATCTAAATGAGGGCATTTTCACTCAGGAAACTCGATACACTCATATATTATCCAAATTCTCAATCTAAGCTCTCAAAATCGAAGCAAGCAATATCCCTGTCGTAACAATTACAGGGGCATACAGAAGAGGCGCATAATATATTGTAAACCCATCGACATTAATACTACCATAAATAATTCCAACACAAAATTACCGCTTACAACTCCATTATTATAGCCTATTAAACTTCAATTATAAGTCTTATTTCTGAAAAATATTCCAAACTAAGCTATGCATATTAAAGCATCTTACTGATATTGTAGACTATAAGAGAGTTTATTATCATATCTCAGTGTAGGCCTACTATCGACTATTTTTACATGCAAGTTCTCACTATATATCTTGTTCAAAATTTCAATCGTTAATCAAAAACGTTTTATTCATCCACTCAAGTTCAAATACATTTTTTTAAACATGTAATGTATGTTCCTTGATGTTAATATAGTTTTTCAAATATTATTTCATTAATTAAATTTAATATTTTTTTAAAATTTTATATGGGAGAAAAACGTTTCACAATTAGGGGCAAGGTATGCAATATAGTTATTTGTTCCCATTTGGTTTAAAATAAGTGATAACATATGATTTCATATAACAGCTGATTTTATGTTGTAGGTTATGTGGTAGAACAGCTGTTTTAACGCATACGTTATTTTACTTTATTTATATTAATTTTAATTATTTAATAAAACGTAATTGCAACAAATTTGTTTTTAAATATTTGTTTACAAGTGGTTTCCACCGTTACATGACAACATGTCTGGATATTTGGTAGTGTTGGGACAGTAATTAAAAATTAATAATTTAATGGGACGGGAACTAATGAGAATAATGGAGTTTCTCACAAAGGAATCGGTATATGAAGTTTTATTTATTATTTAAGAGAGGGTGAAGAATAAGTAACTGCAGAAGAGAAAAGGTTGCTTCGAGTTGTTTGAGAAGAAACTGTCCGCTGAAGGCTATATGGATGATAGAGCATGTGCGGGTAGGGAAAATGAGTCATTTTCCATACGACAAATGAGTCACAGACATCGTAAGGCAATTAACGAAGGTTGGAGAAAGTACATGGCCTTGGAGCGAAACCATGGATTAATGTGAGCAATCTGTAGCCGTGTTTTTACAGCATTTACATGCAACTTTAAATCTTTGGAAATTCGGTTGTGATAGGTTTTTGCTTTCAGTGAAACACTCATTTAGATGTCACTGGGTATTTATTTAAATAGGTAGGAGAGACAGAATTATGGCCCGTGCATTAAGGCCTGAACTATATAAAGCTTTTAGCGGGGTTTTAGAAATGTATAGCGCTACCCCATGGAAAGAGAATGTGCAGGGTCAGTACATTAGTGGGTACAGAGGGGGGACATTTGGAATCTGTGGATAGGATCGCCTCAAGGAGACACGCCATTTAATACTAAGACTGCGGACATACAGAAGGCAACTGGTGACGGCAACGCAACGCAAACTTGAGTTGCTTTTTCACAGCACACAGAGTTGAATGCACATTCATAGCGAAGTGATAGCAACGCGGCTAGTGAGTGACACGGAAACTAGAATTGCTCCGGTCACGACATGCTGTAAACTCGTTGCTCAGTTGCCA
This sequence comes from Prosapia bicincta, assembly GCA_036971475.1. Taxonomy (NCBI): domain Eukaryota; kingdom Metazoa; phylum Arthropoda; class Insecta; order Hemiptera; family Cercopidae; genus Prosapia; species Prosapia bicincta. The sequence goes on along the minus strand of JBAIZL010000001.1, from coordinate 301,948,427 downwards.
GCAGTATTTGTTGTGTTGTATATGAGTTTCTCAAGAGTGATATCGTATTTAAATAATTATTATTTTTATTGTTTCTGTTTCTTTGAATAGTCTTTTATTATACTGCTATAGTATGTCACAAAAACCAAATATTGCTGGTTCTGGTCATGATTTGTGTACCCATCAACTTCAAGACGATACGAACGATTAACAACAATTTTTTAAACATATATAAAATCGGCACTTGAACTATAAAATTTTATTTGTTTAAAAACTAATTTTTATTTCATTGTAATGTAACGATATATTAATTTTTGCAGTTATACATAAAAATAAATACATAAATGTGCAATTAACCTTAGCTGAGTGTTATTGTTAATCTTCCTCCAGCTGAAATTTATTTCTCCATCTTTCTCGCCAGTTATTTGTTTTTTTCTTGATGTTCTAATATAGGGCCTAGATGACTTAACAGGTAGTCGTAACTGCTAATGCTCATACGATAATGATTAAAAAATTGGTCTGGGTAATTTCGTGAATTTTGCAGAGCAATATATTGACTTTGTCTTGCATTAATAACGTTATAGAGGTGTAGGCCTATACTAAATTGTCTTTTTTTGTAACGTTTTTGTAGTTTCTTTCTTAAAACATAGACAATCTTCCTCTGATGACGATATATTTAACAACTAAACTAGCAAATTTATATGAACAATCTTATAAACTGACTAGCAACTTTCCTAATAGCAACTCAAGTTTACGTTGCATTACGATCACCAGTTGCCTTCAGTATCTCCGCAGCCTATCTTTTACCACTTTGAAACTTTAATATAACTATACTATCGTTTTACACAGTTGGGATTTGGGTTCACGGGATCACCTTACCACTCACAACGCCTTTAAGGCATTCAGTTTTACTCGATGTTTTCACACAGCGATATTAAACGACCAGCAAATCACTTCAACTAATTACTATGAAGGTCAGAAACAGCTGCATTGTCCCAGTTACATAACTAAATTTAAATAGAATCAGATGCAACGCCTGACAATAGTTGTAATAAACAACTGGTGTATGCAAATTGCTATGCTGAACCAGGCGTTTCAAAAAATATGCTCATTATATGAAGGGGCTATTGTGTGTTAACATTAATTTGCGGTGGTGTTTCACAAAGTGCGAACGATCAGGATTTTACATATGCACGGGAGCATAGGGCGCTTTGGAAGGCTTAGACCCCTAAAATTAAACGTGTTCAAGTCAAGAACAATTATTATTTAAGCACATTAGGTTCTAGCACTACACCGAAAAAGTGAAAACTTTTATAGCCAGATTTACAGAAATTTTTAAATTGGGAAAAACATTTAATCTTACGTGTTGAGAAATTACCTAAACATTTGTTATAATACAAGAAAAAATAACACAGAATGTTTACATTTAACAGCAACAATTGAACTACAAATAACAAATTAGAGCTGATACAAAAAATTTTCAACGAACATCCCCAAAAATATCAGTTCTTAAAATGTATCAGACGCGTATAACGATAGTTTTTATTTCAAAAATTGGGATAAAAATACATAACTTGGACGCGTTTAAGAATGTTTTCATTTCAAAAATTGGGATAAAGATACCTAACTTAGACGCCTTTAAGAATGTTTTCATTTCAATAATTGGGATAAAGATACATAACTTAGACGCGTTTAGGAATGTTTTCATTTCAAAAATTAGGATAAAAATACATAACTTAGACGCGTTTAAGAATGTTTTCATTTCAAAAATTGGGATAAAGATACCTAACTTAGACGCCTTTAAGAATGTTTTCATTTCAATAATTGGGATAAAGATACATAACTTAGACGCGTTTAGGAATGTTTTCATTTCAAAAATTAGGATAAAAATACATAACTTAGACGCGTTTAAGAATGTTTTCATTTCAAAAATTGGGATAAAGATACCTAACTTATTATTATACTCATGAGTTTCCTACATTGAACAAACAGGTCGCAGCTTTAAACAAAGAGTCGAGGAACACAAACCGAACACCAACTCAACATTTTACAGCCACATAAAAGATACAGGACACAAATACCCAGACATTTACCATAACCTAGAAATCCTACACATCAACAAAAATGGGACCACATCTCAACACACTAGAACAATATGAAATTTACAAACACACAAAAACACAAAGGATAAACATATTAAACGAACAAACCAAATACAAATCACACATACTCTTCGATAATATCGAAAATCTGCCTTTAAAACCGTCACCGCTTAACCTAACTCCAAGCAGAAGACGCTGATAAAGATCGTCTCGGAGCGAACGAAAACGTCCTGTCTCAGTAAATTTTTACAAATTTACAAAATTTAAAGTTCGGAAGTTATAAACTAATGTAAAAGTGATTTATTATTATAGTTGTATTGAATTATTTAAAGTTCGGAAGTTATAAACTAATGTAAAAGTGATTTATTATTATAGTTGTATTGAATTATTTGTATTGAAATTTATCACAATTTTAATAAATTATCATACTTATTATGCGACTAAAACTATTTAATAACAACCTTTTTCCTTAACAATGTTCAATACATAGTGTAAAACAACCTGCGTGTTAAAACAGCTGTTCTACAATATAAAACCAGCTGTTAATTAAAAATCGTATGCTATAATTTAATTCACTTTGAGGTGATACATAGCGTAACTGACGAGAAATTGTACGTTTACGTCCATCCAATTAGTTTTTGTAGTCGTCGCCGTAGAGCTTTTCACTTCAAAAATCTTACGAAACTATTCTTAAGCAAATGAGAAAACCCGAAATTGCAACGGCGAAATCACGGAACCAGTGTTTCACAACGTTTGTTCATTTACAAAACATAATAGGTTTCACAACGATTGAACATTTTCAGAACTTGACACGTTTTACAACGATTGGGCATTTTCAGAACTTGAAACGTTTTATAACGATTGGACTGTTTCAGAACTTGACATGTTTTACAACGTTTGGACATTTACGAACCATAATAGGTTTCACAACGATTTAACATTTTCAGAGCTTGATACGTTTTACAACGATTGGGCATTTTCAGTTCTATCAGGTTTCACAACAATCATGACGTTCTGATAAAATAACGTTTTACGATTGCTATGTTTTGCTCAGAACATGTGTGAACGATTGAGACCCCCCCTCGTATCACCTGTAGTTAATCTCTATTGTTATGATCTCATCGTTTTCAGAAGTAACTGACAAGTGGAGGTTTTGTCGTGTTTAAACCGTGTGTGACTTAGCCTAGAGGAATTACAGCCATCACTTATTCTAAACGTCCAATGCATTAATCTCAATCAAGCAGCTGTATACTCATCTAGGCCTACAGGTTCTAAAGAAAGATATGACTTTAAGGTCAACCTTATGGCTTTTATGATAAGATAAGCCCGACGCAATTACAAAACCATCAATTCAGGTCGACTTCTGTTTGTAAACAATTTAATCGCATCGTGGAGCTATTTTAGTAGAAATATTGGCGCCCTCTTTCTTTTTAAAATGAATTATGTCTTTTAAATGAGTTTTAAATTCATAGTTAACATATACAAATATTTATCACATATTTGTTGAAAGTAAACATACACTTTTGAGCTAATTTTTAAGCAGTAATTATTTTTAACTGGGAAAGAAATTTGCACACAAATTTTTATTTTTTTCCGAAAAACCAATAAGGTTATCATTGCCACCACAATTTCTTACAAAGTAAATATTAATAGTCTTTAAACCTAAACTTCTACAACAAACTTAGAAATAGCCGTTTAAGCTAGATTACTTAAAGTAAAAGATAAATAGTAATATTGAAGTTAAATTAAATGAATTCTTAATTAAAGTAACTGAAACTAAACAACAGTGTAATTAGATTTTAGAGAATAAATGTAGGTGGCGCAAGTCAATCAGTAGCCGTGGCATCATCCCTAAGCACCTTTAAACTCCATCGAGGATAGTAGCGGACATAAATCCAGGTCAACTCATCACAATCAAGAATATGACATTGGTGGATCTTCGTGCTGCACCAATCATCCATGCGTTAGCAAAGAGTAGCCGAAAGTAACCACTACTTCCTCTCTACGATTCGAACGAATTGAAGACCTCCATGGACGGACTTATCTTGAAAACCCTCATTCACAGATTGCCATTTATCATTCCAGGAAAGGAATAGTTATTTTGCTTTGCGTACAAAGCAGATGCCATGACACGTGTCGATGACATCCAAAAGGTATGTGGAACACAACAGAGGAGTCACAAAGGAATGTGATCGTCACTATGCAGATCATCTTAGCCTTGTAGCCAAAGCAGGACTGAACACTGAAAAATCAACAGCTGTCCATCCACCTGTAGACGCAGCTAAAAGTGTTGAAGAACCGTCATTTACCAAGTACAAATCTGAGTTCCGATTTGACACTCTCAACCAGATGCCCTCGAAATATTCATAATGGGAACCATGAATAGTGGTGGACTAATAAAAACTAAAGTATTATAATACTATATACTAATACATGATACTAATACTAGATACTAATACATGTTGCAAATTGCCACTTGGTGGAAAGTAGACGCAACAGGTGGCAAGCTTGTAAGGGAGGTATCAGGTTGAGAGAAGCGGCAGCGCCACAGTCACGGGTTAGAATGGCCACGCCACCCTTATCTTCTGTAACGACGTCTCCTCTAAAAACTAGTCGGAAATTGTGCGATCCATGGACATGAATCTCTTGAATACTGGTAGATTGTCATTGGAGTCATATTTCTCACAATTACATCCTCTAAGTGACTCCTATCGCAGTTGATGTTTCACTGATTGTTTAAACGCAGACATTCGCTTTAGTGAAACGCCTTCACCTGGCTCTTATTGTTGCCATTTAATATTAATTGGCCTGGAACGTCATGGAAAGTCTCAAATAGTGTTTGGAGTGATGGAATCTGAGGAATTTGTTGCGGCTAGGTGGAATGAATCTCTCCTTGACAGCTTTCTGTTTCCGCACCTAATTTTGATGGTACAGTTTTTTGGTCTCCACAAATTTGCTTTGAGTCAAGCTTTACAAACGAGTACACCTAAGGATTTCTTGCGATCATTTCCAATCCTAGAATTCTAGGGATAATAACTTTCCTCCTTAGCTCGACTGGATGGGGATCAGACAAGTACTCCTAGGGACTACCTGTATACACCTGTTAACTCCTTGGCCAAGAGCCGAAGCGCCTGGGAGACTAGTAGGCTCACAGCAGCACCCGGACCAGAGTCTTTTCAGGACTCCCGACACACTACGGTTTTGTTTAGTCAAAAATAACTAGAAGATTTAAGTGTTCTAATGTATAAAGGCGTAGTGTTAATGGTGTGTGTGTATGTGTGTGTGTGTGTGTGTGTGTGTATGTGTGTGTGTGTGTGTGTGTGTGTGTGTGTGTGTGTGTGTTGTGTGTGTGTGTGTGTGTGTGTGTGTGTGTGTGTTGTGTGTGTGTGTGTGTTGTGTGTGTGTGTGTGTGTGTGTATGTGTGTGTGTGTGTGTGTGTGTTGTGTGTGTGTGTGTGTGTGTGTGTTGTGTGTGTGTGTGTGTGTGTGTGTGTGTGTGTGTGTGTGTGTGTGTGTGTGTGTGTGTTTGTGTGTGTGTGTGTGTTGTGTGTGTGTGTGTGTGTGTGTGTGTGTGTGTGTGTTGTGTGTGTGTGTGTGTGTGTGTGTGTGTGTGTGTGTGTGTGTGTGTTGTGTGTGTGTGTGCGTGTGTGGTTGTGTGTGTGTGTGTGTGTGTGTGTGTGTGTGTGTTGTGTGTGTGTGTGTGTATGTGTGTGTGTGTTGTGTGTGTGTGTGTGTTGTGTGTGTGTGTGTGTGTGTGTGTGTGTTGTGTGTGTGTGTGTGTGTGTGTGTTGTGTGTGTGTGTGTGTGTTGTGTGTGTGTGTGTGTGTGTGTTGTGTGTGTGTGTGTGTTGTGTGTGTGTGTGTGTGTGTGTTGTGTGTGTGTGTGTGTGTGTTGTGTGTGTTGTGTGTGTGTGTGTGTGTGTGTGTGTGTGTGTGTGTGTGTGTGTGTGTGTGTGTGTGTGTGTGTGTGTGTGTGTGTGTGTGTGTGTGTGTGTGTGTGTGTGTTGTGAAAGTGAGTGTTGTCATGTTAGACTAGGATACTGCGAGGGACATTAAAACCCTCTTAGTAGGTGCAGCTAGTCTGCATCAACCTGGAGATACAATTAAAAAAAAAAAAACAAAATAAAAATAACTTAAAGGAATGTTGTAGATTTTGATCATTTTGAGCGAATCGACGAGCGAGGAATGGTAATCATACGAGAATACGACTTTTCGCAGAGTCATAAGAACTAACTTATTTTTATCTTCAGGTTCTGTAATAAAAGGTATAATCATCTATTTTAATAGTGTTTGTACTGACGTTCCCCAACTAATTACAACATTTTTAAAACCAAGTTTGAAACCAAGTATTTAGTAAAACTTTTGCATTTGGATGTACTTTAATATTGGCAAACCTATTTCAATTTACCCTAACAAGCAATCTTGCCCGACTAAATACTAAAGCCTATGGCCGGTGTTGTGTAACAGAGAAAAATAATCAATGAAACAAAGAAACAAAAAAATTCTGACGCAGACCACTTACAGCCCAATTAATTATATAACAGAGAAAACACTTTATAATTCTGAAACGCAGTTTATGATAAGGCGGACTGCACGTGCAGACTAAACAATAACTCTGGTAGAAGTGAAAGGGATTCCTCTGCGGAACAGATATTCCTCCCATTGCTTTCTAGTGTAAGCATGCCTGCTCGTTTATGTTTAATAAATCCATACAAACCCAGCATTGTTTTCTCTCAAGGCGATAAGATAGCTCAGGTGTTAGCTCAAGGGAGAGGAAGCATTGTGAAGATAGTATTACGTTGAGGAGTTTAAACTCTATAAAACGGGATGTAATGTAGTACATAAACCCACACAGGTACATAATCCCATACAAGTACATAAACCCATACATGTACATAAACCCATACAGGTACATAAACCCATATAGGTACATAAAACCATACAGGTAAATAATCCCAAACAAGTACATAAACCCATAAGGTACATAAACCCATACAGGTAAATAAGCCTAAACAAGTACATAAACCCATATGGGTAAATAAACCCATACAGGTACATAAACCCATACAGATCAATAAGCCTATACAAGTATATAAATCCATACATGTACTTGAACCCATACAGACCCATAAGCCTATACAAGTACATAAACCCATTTAGGTAGATAAACCCATACAGATCTATAAGCCTATACAAGTACATAAACCCATACATGTACATGAATCCATACAGATCCATAAGCCTATACAAGTACATAAACCCATACAGATCCATAAACCCACACAGATCCATAAGCCCATACAAGTATATAAACCCATACAGATAAATAAACCCATACAGGTAAATAACCCCAAACAGGTACATAAACCCATACAGGTGCATAAATCCATACAGATCCATAAGCCCGTACAAGTATATAAACCCATACAGATACGTAAACCCATACAGGTCCATAAACCCATACAGATCCATAAGTCTATACGACTACATAGACCCATACAGATCCATAAGCCCGTACAAGTATATAAACCCATACAGATACATAAACCCATACATGTACATAAACCCATACAGGTACATAAACCCATACAGATCCATAAGTCTATATAACTACATAAACCCATACAGATCCATAAACCCATACAGATCCATAAGCCCGTACAAGTATATAAACCCATACAGATACATAAACCCATACAGGTACATAAACCCATACAGGTCCATAAACCCATACAGATCCAAAAGTCTATACAACTACATAAACCCATACAGATCCATAAACCCATATAGATCCATAAGCCCATACAGATCCATAAGCCCGTACAAGTATATAAACCCATACAGATACATAAACCCATACAGGTACATAAACCCATACAGGTCCATAAACCCATACAGATCCATAAGTCTATACAACTACATAAACCCATACAGATCCATAAACCCATATAGATCCATGAGCCCATACAGATCCATAAGCCCGTACAAGTATATAAACCCATACAGATACATAAACCCATACAGGTACATAAACCCATACAGGTCCATAAACCCATACAGATCCATAAGTCTATACAACTACATAAACCCATACAGATCCATAAACCCATATAGATCCATAAGCCCATACAGATCCATAAGCCCGTACAAGTATATAAACCCATACAGATACATAAACCCATACAGGTACATAAACCCATACAGGTCCATAAACCCATACAGATCCATAAGTCTATACAACTACATAAACCCATACAGATCCATAAACCCATATAGATCCATAAGCCCATACAGATCCATAAGCCCGTACAAGTATATAAACCCATACAGATACATAAACCCATACAGGTACATAAACCCATACAGGTCCATAAACCCATACAGATCCATAAGTCTATACAACTACATAAACCCATATAGATCCATAAGCCCATACAGATCCATAAGCCTATACAAGTACATAAACCCATACAAGTACATAAACACGTACAGGTAACCAAACACATACAGGTACATAACTCATGCAGGTACATAAACCCATACAGAGTGATAAGCCTATACAAGTACATATACCCATACAGGTACATAAACCCATACAGACCCATAGGCCTATACAAGTACTTAAACCTATACATATTCATATGTTCACATAAATACATAAACTCATAAAAGTACATAAACCCATACAAGTACATAAACCCTATACAGATTCATACTCAAGCCTAAACAAGTACATGAACCCATACTGATTCATATACCAGTACAAGTACATAAACCCATACAGATTACAACTGTTGTAAGTTAGAGTTTATAGATGCAACACTCACTGATGATGATGACTTTGTGATTGAAACGTGTGAGTCAATAAATAATTAATTTGTGAGTTCTGTGTACATATTTTATTTGTTTTAACATAACCTTAGAAGCTATACTCAATGAATAGTTGTATAACCATAAAGGTACATAAACCCATACATATTCATTTGCCCATACAGGGTACAGGTACATAAACCCACACAGGTACATAAACATATACAGATTCATATGCCCATACAAGTACAGAAACCCATACAGGTACATAAACATATACAGATTCATATGCCCATACAAGTACATAAAGCCATTCATGTACATAAGGTCATACATATTCATATTCAAATACAAGTACATAAACCTATTGATTGATATGCACATACACGTACATAAACTGTATAGATACATAAACCCATACATATTCATATGCCCATACAAGTTCATAAACCCATACATATTCATATGCCCAAACATGTACAACCACCCATACAGATTTATATGTTCATACAAGTACATGAGGCCATACAAATTCATAATCCCATACAAGTACATAAACCCATGCATATTGATATGTTTATACAAGTACATAAATCCATACAGATTTAGATCGCCATACAAGTACATACACCCATACATATTTATATCTCTGGTCAAGTACAACTACCCATACATATTCATATGCCCATACAAATACATAAGCCTATACATTGATCTTGATTTTTGAGCTAATATAATTGTAAAAACTGTGAGGAGGAGCTGTCTTGAAAAAAACTCGCACAATTTGAATTTTTACAGTATAATAAAACTTCTAGGTGAATATCCACACATCAATTACTATATGACGCATGTGGCCCAATGTTTTGGATTGTACACGTGTTTATATTATTTAAAATTTTATTTTAAAATCTATTAAAATTCATCTAAAATTAAAATACAGAAACAATCTGTATTGGTCTAGGGAGAATTGTTTTTTTACCTCTTAATACTGGTTATGTTAAAAGTTATTTTTAAACTAAAAACACTTGTACATATGTTGGTATGTTAACATACCAATATATATACAAGTGTTTTTATTTAAAAACTAGTAGCTGAGGTGAAGTTGGAATTGTTAATACTACTTTTAAAATTATTTGTTTCCAACTTCACTTGTGCTACTAGTTATACACTAAATTATAAATTGATATGTTAAACTTGCCTGGGGTAGCACTTTATTTTTAATTATTGAAGACGACCGTTTCAGGAGATGTACCTCTTTATAAACTCAGACCATAACTGATTTCTTGGTTGTTTTGGGTTTAGGTTTAGGTTAGGGATAATAGGTGTATTTTTAAAAATTGGGAGTTATAATGTCAAAAAGTTTAAGTAAATTACAGTGTAATTGAGTGTTGAGTATGTGTGTTGGGTGTGGCCTGAAATATTTGTATATTTCATACTGTTCGGCTGCGCAAACATTTCCAGCTACGCCCAACACACATACTGAAAACCCAATTACATTACAACTTACATACACTTTTTGACATTAAAACCTCCAATACTCTCTAAACAAATTCACCTAATATCCCTATTTTACCATGGAAGCCTATATTAAAGTTTGCAAGGAGGCTGGACGTGAAGGCATTGCATAGTAAAAATTTAAGCAGCTTTAAAATTCTGGTTTTGACCTTATTTAACCTATTACTAATTATAAAGTACTAGGACAAGGTACATAATTTATAAGAAAACAAACAAAATTTTCTATTTACTCGTACTTTTTATTAATAAGAGTAATATGTAAATACTCATGGAAAACAAACATTATTTGTACATAAATATTTTAGTCCTAAGTCATACCCTACAATTCATTAATTTTTAAAATTACTTGCAAAAAAATTCTCTGGTCTACATATGATGTTTGGATGGATAAATTTATTTTATTAATTTAGATCTGAAGGTAAGCTAGCGACCCGTCTTGCTCCCAGGTATAGGCGCCCAAGTTTCCTACTCATCCCCTAACCTAAAAAATACCAAGAGGTCACATACCATGTGAGCTGACAATGGCCGTCCTTAATAATATATATATATATATATATATACACAACTATTCTTTGAGCTTAACTTGTGAGGTTATGTTAAAACAAGTAAAAGACATACACAAAACTCATAAATTGATAATTTATTGACTCATGTGTTTCAATGACAAAGTCATCATCATCAGTGAGTGTTGCTACTACGTGAGTGTTGTATGGTATGTTTATGTCTTTTATTTTATTTATGAGATTTGTTCTGTTTTTTATGTGTGTTTCTGTGTTTAAGTTTATGGATTGTCTTATTATTTTGTCCATGTATTTTGTTAGCAAACAGGCTGCCTTCAGATCCATGCTCCATAGACTTAAAGAAGTCCCAATGACCACAGAAAACATAAACAAAGAACTAGACACAATTAAATATTTAACAACACTACAATAATAGACAAACTATGGTACAAAATACAAAAAAACACTAAAAATAATAATACAGACACGGAAAACAGATACATCACATTACCATTCATAAACAAAACAACAAACAAAATAGCCCGCAAATTTCAAAACATAGGATACAAAATAGCATACAAAACTAATAACAAGTTACAATACAAAATAGAACACAACACCAACAACAAGGATAAACTACAAGCACCAGGTGTATAGAAACTGAACTGCGACGAATGTAGCAAATTCTACATTGGACAAACAGGGCGCAGCTTTAAACAAAGAGTCGAAGAACACAAACTCAAAATTTTAGAACCACATAAAAGATACAGGACACAAATACACAGACATTTACCATAACCTAGAAATCCTACACATCAACAAAAATGGACCATATCTCAACCCACTAGAACAATATGAAATTTACAGACACACAAAAACACAAAGTACAAACATATTAAACGAACAAACACAATACAAACCATACATACTCTTCGATACTATCGAAAACCTACCTTTAAAACCGTCACCGCTTGACCCAACATTTCCAAGCAGAAGACAATGATGAAGATCGGCACGTAGCGATCGAAAACGTTCTGTCTCAGTAAGTTTTAACAAATTTACTAAATTCAAAGTTCGGATAGCCAAAAACTATTGTTTAAGTGATTAATAAGATTGACAGAACGTAATTCACTATAAAATTCAAGAATGAAACTGTAGGAGTTGTAAGTTAGAGTTTGTAGTAACAACACTCACCGGTGATGATGACTTTGTCAATGAAACGCATATAAGTCAATAAATTATTAATTTGCGAGTTTTGTATATGTCTTTTACTTGTTTTATATCAATATATGTTCAATTCTTTTTATAAATTTTTATATGAACAATCATTTCTATTTCACTTCCTTACACAAAATTGTATGCTATTTAGCCTCTATTTTAATGCATTTTACACATCGGATTGATTAAGGCCGTTAAGTCTTCCTCTCAAAGCATGTAATTGTTTTTATTACACAATGATCCCAAACAATATGTTATAAAATTTAAACTGCCTGATTAGTCATTATCAAATAAAAAAGTTAATTCAACAATGGAGAGGTGCGAAAGATTATAAGTAACTTGTCAGAAAATACCATTTTACCCACTCCATAAATAATACCCAATCTATTAAAATTTGACTCATTTTAAATGTGTACCAAAGAGTAAAGCTCAAATTTGAATTTTTTCTCTCTAAATAATTTTAGCAGGAATTGAATATTTTTAATAATTTTTTATTAATTTTATTAATTTTTTTTAACTTGCAGTTTTTGTGTTGTACATCTTGACAAAAGACCACTACTTACTGACTTATTCAGCAGACGGGTTTCCCGCTAGGTCAGTGCATTTTTCAATGCTGTGAATTACTGACAAGACTGTTGCTCAGGTGTGTGGTGTTGGTGTGAGTCTGTGGTGTATTTTTGTTCTGTGTGTTACTGTTCATAGAGTAGTTGTTATTATGTGCTCAAATATAATGTTTGATTGAGAGTGTGTTTTGTCATTTAGAATGTGTTGAAGATACCGCAACAAAACACACTCCCAATCCAACACTATATTTGAGCACATAATAACAACTACTCTATGAACAGTAACACAACACAGAAAAAAATACACCACAGACTCACACCAACACCACACACCTGAGCAACAGTCAAGTCAGTAATTCACAGATTTGAAAAATGCACTGACCTAGCACAAAATGAGTCTGTTGAAAAAAATCAGTAAAATTGTTGATCTTAATAATTGTAGCCTACTATAAATTTTTTAAACTATGATTTAAATAGTTACTTTATTCAATTCTTTCGTTAGTCTAATATGCAAAAAAGCTTTAGAATATGAGACAGACACTGCTTTAATTATTTTACATTCTCCTTAATCAATCATCTCTCAAATCCATAAATGTATATACAGTATAACAATAACTTTTGTAAACCAACTCAGCAAACTAAACAGTTTATTAAAGACACATAGTAATAAAACCCAATCTCTTATCTTTAGCTTAAAGAAGTTGGAAGGAAACATTGTATAAGTGCACCTTATCAGTAAGAGGAGTATTAAAATAATATAAATTAGAATTAGTATAAATAGAAAATTTTAAATGTTGTTCCTCAAGCAGAAAAGAGAAGAGTTAAGTTTTTGTTTCAAGGTACGATTGGTCTGTAATCTGATACTGTATTTCATTTTAGGCAACACTTCTATAGAAATTCAGAAATTACAATGGAAGCCTATTGCCTCAAGGACTCTAATTTTCTATTTTAGTTTTTTCACTGTATTACATACAGTAGAGTCTCGATAATTCAAGATGGATGGGAAAGAGAACCCTCAAATTACCAAAAACTCGGATTACACAAAAATACGTTCCTGTGCATTAGGAAAAATATGAGTTTTAATGAACCTATATAATATATGCAATTAAAAATGCACTAAACAAATTTATGGAACGTTATATGAGCATTTCTTGGAAGCCAGACTCATTTTCTTAGTATAAGAATGTACGACTATAAACATTTCTTGGAAAACCCAATTCATTATTTTCTAAAATGATAAAATAGGGTTGAATTTAAAGGAAGCTCAAAATATTGAGACTCTACTGTATTTCAAAATATCAAAAGAGTCTCCTTCTTTCTTTGCTCTTTCCAAGATATTGCTCCTTTTATATGGAGAATACATAGACGTTTGAATTTTTTATTTTAAACAGGATTTTAAAGATGCCATTTTAATATATTTAGAGCAAAAACCGTGTTTATACAAAATACAAACTTATAAAAATTGTGTTCTTAAATAATAAATAAGCTTGTGTTTTTAATATTTCGTGAAATTCCAGAGTGGGGTCAATGAAACACTATTTGTTATGCTAAAGAGTAAAAAACATTACTCAAAAGAAACGGATTAAATTAATTATATGAATTAATAGATTATATAATATAATTATATATTATTATTAATTAATAATATTATAATAATATAATATTATTATTGTGATATTTCACGATGTCCATTTGGAGTCCTTGGAGTGATTCGACAATGGTCAAGTGACCGAAAGGTGCCTCATCACATAAGGTAAAATTATTGCATTTAGTGGTGGAAATATTGTTTACAATTAACAATAATAATATTATTATTAATATAATATTATTATTATAAAATAATAATAGAATAATATAATTAATTATATTATACTAATATACTATGATTAAGTTGGAAATTCTTATATGGAGGTTGTATGAATGCTCATAGAAAGATATAAAATGCTTTACAGATATAAATATTGCGATGGAGTTTGGTAAAGTAAACATGGTTAGTCTACTAGAATGAATAGTGTAAATAAAGTAAAAGAACACATTGTACTGTACCATATGAATGCTTGTTCATTCTTGTTCCTTTCATATCTACAGGAATTGTTGACTCCTGGCTAGTACTACAGCAATTGTTAGACTTAATGTGGCTTTCAGAGTTAGGGAAAATATTTGTGATAAAAGTGTTTGACATTGTTCTCGTGAATTTTCTAATCCAGTGCATACAGTAATTTTATAACTTATCTTCTATTAGTATATTTAAATATCTTTTATTATGATAAATTGCATTATACAATTTACAAACAAAAGTAGGTGTTAGTATCTAATCTAATGAACTAGTTTGCAGTTTTAAAGTGATCTATTAAATGTTAAATTTTCAAATGAATTTTTAAAAAAAATGGCATAGATGAAAGCACTAGTAACAGAAATATACGGCTGAACATTTTAAAAGCTTGAATAATGTTATTACAAAAAAAATGTAGCAGCTGTAAAAATATAATAAAAAAAGAAAAGGTAGTAAAATATGATATAGTTACCATAAATCCGTAGTTAGGCAGCAGCCTTAAACAATATTTGATGAAGCAGACACTTTTTCTACGCTGTAAATGACAAGACTGTTTGTATGTAGTGAATAGAAATCGCACAAAAACCAGACAAAAATTATTAATTTTCAGATAGGGTAGTACATAAAATTAATCAAATTGTTGGAGGAACATTTAATCAACAGCCACTCAAGTGAGTTTCATTTAAGGTACAAAGAAGATATGACTCCAAGATAAATCTACAACTGCACTACAGAAAACATTAAAAATTAATTTTTTAAAGATATTAATTTGAAGAAGGAAATACAGTCCACGGGATTCAACGATATTACAAACAAGAGGGAAAATGAAAGCAAAAGATTTTTAGAGTTTTATCTTTTCAATAAATTTTAAAAAAGAGGTAACCTTAGGAAATGATATTGAAGCCTTGGACTTAATTGACATAATGGGTTTCTAACCTTGTGATTATAGCAATAAATGACGCATGGAATTTCTCCATTTTAAAACTTTAACTATTCACTAAAATATTTTTGAAAATAAAAGTGTGGAGAAAAATATTAACAAAAGTTGGGCCAAGAACAAACTGAAAGATTTCGTCATCTTACAGATACAGGAAAGAGTAAAAAAATGATCGACCAGGCTGAACAAGGTAGGTGACAACAATTATTGCTTTGAAATATAAGAAAAAATTGCAAAAACTGATTCTTGCATTTGTAAATGACCTTATTTCTTTCAATCAGCATAATGTTTCTCTGCAGAAAGTAATTTTATTCAAAATTAAAAACATTTTTGCATAACTTCTCATTCAGGTAGGAGATAGTTACTTATCATGTAGTGGAATTGCTGATGACAAAAGTCTCCTTCAGATTTTATGCTTTTAGACATATTCTAAAGAAAAAAAAGTTATTTTATATATTTTTCTAAATAAAAAAAACCACCATACTATACTACATTACTAAATAGATACATTGTTTTTAATGACAAAGTATCTGGTTAGGATAGATATCAAGAAAAAGAAATAATTAAGGGTTGTGTACTATACAGAGGCAACTATTACACAACGCACTGCACTGGTTAGGTTATCATTAATATGTTAATATTTACAGGGTTCAATATGTACCAGGCTCAATATGTTTTTAAATTTCACTGGTCAATGTTTTTGCATCACGGTTCGGAACTGTTGCTCTGTTTTGCGGCACCAACTGCCGAAAAATCAATGTTGAGGTAACACTTTCCCGACATTACTCTTTCGTTTTAACGGTATTTTTTTTCCAAAAGTATGACTCATCAGGTATCGTCTGATTCCTAATATAACAAACTAACAGCAAGATATTTATCATAGCCAAATCTAACCTAACCACCGAAGCGTACTCTATAATAGTGCCCTCCGTATAATACGTAAGTACCTAATTAAATTTACTAATGTAACCCAATCACTTACATCTGGTGTTTTTATAAGGCTGGGAAAATGAATTTTGCTCTTTCAGTAGTAGAATAGTTTATGCTAGGAATTTTAGTTTAGATGATAAACCTAATTTTCCTATGCAATCAAACCCCATAGACGGATACTTTGTAATTCTATAGTATTTAATTACACTTGATAATACAATATAACATAGCTAGTGGTTTCTGAAGAGTACTGAAGAAGTGTGTTTGTAAAGTGAGGTTATGTTTGTATTATGTTTAGCAATAAACATGTTTGTTTATGGTTTGTACCAAATATTTGTATTTTGTTAAGAGTTTTGGTAAGATATGTAAAAACCAGCTGCTTTCTGTTTTTATCAAGTGTAACCAAAAACTTTTCAAAACAAGCTTTTATTTCTAAATACGTAAAATTAATAAAATATTGTTTTTCTTTGTAAAACATTGTAATTCTTTGTAAAATAAAAATCATTCATATTATATTATCTATCAGATATGTGCTTCAACGAGGAAGTTATTTAATACAATGAAAAATAAACAACATTTTCAAGAATCTTTCTTAATTTTAGTCAAAAACGTTCTATTCCCCAGTAGCAGAAAAACATTATATAGGGTATTTCAAAAAGGACTTTACAACTTTGAAAATTCATTCAGTGAACCTAGTGAGGTGATTGTAGTGTCAATTTGTAAAGAAACTCATCCAGTTTTGACTCACGTTGTTCGCTAGTGCTAAATCACACAAGAACAAGCACTAGCGGCAATTGGGTTAAAGATGGCAGCATTCAATGGATTGATCGTGATGCGCCAATTGCATGGCCCCACATTCTCCATATCTGACACCACTAGAATAAATTTATGGGGCTTCATCAAGGATATCGTTTATTTACCTCCTTTGTACACTTTTCTACCGGATCTCAGACCAAAAATTTATACCACTACTGAGCAAGTTACACCTGCAATACTATAGCGAGTTTGGGTAGAAATTCACTATTTACTATGTATGCAGGATAATCAATAGACACCACATAAAACATCGTTAGTTTAAGGTAAAAAAACTTACTTAGTGAGTTATAAGGTTAGAGTTTGTAGTAGTAACACTCACTGATGATGATGTTGACTTTGTCATTAAAACACTTATGAGTTAATAAATGATTAATTTGTGAGTTTTGTGTATGTTTGTATTTGTTTAAACATAACCTCACAAACTAACCTCAAAGTATAGTTGTAAAAAAAACTTGTTGTTTCCCTTTAAAACAATACTAAAACCAGATCTGTAGCTTTTTAAAATAAATTTATATGAATGTTTAAAGTTGTAAAAGTCTTTTTTGAAACACCCTATATTGTTCTGATTTAGGCATACTTTTTCAAAGTATTTTCAAATAACTTCTTTTACTATCCGAAAGAACAAGTGACCCCAATACTGATTTTGCTCCGAAGCTTTCAGGAAACATTAACATGAACAATCTTACAAAAACACTTTTCAAAATTTTTTAAAAGCTATTTAATTTTGTATAGAAATTTAAAACTTATTTAAGTTGTATATTAATTGAAAGCATGAAAAAATTTTTAAGAGCACATAGACTTGGAGCAATCGGTTAAGTTAAATGATATAGTAATAACTTAAATATAAACAATATCCGAACTGGCTTGTGAGTTAAGGTTATAAAGTTTCCAGTTCTTACTTTTTTTAAAATATTATAGGTTATGTTCAATTTTTTTAATTAAAGTTTTGTTTGTGATAGCATCACTCAAGATGATGACATAATGTCATTGAAATGTGTTTGAGATTAAAGTTTTTATAATTGTGAGTTTTATATATTTCTTGTGTTTATAACTTGATTATAATTTTAAAAACTAGAAAAGGCTACAAAATCCTTAACCTTTATGAATTCAGAATATCAAGGTGAAATCAGGAATATTATTTCTGAAATATTTATAAAAACCTTCATCAGTCAGTTTGATTGTTGTGTTGCTTTCATAATGAATGCTCAAAAGAGTGATTATTTTTAAAAATGCATTACTCAAAAACAAATAGTAAATAGTTAATATTTTAATTTTTTTGTTGTAGAGATAAACAAACAAAATTTACAAGACATATTTTGAAAGTCTCAAGCTTTAAAATTATTTTTTACCGAGTTGATATGGAATGATCTACGAAGAAACAAGACGTGGAGGAAAAACCTTCTTAAGAGAGGCCAAAATATAAAATAGACATCAACATGAGACATTTTGCAAGGCAAACAAATGCATTTATTAAAGGTCAGGCATGGGATGAATAAAATGCCCCGCTTCTATTTACATGACTGAAAGATGTTTTAGATAAATTAGGACAAATTCATTTCAGGATATTTCAATAAAACTTCATCTTTTAATGCATATTCAAATAATCCACTTTATTTCCAACTTGGCCCACTCTTGAGTAGGATACATTCCAACTGGATGTAGAAGAACTAGTACCATACTGTATATTCTACAGACTATGTACACTCTTTTAAGTAAAACTAGAACAACTTTTATCACAGTCTATTTTATAACTCAAAGATTGCTTCAACATTATTCCAAGCTTTACTAGGCTGTAGTTTTTGGTAACAAGTGTTACAAGATTTTTTTGCTATTTTGTTTTCATATTTTTTTGTTTATTTTTAACACAAAATTTCTCGTAGAAAAGTATATAAACTTAACCTACAGTATTATAAAATTAAGACAAGTACAGTTCAATTTTCTCATCTCATCGCCTAACAAATCAGTTCTTGATGAGAAGGTATATACGCAAACTGAAAGTAAAAACACAAATCAGAAATTATGTTTACACATTTAAAACCTAAAAATGGTACATTCGAGTCAAACAATTAATATTTTTGAAATCAAATACTTTTTCAGTTTAAACACTTGAAAAGTCTTTATCAACATAAAACATTGTAATGGAACAAAATACTTGTTTGTACAGGACAGTACAAAAACCACTGGAATTATTACAGCAGACACATCTGTAATACAATTTTATGTAATTGTAGTTTTGATTTTACGAAAGTGAGGAATAAAAAAGAATCACATGGTTTTATCAATAAACTGAGCAACATTTTTTAAGTTTTCGGCATGCTCTAAATCTCATAGTCTAGTGCGGTCTTAAATTTAATAAATGGTTCGTATTCTCAAAATTATTTAGTGTAATAGGAAAACTAAAACTGAATGGTAACAGCTATAGATAAATTTATTTTTAAATGGTTTTGTAGAAGACTCACTAGACCTAATTCACCAAAAAATATTTTTTTAAACAAACTTTTTAATAATACAATATGTAATATATATTTCAAATGAAAATGATTTCTTTTGTTTTTATGTATCACACAGTAAAATTTCTTTACAATTGTAGGAATGTCAAAATTTAAAAAAAAACATCAAAAACTTTGAAATAGAAATAATAAACCCATAGCCACAATACTTAATTTATTAAATAAATAAATAAGTTATGTAAACTTCGAATATATAGTAACCATCTTCTGGTATTAATTTATTAAATAAATTACATATTGTGGCTGTTGTTTATTAATTATATGTTATTATTTAAAATTGCACTATAGTTGCTCTTGTATTACTTTATCAACAACTCAATGTAAGCAAAGTTAAAAGAACTAAATAAAATTACCATTGTATCAAATTTTAAAAATTAAACTAAGTCAAACACAATGCAGTCACACAGTACAAAAATGGACGGTTCAAAAATAATATACAATAAATTAAAAGATAATGTACAATGAAATTAAAGTATGAAAAAATGAAGAAAACATGATTTTAAAAAAAAATTCGCTAGTTTGTTTTTTTGTACTGGTCAAATACAAAAAAATACCATTCATAGGAAACGTAAATACTAAGAGTAAATTATACTAATTTTATGAATCAATTAGGAATACATAACTTACTTCTACAGTATAATACATACAGTTCACTACCAATTTCTATCTTAAGTCATAATTAGGTCAATGATAACCTAGTTATTTCATCACATGGCATAAACGTACTTTCATATAAAAAAAGGAAACTCTTTAAATTATTCTAAATTGTGAAAATATCTTGTCGCTGATATTTCACACAAAAACACAGACGCATTCATTTACAAAGGAACTACAACATATAAAATTCAATCAAAGTATCAAATTTACATAGTAAAAAAGATAATCTTTATATTTACAATAAATTACGAACACATGAGTTGAACTTTTGTTTATGATCACAAATTTATTTAGGCACTAAATGCAGCTCGAAAGTCTTTCTCAATCCTGTACAACATTAGACCAATACATGTCCTTGCGTCTTCACAACTGTCATGACCATTTGAATCCGTTTGTATAGTTTTATCTAGAATAAACGTTGCAAGGCTTTTAAGGGAGCGTCTGTACGGTAACCCATAACGATGTGGAAAGATTACAGATGTGTCTACGCATGTCGTATGAATCATTTTTAAGGCTCTCAGATCATTATTCAACCCATGACCAATCAAAATAGTATCAGCGTTGATAAAGCCCATCAAATCGTTCTGAACTTCACGAAGGGATTTTGAATTTTTTGGAGTTGAGTAGTCTCTGGCAGTTATTCCTGAGAATCGTGTATTGTAGTCGATGATTTCTTTTTCCGGACGAACTATGGTGTTGTACACAAGACGGCCATCAGGTGCAACAACTGACACACGGGATAATTCCAACCCAGATATGGTGTAACACATCTCACAATCAATTGCATAAACACCCAGGTTGCCATCTGGAGGAGGGGTTTTTCTTGGACGAGTGCGTACAAATCCTTCAAGAGGGCCGTTAATGCCAACTGTGGTTCCGTTCCAAACATGAAGTTTCCCAACCGAACATCCTTTACTGTTTGGTTTCGCCCTACAACATGAAAAATACTGTGGAAGTTCTTTGCAAGGTTGAAGTTTTCCCCAATGATACAAACACTGTTCTGTAGACAGGTACTCTCCTGTATTTGAAACAGAAAACCACTTTGAACATCTTACACACTTTCTTTCTTCACCTCTTTCAGGAAGTCTTTTCACTGTATTGCAATCGTAGTAAAAATTATCAGGACTATCTATTAAGCTTGAAATGTAAAAAGATCCTTCTTTGGGAACAAATTCTCTCGCATTCACATCAAAGCCGGAAAAACAATGAGTCTGTGGTAAAGAGCTGTAATGAGGTACTTCTGACTCTTTATAAACGATTGCTCTACCTGGATATAGTGAGCTCTCAATTGGATATCCTAAACGAAGGAGAAGTTGAGGATTCAGAGTGTAGTTCATCAGAAATCTGCTAAGTTCTCCATCTGGTAGGTTTAGCTGCGTTAATTTCTTCGAAATGGATAGAGCAGTCTTTTCTCTCTGTTGTCGAACAGCTTCCTTCTTTCTAAATGTTCCTGGCGAGCCATCATCACGCCTAGTCCGGTTCTTCTTTTGACGTCGACTCAATGTTGGTGCACTTTGAAGATTGTTCTCCTTATTGCC
The DNA here is from genome assembly GCA_036971475.1 of Prosapia bicincta. NCBI lineage: Eukaryota > Metazoa > Arthropoda > Insecta > Hemiptera > Cercopidae > Prosapia > Prosapia bicincta. Next base: position 301,926,301 of record JBAIZL010000001.1, on the reverse strand, counting down.
TTCACTTCCACTAGAAGTGCCACTGCTGCCATCTGCCGAGCGAACATATCATTACTCTCAAAATTGAACTAAAAATTGTTTACAAATATTAACCTGACATTAGACAAATTAAATTTTTGTTTTGGCTGCTTTCAGAGTTCTATGTAACTTGAATGGTGTATAATAATTCTAGCTTTTGTGATACAAACTTATATAAATGAAAGGTTAAGATTGTAAAAAACAAAACTGTAGGGTAATTAACAGTTAAATAAGTTAAAAATTTGTCAGTTAAGTTGTGAAACTTGCTTCTGGCTTGTAGACATAGAACTGAAGTTTGAATAAAAAAATGTATTTATTAAATCCACAATGACTTTAATTTTTACATTTTACTAAACCCTTAATGTACTAAGCCCCTTTAAAATTCTTAATATTAGAATTAAAATTTTTATATTTGAAAACTTCTAAAAAAATAATTAAATAGCATGACCACTATAATAAAGAAAACTAAATTAGATTCATAAAGAAAAGTAATTAATTTTCTTTTACTTCTGACGTTTAAAATAACACTGTTGCACTGCACAAGACGAAGCATTTTTAAATGTTTCATTTAACAAATATTATAAAAACAATTGACTTATATCTATTGTCCTAGTTGAAATTATTTACAATGCTAAGCTTTTAATCTTTAATTAAATAGATGTCCGAGATACGATTTCTGTTTTTCAATTGAAGCAAATTTAATTAAGGAGAAACTTTTTAATATTACTGTAATAAATGTTCATTGAGGCTACTTGAAAATGTAAAAAAAATTTATAAAATATATATAATCAATTAAATTTATTCATAAAAGTTTTTATAGCAATTATGAGAAACTATTATCATTTATAACAATATATGTTTCTTAGATTTGTTAAAACTATTAGTGCATTAAGTTTTAATAGTTGTAGATTTTATAACAATTATAAAAATATATTTGACAGTTTAATTTAATCAAATATAATAATTTATTTTTATTATTAAGGAATGTAAGATATTTTAATGCAAATCAGCAACCGTCTTGTATATTTTACCTAGTTTCATAGCCGCATAAGTTTTGAAACTTAGATATTTTATAATATCAGTTATATGACTTATTCTGTATTGTTACTATGTTTGTTTTAAAACCAAATTTGTCTATTATATAAAAAAGTGATTTTAAGAAACAACTGTTGTTTATGCATTTAATATGTTAACCACTACTAATGGCATAAAATGTTTCTTACTTGTCATGCTCGCACACATATACACATGTGTGCACATACACACATGCAAACTCACACATCAGAAAGTTCAAATATACCATTGTTAGGATTTCTACCAACATATATATTTTTAACAACTAGAGTAATCTTAAAAGAAATTTTCTTTGACTTCATCCAATATTAACAATTACATTAACATCATTCTAATATGCTATTAAACAGTGTTAATGTAGTAACACACTCTTAGACATAACACAGTATTTTATTCACTTACAATTTGAGGTTTCACATACTGTCATTATCATCCTCAAAAAAATACAAACCATCTGAATTTTCACCTCATACATTTATAATATACTAAGAATGGCAAGTGTATTAGTGAAATGTACATCAAGATATAGGTAAATAAAAATATTTTGTATGTCAAAGTGTTATACAATAGGCACTGCATTCAAAACAATAATATCATATTTATGGAGTATATTGAAAGTACGGAGTATATTAAAAGTATGGAGTATATGGAAAGTATAGAATATATTGAAAGAATGTGAGTATTTTGAAAGTATGGAGTATATTGAAAGTATGGAATATATAGAAAGTATGGAGTATGTTAAAAATATGGAATACATTGAAAGTATGGAGTATTTTGAAAGTATGGAGTTTATAGAAAGTATGGAGTATTTTGAAAGTATGGAGTATATTGAAAGTATGGAGTAAATTGAAAGTATGGAGTATATTGAAAGTATGGGGTATTTTGAAAGTATGGAGTATACTGAAAGTATGGAGTAAAGTTTGTATGTATAAGAAACGTATCTTTTACTAATTTTTGTAAGGCTGATTTATAATCTTAATCTTAATATTGAACAGTGGTGAAAAACTTTATAAAAAGTGAAAACAAATAGTCAGAACTATTAAAAGATTTAAGAAAGGATGGGATACGTTAAATACAGAAATAACATTAGGATAACAATTTTGTTCTTTAAAAAAGAAACAATTAGGAAAATTGTTTCAAGGTAAAAGATCATGTCAGATAAAATGTCATTATGGTAAATGAAACATTCATTGAGATACAGTAGAACGATAGTAATCCCAGCATGTATGGCAGTCGGCGTGAAAAGCCCGGCGCCCTTATAATACATACTAAACTAAGTGTTACCTTTAGTTATAAATGCAAAGAAGACAAATCAATTCTGAAAAAATGCATTACAACTGAATTTAAAACAAAACACAAGGTATATTAATTTGTAACTTAAAATTTTTTAGATTTGTATGTTCTGCATGCTAACCAATAACGTATTGTAAGCAATTAGCAAAATAATAAAATTTATTATTAAACTTCATTTTTAGCTAATTTGTCATATAATATACTTTTGTTCAAAAACAATAAAAGACTTTTTCCCTCAATAAGTTTGTACCGGCATGTTTTTTTGGCTTTCTGTCCCGTGTATTAGAATGTACATTATATGTTCTTTCACTAAATTCTTTTGTATTTTTTCAGCTCTCTGACATCTAATTTTGTAATAATTCCTGGTTTAATTCAAACCTATATGATATCTAAGCATTAAAACAGATTACAGTTAATGAAATATCAATTATACTCATTAGTTTATTTAGAGACATTGAAAATCCGGATAAAACAGAGTCCGGATGTGTCCTGGTCCCAAATCCGGATGTCCAATGCTCTACTGTATGGCCAAGAGGAAAGATGTTTGGTTGGAGAAAATAACATTAAGATAAGAAGAAATTAATTTTAAATCAAAAAAGAAATCACAAAAGTTAGTTTGGAGGGAATATTACGGCAATTGATTATGTAGTGTTTTAATATGATGATGACACTAGGTAAGAAAGTAAAACTTATATACCCAAAACAATATGCATGATCTTTTCAAGACAAAATGTAGACATTGGCTGAATGGTTTAGTTTCCAGGCATGACTAAAGGTCTAGTTCCAAAACCCTAGTAACAAAGTCTTACTAAGTGCTTTCTTAAAACTCAGGTGCATGTCTCGGGTAGCGAGAATGAGTCCTTAGTGCATAGGTTCTCAAACTGTGGTACACATAGTCCTTAGGTGTACACAAAAATTTTCACGGGGTACGAGGAGCAGATAATGAAAAATTTAATCATTTTTATTTCTTTTTCGTCCTAGGATGTGATCTAACGTTGGAAAAAAATATATCAGCGCTACGTTGTTAGATGTTTGGATCGGTGTTGGAAAGGTGTACCAAGTACTTAAAATACTGCTGTAAAGATTCTTATTGAGTTTGCAACTACATACCTACGTGAAAGAGGGTTTTCGAGTTTAACATATCTAAAAAGTAAGTAGAGAAACAAATTTAATGTTGAGGACGATTTAAGGTTGTACTTAACAAAACTTGAGCCGAACATTAAGGAACTATTAAAAAAGAAGCAAGCTCATCCTTCTTTTTAATTTTTAGAAAAATTTAATGTTTTAATAACTTTTAATTTTTTATATAGGGTTATGACAGATCATAAACAATTTTGCTTTTATTAAACACTCAATGTTTCAAATTTCTTTCCGAAATTCCTTTTCAAGAGCTCAGTTTTAATTAAAAAATTATACAACATAACTTACGATTTATAAAATACATAGCATCATATAAAACATAATAAAAGTCAAAAAAATATAAACTTTATAAAAGTTTATAAAATATAAAACAAGTCAGATTGTGATAGAAAAAGTTTTGACTTGTAAATGGATATCTATTCGGAGTTTTATAATTTGTTGACTTTTATTATGTTTTATATATTGTTATGTATTTTATAAATCGTAAGTTATGTTGTTTAATTGTTTAATTAAAACTGAGCTCTTGAAAAGGAATTTCAGTAAGAAATTCGAAATGTTGAGTGTTTAAAAAAGCAAAATCGTCAGTGATCTGTCATTAGCCTATATAAAAAATTAATTTTGTATAATGCTGTTCAAATATATTTCCAAATATATTGGGTTTTTGATGTAAAATGTTTTTAATTAACCAAAACAACAAGGGGGTACACAAAATTTTAATTTTTCCTTAAAGGGTTCGGTCTTTGAAAAGATTGAACCACTGCCTTAGTATAATAATGGGTGACTTAAGCAAAGCCAGTCTCTTAAGCCATGACCATTTAGACCCAAATAATTAGTTTCATTATGAATGTTATTAATATCTATCTATAAGTAAACACAGTATAACCTAGTTAATTTTGCAAAAGCAGGCCAAGATTTTGTTTAACACTAGGTGTATAATCATGTGAAAGCTAGCCCAGAACATCTCTACTATATTATTTAAAGGTCTGAGATTAAGAAATCCTCATTTAGTTAAATACTAAATACAGTACAACATTTTTGAGAATAACTCAAAATCTTACATTTAACTAAAAAAAATTTTATTGTTAAAATTAACCATATGAAAAGAAATTTTTTCCCTTTCTTTATTCTTGTAGGCTAGTGTAAAGTCTGTTATGGCCATTTGAAAGAGATTTTTTTTTGTTTGCTCTAATTTATTTGAAGAAGTTAAATAACAGAAAACCAAGAAATTTATCTAAAAAACTATAAAATATTTTGTAAAGTACTGAAATAGACGTTTAAAATGACCAATTAGAAATCCTGTAGGACAAAAATTGAGTTATGGAGAAAATAAAATGGGTCTCTAAAATTTTGAAGTAAAAGTGATACCATTAACAGCAGATCTAGAATTTGGTATTTCTTTCCAGTTCCCACGTGTTTGATTTTATATAAAACAAATTATACCCTGTGGTGCAGAAAGTCATCAGGGATACGACAAAAAAAACTCATGCTAACGCCCCAAAAATTAAACATTTTGGAAAATAGAAATTACCCCTCCCTCCCCAGTACACATGAAACGTTACTAATTCAACGTGTTGGCTTTATTTTTAAGACGTAATAACTCACAAAGTGCCTCAAAATGTAATTAAATTTGCTGCTGACTCCCAAATTAAAAAAAAAAATCAACTTTAACAAAGCACCAGTAGCACCACTACACCATGATTCACCAGGTACACAAACGTTATAGAATTATAAAACTTGCACACACATTTTATTTTTTGGAGATAATAAGTTGCCAAATTACTGAAAAGGATGAAACAAACGCTTACAGATCCTATTCCATGCATAAAACAGAATATATTGGATTGAACATTTACGTACTTTTTATTTCTATCGCCAAAAACAATAATACTTACATTGCGCAATGCATATTAAATTGCAAGTTTAATTGCATTTTGATGGATTTTGCGAGTTACACATCAACAAAAATAAAGCCAAAATATTGAATTTGTAACATTTTAGGTGTGCCGTGGAGGCTAGGAGAAACTGCTTATTTTCCAAAATTTTTAATTTTTGGAGCGTGAGCAAAAGTTTTTATATTTTTTTGCATTTTGCCCGGTATAAATTATTTTTACTAAAATCGAACACGAGGAGACAGGAAATAAATACCTAAAATGTATCACAACCCTTGAATAATTCACTTTATCTATATAACAATAATAAGTTTCAGAGACTGAATGTTTTAGAGAATATTAATTTAGAAAAGTGATTTAAATTTGTTTAATTTTGAAAAAACTGCATTTATTCAAAATAACTCTAGAGTAGTAAAAAATACGATTAACAACGTGTGTATCAGAAAAAATTTAATTTGTTGTTAAAAATTATACTGTTTTACTTTTGTAGCATAAAAATTAAACGAGATATAGCCATTTAAAAGTTGTATTTGAATGCAATAAGCACCATTCCCGAGCCCTATTAAGCTCACAACACCTTTAAAACTATGGGTACAAAAAGCTTGAAATTTACATGACCTTGTAGTTCATGAAATTTCCTATAAATGGTTTATTGATGGCTAAAATACTAAAAAATGAATGAAGTTTTGGATAAATATGGAATTATGTATTTTTTCAAAGAAAATTCGGAAGAATGCATATGTTTTAACCTTCGGACCATTTATAAGGGTAAATATATTATATTTACTTTCTACTTATATAATACACTAGAGATACACACACACATATAATAAATAGAAAATAAAAAGAGAAAGGAAGGTTTTAGAAATAGAGTAGGGGTCACACCGAGGTGAACACACGTTAACTAATACTTAAATTACTAAATGTAAATGCCACCATTTGAATATGAAAATGAACAATTTGTTGCAATGTTGTCAGATTTTGATGTTATAGCGAAAATCCCGCTAAATATCCACCAAGAAGCGGCTACAGTGCAGTTTTACAATAGAAAGGATACCTTTTTTGATAAAAAAAGAAAAATGCTTTAGTACACTACACTAAATTTTATAATTAAATTCATATTCTTATATATAGGGCCTACCATCATGATAAAATATGTTTTATATTTAGATGCTGAATTACTTTATTACAGAGAAATAACCCACTCTGTAAAACTCCTGTAATGAAAACAGTGGTCATTGCTTACACGTTTTAACAATTCAAAATATTTGTAGAAAAATGATGTTTAGAAAATTAAAATTGTATGATAATGATATCTAAAATGATTTTCAATGTATTTATATAGTATTGAATTGTGAAATCAAACAAATATAAAATGGTTAACTGTTTAAATTTAAAGGCTATTTGTGAGGAACAAACCTCCACAAGCGCCCTCTCCATTTGAAATTCTATGTGCCCTCTCGAAGGTTAAGGATAGTAATACTGTTAACTACTGTAAATGAGTCTTCCAGAATATAAAATAATAAGTAATTGATATATTAAAAATATAACAAAATCATATAAGAAGCTTGAATTTATTGTTTTATAATTTTTTAAACAAATTGTTAGTTTTCACCCTCTAAAAACAAAAGCGTAAGTCGTGCATGCATAACTATTGAAGTGGGTGGTAAGACGAACGTAATACTAAATTTTCAGAAAAATCTATACAGTTTTAGATTTTACCTCTAAAAATAGAGGTAATAGCGTATTATTAGGTTCAGTAATCTATTTATCATAGCAATAAATAACCTGTCACATACATATTGGATTATTGCTTTTTTTTAAAGTAGTATACATACACATACACACAGAATATTTTTTTTAAGTGCTAACAAAGGAATAGAAACAAAGGAATATTTCCAAGTATATAACACAATAAAAGCAAAAAAGTACTTATAAAAATTTACTGCAATTTGTTAGGCCAAAATATCACTTCCCTCAAAAAAATAAAAATAATTAATGAAAACATTTAAATTTTCTTATTGATGTCATGGTAAAAAACACTACTTACTGGTATTTTTCAGCAGACGCTTTTCACACAAGATAAGTCCATTGTTCAATGCTGTGTCTCACACACAAAACTGTTGCTCGGGTGTGTTGTGTTGTATTATTGTGGGTGTGAGGTGTTGTGCGATGTGTCATTATTCTTAGAGTGGTTGTTAATTATGTGTTTGAATAAAGTGTTTGATTGTGAATGTGTTTTGTCATTTATAATGTATTGTGGTTGGTTTTTGTGTTGTTTGTATATCTTGTAGTTTTCTGTTGTGTTTATTTTGTTGCTTTTTTAGATGTAATGAAGAACTTTTAGGCTTTTGACGATGTTGGTGTATGTGTGGTAGCATGTTCTGTATATGAATAGGGAAATTTAATTTGGGTTGTATTTTTTACACACTAAACACTTACACCAACATTAAAACAAATCTAAAAGTTCTATATTTCAATAAAAAAAACAATAAACTAAACATAACAGAAAACTTTGAAATAAACAAACACCACATTCTAAACCACAAAACACACAATAACACAAAATTCACAACCACCCTATGAACATTGACACAAAACACCACAGACCCACAACAATACAATACACATGAGCAACAGTCTGCTCCGTGACTCACAGCCAACACTTGAACACTGAACTGATCTACTATGAAACGCATTTGTTAAAAATATCGGTAAGTATTGAGTTTTTGTTAAATGATATCAATAAGAATATATTAAAAGCCTCAAGACAAACACTGCAAGTATTAAAATTATTCCCCTAGACCTACACCTAAAGTCATATTAAAAAACTCTGTTATATCTTCCTTATTTTTAGTCACTTTTTTAATTATAAAAACCAATTTTTAAAAAAATAATATTATGCCTACCAAATATTTTTGTTTGTTGTAAAAAAATCTTTAAATAATCAGATTTGTCAAAAATTATTTTGGTTTTCACCGGAGTGCTCTTTTAAAAAAAAAATTAATTTCTTCAAACTTCTGAAGTCACTATTGTGTTTATTTACAGACAATGACACAAGATATAGCATAGATGCTAAACAAAACCTTTACAAATTCCTTGAAAAATTGAGAAAATTATTTAGAAATTTTCATGGGATGGGACGCTTATCCATCACAAATATTTGTAACACTATACGCTGAAAAAATTAAACAAATCTAGTTGCCTGTACTAATATAAAAATGAAATATAATAAAATCATAATTCAAATACTCTTGACAATTTTCAATTAATTAAAACTGAAACAGAAACTAAAAAAACGTGTAAATATTACTGAATAATTTCTGACACAATGCAAAATATCTTTTATGTTTTAAAGAAAATTCCATTGTGCACTCCAATAACAAACCAGTATATTGCCATAACAGGTAAATATTTCAAAACTATTTCAAGTGATTAAATTTTAAAAAAACCTTAATACACCTATTTCTTAAATACCAAGAAGAACCGACCTTTTAATTCTAAATGCATCTCAAAATCACTGAACACTTGTTCTATTTAACAACACAAAAAACACTGATTCATTTTACTAAAACTGTTAGATGTGAATAAACAATGCATATTACATGAGTCGACCTTTTATAAAGTGATAAGAAGATAACTATATCACTTTTGTAACCAATTTTGCGTTCTTGTTCATTCTTAGAAGGTGACAGATAAGCTACAGGAAATGGACTAGAATTCCTGTCATCTAGATTATGTAATCTAGGTTATTGCATTCCCACTTTAAACCACTAATGAATCACATGTCGAATTCTACTGATTGAGTCAAGAAAGGAAAATATTATTCAGAATGTTTTATAATAAATTAGATCAAGGTTACAAAATTCATTTGGACATCTACATCCATTCAATAAAAATCAAGGGCAGCAGATGGTTTCTTTCAGCTTTTGTTATTTATTGTTTCAGTTATATTTTCAATATACAGTATTTACATGTATTTTTTTTATTTTAAAAGAAATTCTAAGGCCACTACTGTTTTTCCATAAGAACAAGTAATATAAACAAAAAAATTTTAAAGTCAATTCCTACTTAGGTCAGATATTTTTTTTAAATTTAAGTTACCTTTTATTAAATAATTACAATTAATATAAATAAACTAAAATAATATATGCACTAAAACAGCTGTTCTACCACACCTATTTTAAGCCAAATAGGACAAAATAACTATATTGCATACCTTGCCCCTTTTGTGATGAGTTTTTCTCCAATATAAAATTAAAATTATTTAATTAATTATTATTTGAACAAACTGTATTAACATTAAACTATCATCCCCTAAAAGTTTTAAAAAAATGCATTTCAACGTGAGAGGATGAGTAATAAGTATGTTATTAAAGATTGAAAGTTGTTTAACAAGATGTACATAAAGAGAGTGTGAACTAATGAAGAAATTGAGAAAGAAGAGAAACCTCTGATAGCTGGTGCAATACATTAAATTTACTTTGTTAGGCAGTAAAATTCATTTATTTTACAGCCCTAAGAAAAACGTTACACACTTTTGGGTATGCAATCTTTCTTAAACTTTATGCAGTTTGCATAGTGTATATATGTCTACTTCTAAAATTTATAAATCACAATTTGTGTTTCACACTGAATATAAAAGTGTCATTTTAATTTGTTTTGAGAATGTTTAAAAATAAACATTCTGATTAGCAAACATCCTAATTTTTAATATTTCATTAAATTTGAATGGATTAAAATAAATTCATAATATATTTGAAATGAATATTCTAACAGTAATGAAAATGAAGTTTATATATGAAGTCTTATTTGTGACTCACAGCATTGAATAATGCACTGATCTAGCATGAAACATCTCTGCTGAAAAATATAAGTAGTGTTTTTTTTGGCTAAGTGATATCAATAAAAATAATTTCAACATTTACTTTTTTAATGCTTAGAATCATTTGTTTCTTATTAACATTTGCGAAAACAAAACAATAATCCGTAATTACCCAAGTATTGCTATTTTTAACATAAACATTTAAACGTTTTCTTTGTTTATACATATTTTCATAAAGCGGTATGTAAACACTTTTCTATAGGAACATTTACACTTAGGAACAGTTTAACGTTAAAAATAACCTGAAATTTGGGGACTTTTTAAATTTTAGATGATCTAGGTGGAAAAACAAAGGAGAATTAATTGTATATAGGAGAAAATTTTGTTAAAATGGCTTGTAATTTTACTGGCTGAGGAGGAAATATCCAATAATATTGTAACTATAGTAGAGTCTCGAAAATCCAAGTCCTGATTTTCCGAGCTTCCGTTAAATTAGAGCCTTTTTCTATTTGGGCCTATTTAATCTATTTGAAAGGAAATGAGTCGGGTGTAGTAAATGTTTTTAGCTATAAAGAAAATGAATCATATTTATATGGCATCTAAGAAATGTTTATATCAATACGGTATTTTTCTTTCTCCCCATTCTGTTGCATCATTCAGTTCACTAGTGTTCTACAGATTGGTGTATTACCCAACTTAGTTGTGTTTGAATGTCCTTATCAGTTATGTTTAGATGTCTGACCAAAAGTCAATGGGGCGTAAACATTTCTCTTTATTTACGCTGTAAGTTTCGACAGTCGACAAATATCCCTTAGACAGCACAAATGTCTAGTTTGTGCCTGACATAACAGAAAATAATAAACAAATCAATCAAACAATAACGATATTCATGATTAGCTGTACTGGTCTTTATTCCCACAATTAAATTCGGATCGGGCTGACACCACATTGATCTAGGTAAGAAGGGTTCATTAGAAGTCCTATTTTTTCTAATTCACAGGAATTAATGCAGGAATTTTTTCTAATGCACAGTCTCAGTCCCATTCACCTCGAATTATCGAGACTCTACTGTATTTCTATAGATTAAACGATAAACGATAGTAAAACTGAATTTGAAGTTCACAGTAAAATTTGCCTACGTTATATATTTTACTGCTTAGGAACTGTAATCTGATTTGTCTTATATTTCTGTCACATTGGTAGTGTTATACTGGATGTCATATCAGGTTTTATGCTTTGTGTCTATTATACTATGGTTATCCTGAAAGTAGCTCGCTACTAGGGTATGTACCTAGCTCTGCAAGGCAGAGCAACCTCATGCATTATAATCTCTAAACATTAGTGCCATCATAAAAAAATCCTGCTAAGTATGAAGTGTATGGTGTAACAAAATTTCATTGGGCAAAAAATCATCCAGGAGCTAAGATTCATTGTGAACTGTGTGCACTATATGGCCCAAATATTATGAGTGAGGGTGTAGTCCATCAATGAGCGTGACTTTTAAAAATGAAAGAACATTCACAATAAAGAAAGGAGACGAGGCCTTCTCTCGTCAGTAATGACCTATTAAACAAATTGAATCAAAACGTTTGTTGAGAATCATTGCTTTACAATCTTGGGACTTTCCAATAATTTTTCTGACATTTCTCAGAGTCTTTTGCATAAGATAGTGATATAAAAACTGAGCTACCACAAGTTTTGTGCTCATTGGGTACAAAAGCTGATTGACGACCACAAAACAAAAATAATGAGTTCTGCAATAAACTTTCTATTGTTATTGGTGATCAGTGGCCTACATGTATACTGAGACAAAACAACAGTAAATATAATGGGGGTAAACCGATTTTACAAGCAAGCCAAAGACACCTATTAAATTTTGTCAGCGAGGAAAGTAAAGGCTAATTTTTTTGGATGCTAAGGGGATGATGCTTGTTGATTTTATGGAACATGATACGACCATCACTTCTGCAGCCTAGTGTGAAACTTTGAAAAGACTAGGAAAATCGATCCAAAACGAGCAACTTTCTAACATGTGTTGTTGTGTTAGTGCATGACAACACTGGGACTCACACAGTTTGAAGAACATATGCACTTTTGGCCAAGTTTAAATGGGACGTTTTTGATCATCCCCCATATAGCCCGGATTTGGCTCCTAGTGATTTTCATTTGTTCCTGTACAAGAAGCGATGGCTTGGATATCAGCACTTCGCCATATGAAGAGCTTCTAATACAGAGACAGATTGGCTACTTTCACAAGTAGCAGATTTTTACACAAAGGTGGTTTTACAAAGACTGTTCTCAGGTATGACAAGTGTTAAATCTGTTTAACGGCTATGTAGAAAAATAGAGAAAAGTTGTAGTTTTAAGATGTATATAATAAAATCTTTGTATAATCACTCGTTTATTTTTTATTCAAAATGGAGATTACTTTCTGGATCACCCTGGTATTTGTGATCAAAAGTACCACAATTTCCTAAAACAGCAATAAAATAGAACCTTGCTATAACAGATCGTATTAAAACCTCCCTTATAAGAGACTGAATTTTGAAGATAAATCATGCCCAAACTGCTAACAAAATAACCCCACCACACGCCCATGTAGTGCCTAAAAGGGTGCATCCAAGATAGCATATACCTTCTATGTAATGGCATTCTCTGTTTGAATTTTATCATTGTGAATAAAATGTACACTTTTTTAAACCAGTTTATTTCTTTTCATAAAGTATATCCTAGTTTTTGTGTCTTTTTATTTGTATTTTAGTCATTTTAAATGAACTTTTTGTTTTATAATAGACTTTTACTAAAACGAACCACTTTCAGTCCCAATTAGCCTATTATAATAGAATTTTTTCCTCATGAAGTAGACAATAAGAAAATATTCTATATGATACTTTTTGACTTCTAAAAATGTTTTTATCATATATTCCACTCATTCCTTATATAATTTATGGTACAGTAGTCTAGATATTTCAAGCTTCTGATAAATTCAAGCCTAAAGGAAATGAGTCCGGATTCTGAAAATGTTTATATCAATACGATATGCAAAAGAAATGAGTTGGGCTTTCAAGAAATGTTTATATCAATATTTTTATGCTAAGAACCCAAAACAAAATTAGGATAAGAAAAGAATCTGAACTAATACCTAATGCAAAACAACTTGAAAGAATATTTAATTAACAGATTATATGGATAAAGAAAATAAATGTAGTATATGTAAATGAGATGGCAAAGGGCATACTTCACACACTTCTCTCAAATCTTACCTTCAGCACATGTAGCAAGAAACTTTCCATTTGAACTAAAGTCCATATCATGAACTTGTCCAGTGTGGCCTTTTAGCGAAGTCATCATCCACTGATGAGTGAAATTTTGTTTCGACAATTTCTGTGACCACTTTTCAGTGTGTTGTTTCTTCTTATGTTTACCCCCTGTACCATGGTCTGATGGTTCTTTTGTTGGTGAGGGATCACTTACAGGATCTGGAATAAAACATAAATCACTAAACTGAACGATCATAAATAAATACATTTTCATTAGTATGAAGAATAGTGAACTATTTTGTTTGACCTAAATAAATCATCCAATAACTATTCTATTTGATACAAAATTCTTTAACATTATGAGACTGAGAAGAACTGGTCAAAAATAAAGTCTAAAAGATCAAATATTACAGTACTGTCAAACCTTATTTCGGGCTTTATAATCAACAAACTCTTACTCTTAAATTTCACAAATTATTGATTTCCTAAATTTATTATAAACTGTTTCAATCATACTAAACAAACTTCATTAAAAGATATAAAATATACCACAAAACACAACACTACTCTTGACATAAACATCTATATGACATATACAAAATACACCCAAAACTTCACTTCGTCTTTGGATTCAAAGCAAACTTAAATCTGCACTGGACTTAAAAAGTACAAATTTCCATTGAAAACACAATGAAATCAATACAACTATATATTTAGCACACAGAAATGGATACTAAAATAGCAGTTGATTATTATTCATTTGTACGATTCAAAACAACAAAAAAGACAGAAATTAAACACTCGGATACATAAGCAAAACCTTAAACACGATCCCTAAAATGCTTAATAAAAATGCTACGGACAGAAATAACTAACAAAACTGAACTACAATAAGAAATATAATACGAAGCAGATATATTACAAGCACCAGATATATACAAACTGTACAGACCGTAGTAATAGGTTACTATTTCCAAGAAAGAATCAAGCACATACACTCTATTAAATATCCCCACTGAGTCATCTTTGACTAATCACAAAAGAAACAGGCCACACTTATACAAACATCAATCTTAAGTTTAAAATTCTCCACTACACAGAATAAAAAAGGACCAAACCTAAACACTCTCAAAGCATATGGAATTTACGAACATACCAAAACACAATTATTATACTATATTCTTAATAAAATATCATGCTTTTTCTACTGAAACTATGTAAACTCTCAAGTAACATTTGAACCTTTAGACTTAAATTTAGGTCAATATTTCTCAAAAAATATTTGAAATGCTGTATTGTAGCTGAGATATTGTAACCACTAGATATAGTTTAAAGTAATTCCTACATCTTAGTGCTTAAAAACCACAGAATCTCTAGCAAACGTTTGCATATTTTATACACCAGAAGGCAAACCTCTATCTTTCGCTGTGGTAGAGAGTATGTAAATATTTCATGCAGGAAAATCTGACAAAAGCCATAGTGTCAATGACTTCCAAAAGTGTAATTTTCAACAATAATGTCTTGACTGGCTATTATTAAACTGTAAAAAAGAATTTGATAAGTTTCTTTCACTGTTCTATTAATAATGTATTATACATAAAAAAAGTAATATCTACCCTGCTACCAATTAATTTCTTATATAAAGTGTTACTTAAAAAGTTAATAGTAACACTATTTTAACTCATACAATTTTATAACTAAAGTCGTATATTTGTAGGTACAATGGTACCTACCTATTTACATTGTGTCAGTACATATTTGAAAGCATACAATTAGCAACTGGCACATGACTGTTTTCTGAAATAAGATCCACTCCGCTCAAGGTAAAACTTATGATAAGACTCCCCTTATACAGCAAAGAGATAACAGTATAGAATATTATGTCTTTAAAATTGTTTTGTTAAGACCTGTGCTAATCAATAGTTTGTTTTATTGATTGAAAGATGAATACTAATACTATACTTAATGTGCTACCTTTTCATCACTAAAATATTTTAAATAATATAATACATCTGAAATCAGCTAATCTAATATTTAAACAGCAAAATTTTACTATCTTCTTATAATTTATTATTTTTTAACAGGTAATTAAAAATATTGAACATTTGATTGAAAACTTTTTTTGAATGGTCTATAAGAAAACTATAGTTTATACATAACCACCTAACTTACAATTGGGCATAAGTTTTATGTTATTCTTCTAACAAAGAAACACTATAAAATTCTCCAAACCTCCTTGCGGTTAATAGTTCGAATACAATTATAATAAAAAACACCTTGATAAAAACACTTTGATAAAAATTGTAAACTTTTCAAAAGCAATTGAATTATAAATTATATGCAACCTTTCCAAAACTAAAATATACACAGATATCAGGCATACTACTGCGACTATGAAAGATGTAGTACCAATTGAGACCAAACATTTTTTAAATGATGAAATATAGTAGCAACATTTTCCCCACTCTGAATTGGTGAGTCATAGGTCTAACCTAAATGAAATAATCTTATAATTTTTGAGTCATGTTTCTTGGTAAAGTTTTGTTCATATTTAAACTGGTATATTTGAAAACAAAATAGGCCTATGAATACTTATTGAAATACCTAATTTTGTTCTTTATTGGCTAATAAATGTAACTTATAAAAATATTGGAAATTCAAGTAATTTAAACCATATTAATCAAACGTACACTACACTGTTGAAACAAAATGAAACTGAGTAAGGCGCTATTACAAATGCATCAGCACATTACATTAAATGCATTTCAACAATTTCTATGCCGAATTTAGATTCTAGGATAAATTTAGACTTTAGGTCAATGTACTACCAGTAGCAGTAAACACAAAGTTTAGATCATGGATCTAAATAATTAGTGAGTATATTCTACATTAATATGCATAAAGTTATTTATACACTTGCCTACCTATGTAAAATGCTATCCTATGGAAATATATATAGATCTACATATCCTACATAGTATCCAGAGACAATGTATAACATTGTTTATTTTTAAACAAAAGATTAAAAATTTCAGAGTGAACATACACAGAATAGAAATAACACTCATTTTCTAGACATTAAAATTTTAGTCCATTTACCAATCCACTTAAATTGAGAAATTTAAATATGTTTTCCTTTATTTTAAGTCTCCTTCCATCACAGTCAGGGGTTAAACCTTAAAAATTTAGAAACAAAATTTAAATGATTTTAAGTACGGAGAACCATTGGTCATGTGGATAAAATTGATAACCCTGCTTTATTCTCTGAACGTGATAAACCTGTTTTAACTTGAATTCTCAAGTCATTTCTACTCAAAATACTGGTTACAGACCTGGCAATTTGGCTTAAAAAAGTGTTTGCCTATATCGCTTTGTTATGAAGCTACAGCATTCCCAGAGATCCTTTGTTAATTTTAAAGGTTTGAGAATTGCTTACAATTTTTTGTCAGGGCTTCAGATAACTTCCATGCTTTAACCATTACGCCTACAATATGACAAAAATTATTAAATATTTAATCCAATTAAACAAAAATACTAAGTTATTAATTTGAAATTAAATTTTATTCATCTATAAAGTTTACGAATCATGAGGATAACAACTTTTGAGGTTAGATCATTAACATTGTGTATTTATATGTTTCCCTACTATATAAAAATACTTTGATGTAGTTTTCTCATATAAGTGCAATATTGACTAAATATTTTACTTGGAAAATTTGCTAAATTTAATATGTTCATGTTCGAAAACTGCTTTGAAGGGTTTTCAAAATATAACCTACTTCAAGGTTTTCATATTTGAAACTAAACCAATCTATTTATCAATGGAAACAAATTGTTACCTTTAATGTCAGTTATTTCTTGCTACAGAGCTTCTATACTATAATTGGGACCTTTACTAATAAAATAGATAATAAGCATCAAAATAAAATGCTGTTCAGTAAAAATTCCTCACAAAAAATTTATTTTACTCTTATAAGGAAATAGAATTAATTTAAATGAATATTCCACATTTCTAACTACAAAATTACTAAAATTAACTTATTCCACTGACTTATTCATGGGGCCAAATGGTACAATATTTTTCTATATATAGGTATTCACAACTTATGCATCTGCACTTAATTTTTTACCCTACTTTAAATTGAAAAAAAGTAACTTTCCTCAGTCAAAACAAAAAAAATCTTGTGGATATCGTCCTATTTGGTGGTTTTGAACAATTTCCCAAAATATTGTAGATGGGCGCTGTAATGCACAACTACCAACAATGATAATACGTATTTAGATTAGAAAAAGTGTAGCTGTAAATATACTATTTTATATAAGAATTACTCACTTGAACAATAGTTTATGACTATCTGAGCTTTATAAAGTTCGGATTGTCATAAACTATTGTTAAAGTGATTAATAAGAATCACCGAACGTAATGGACTACAAAATTCAAGAATTATATAAGAAACCATATTTTGGTAATTTTGATATATAAGTACTAGATTTAAATTTCATTTCAAATTAATGCCTTTTTATTTGTTTGTTGTACATAATATTCTCTTGTTTGAATTTTGTGTAATTATTTACATCTTTTACATAATTGATATTGGCAAACAAAAATTATGCAGACAGTCTTCAGGAGTACTGTAAAGTAAGAAAACTTCTGGCAATGCCTCAAAATGATTAAAAACATAAAAACTAAAGACTAACAATAACTTCGTTTCACAATGCACAAAAAAATTGTTTAAAAAACAGAGTTGGTTTTTAAAAAATGTTTACTAATGCACAAGGTTTATTGACGGTTATGTTCCTTGAACAGCACTCAAAGTGAAACTTAACCTTTCATTGTGGTGATTAAAAATTGTAAACCAGTAGTACGAAAAGCTACTTCAATTATCAAAAATTTACTAAACACTTTTAAATGTTTTAACTTGTCTATAGTAGCACTTACTTTGCTTGTTGAGGACGGCCGTTTCGGGAGATGTGTCCCTTTGTCAACTCAAACCGTAACTCATTTAAAAGTGTTTAGTGATTACTAGTAGCTCACGTGAAGATGGAATCAACAAATGGCAAAAATTTAGCTTATTAACACATTCTTTATATGTAGTATGTAAACCTGTACATTTCATGCTTCCCTACATTTAATACCACACGGTTTGTATTACATTTATCGACATGTCGATTCACTAGACATAAAAAAAAAACTTACTGATGTTTCTCTACAGATATGTTTCGTACTTAGTCAAACAACATTTATAAAAATGAATAACTAAAAAACTGATGTTTTATGACAGTCCAGAAAGGTTATCTGACCTAGCTATGCTTATATATTTGAAGTACTTTTTAAAATTCAATATTTATTATCTTTAGACCTAACCTAATACTTGAAGGATATCACAAAAGTACCTGTATTATTTAAACATTTGAAAATTATTTGTAAATATCCGTTATTAGATGGTAAGATTCAATTAGTAAGTGATTTGGTCACACAAAATGTGTCATTTAATAATTTTGGAAAATTCAATAATTATTAATTCGATCCCTAAACCTAATATTACTATCAGACAGTTCAAGTAGAACCATACGTTTTCAAAATTGTAAGGCTAAGAATATAAAACAAACTTAGGAAAAGAATCAGGTTTATATATATTTTCCCGAATATTGAGGCCAACTTTCTAAGCTACTCTATACAAAATATGCTTCTTAATTATTTATTTTACAAATATCCACTTCAGCATAAATGGGAATTAAGGTTTTGGTAACTCGAAATTAGAACTTAGATTTAGCTATTTTACCTACGTTTTCCTATCGTAACTTCATTAAAAAAAGTTTATTAAATTTATAGAACTTTGATGATTCATACATGTTGGTATAAACTATGCATTACGTTTCGATTTTCACAATTTTTGTCCAAATAGAATAATTTATAATTGTGAATGATATTAACTATCCTTGAAGAATATAACCTCAATTTCAATGTTGCTTATAATGGCATTGTCTAACTACAAAATATTCCCGCAATGTAACACATGTGTTTAATTAAACATAGATCTTTAAGAAAATTCTAGCTAAAATACTTGAGATATATTAAATATCAGTACATTGACGTAAATTGTCAATAAATCTAATTAATATGGAATTCTTACTTTGCTCTTTTCCACTTTTTTGAGATTTGAACAGGTTCGAAATATACACTATCACTAATAACGTAGCACAAAGAATACTTGTAACTACAAGTGTAGGAAATTCCGTCACAACACTACCGTTATCTACCATGATTTATAAAAATTTTCACACGTCGCAAAATTTCACCCGTCTTAACCGCACTACACGAGGTTGACTGCAATATAAATGGCGGGAACACTGATCCAAATCGTCTGCAACTTTGCTTTTGCTACAGATATAGAAGGCAACGTGCTGAATATGAAATTTGTTCGTACATTGTCCGCTTCGCACCGCTGCTGTTGATTCCACGTTGTACATGCACACATCACTGATGACCGGGAAGTTTGGTTGAATTTAAATACACACCATGCTTCTATTTCAACGATGTTTCCTTGTCAATAGCTCTAAGGAAAATGAATCCCCACCCAACTGCGTCAGACAAACTAAGTTTACCGCTTCCAACTCTGATATGAAATCCCCACCATAAGCTTTAAATTTATTCCGCTCGAAGGAAACTTGTAAATCGTCGCGCACTCTACGATTCCTACTTTCCCCTACCATTTATTTCCTCTGTTATACTATTGTAGTACGAACAGTATTATTAGGTTGAGTGAGTTCAAGGAATTTATCAATATTGACTTATTAATATTTATAAGACTGTAAATGTTATTTGTTGAGTTTCCTAAACATTTATATCAAGATAGGCTATTGCAATTTGAAACCATAGTCAATTTCCATTTCATCACAAATACCATCTTTTTACATTGGTACTAATCTATGAATAATTTTGTTTAAAAAAAAAATTTAAACATTAATTGCAATACTGAAACTAAAAAATTTAAAACCGACATATTTAAAATATTCAATATAATATTCATTACGAACTATCAGTAAAAATAGTAATTTATATGAAAATGTGTACATTTATTTAAGTTACTATTTCGCATACAACAGGTTTCTCTGGCGGCTTAAGTCTAGAACATAACCTATAAATTATATTTTCTTATAATTTTAGATTACGTATCTCCTAGAATTTTATTACAATAATAAAACATGATTTATTATAATTTTTATTAATGTTATATTTATATTAGAAATGAAATATAGCGTAAATGTAAACAAAATACAAAAATAACATTTCTATTGCTTTCAAAACCATTACATTTATGTTAAAATTATAAACAGTTATATTTTAGGCAGATCCGGCCAGAGAAACAGGCAGGCATTTCCCTTTGAGTTCAAACACAACAAATGAAGTCAAAAAGCTGAAAGGATCCTTTAATGTCATATGTATACAAACCGCCAATATTAAACGATAAGAAACATTTTCTTTTCATAATATAATATAATTGTGTTCTACTACTTTAGCTCTTAATACGATATAAATACAGTATTTGGTATTTTTAATATTACTCACAATTGATGACAACTTGACTGTTGAAATAAGAGTCACACTGACGTAATTTTTTTAAATATATTGTGAGACGAGTTTTTTATGTTTGCTGTTTATGTTATCTATGAAAGTTTGGCTCAATAGTGAATAAAATTAATCTTATGTATTATATCTTATTATTAAATCTTATATATTTTGTGCACATGATATATTAACATGGGCATAAACAAGTAATAAAAAAATTAATTCATTTCCTACTTAGGTCAACAAAAGGGAAATTAAGTTTAGTTACTCTTTATTAAATAATTACAAATCATATAATTATGTATAAACATATGACAGAATCAAAATATTAAGTGACAAAATAGAAAGCTAAATTAATTATTAAACTTAATTAATTAAATTTAATTAGTTGAATAGTATTTGAAAAAATTACGAAACATCAAGTGTGATCCACTAGAATGTTTTAAAATTTGTTTGAACATGAGGGGATGAATAAAAAAAATATTTTATTAAAAATATAACATTTGAACATGATATAAAAATATATGTAGGGAGAGTGTGAACTAACAGAAGGAATTGAAAAAGGTATAATTCCCACTTCACAGTGTCACAAGTTCCGAGAATTAGTTAAGACCTTATATAACGAGGCAAGTGCTCCGAAAATTTCTGGTTAAAATGCAGCATCTGTGACATCAATCTAAGGAATGAATCGATATTCTTCCTATGCTTGCTCGATAATCGAAATATACTTAAATTCCATACGTCGCCAAGTACTACAATTTTTTCGTATGGGGTTTCCTGGTTTAAATTTAAGGACTAAAGTCGTTTATTTATATCTTCCAATTTAAAAATTCATTTACAATGAAGAGATAAACTTCCAGTTTTTGTAAAGAAACAAAAAAAGCTACTGACAAAGTACCACAAGTGTTTAACGTAGGCCTATATTTTTTTCTCCCTAGGAGTAAGCACAACAATGATGATGAGTCTTACTTAGGCCTACTCGCTTAAGCTAAACGAATTAATACACTTTTTCAGTCATAAATAAAAGAATAAATATGCTACAACTCACAATTATAAAAACTTTATTATCATTCGTGTTTCCATGACAATATGTCATCATCTTCAGTGATGCTACACGATTTAAATTTAATTAAAAAAACTAAACATAACCTATAAAGTTTTAACAAAAGTAATTCCAGATCTCTTTAATTACTGAGTATGAATTACTTACTAAAACGTATGGCAGCTCAGCTTATAGAAAATATTAAATGGTCCTAGATACTACTTTTCCTTTTTGTATTAGAAATTTCGGAGGGGGCCTGGAGGCCCATTGAGCCCCACCTTATATATTGAGCCATACACAAATAATTATAATCTTCGATGAAACTATGCACAAAATATTTTGCACTTATATTAAAACTAAAGGAATATTGTTTATTTTCTAATATATTACTGCTTCTTGCTAAAAGTATGCTTCTCATTACAGATGTGTATCTATAATTTACTGCCTTTCCCTAATACCACAATTCTTGTATGGGGAAGACACACACTTGCATGTAGGCTAGGCGCGAAAATTTGTGTGTTCCTAAAATTATTGGTTAATATCTAGTATTTAAATTAATTACAAGAGATAATGCTGAGTAAAGGTATAATGCAGGGGAAAAGCGATGTGGGAAGTTGGAGAAGAAATAGCAAAGATTCTTTACGAGGGAAATGTCGCGATTAGAAGAAAAGTTTTAGGGAAACTTTACTCAGAACTGTAACTGAAAATAAAGACTTTACTGCTTATGGGTGTCACTTGTCAAAAAACCACTGCTTGCTGGTACTTTTCAGCAGACGCGTTTCACACTAGATCAGTGCATTCTACAATGCTGTGAGTTAGGACAAGACTGTTGCTCAGGTGTGTTGCATTGGACCACAGATTCCCACCGATACAACACACCTGAGCAACAATCTTGTCCGTGACTTATAGCATTGAACAATGCTTTGATCTGGTGCTAAACGAGTCTGCTGAAAAGTATCAGTAAGTAGTGTTTTTGCGAAGTGATACTAAAAGTGTAATTTGAAAAATCTCAAGGAGTACAACAGACAAATAAAGATTTTGTTTGAAGTATTCACTTACGTTTTTAAAGAGAGAAGCACATCTTTGTACGTCTTTGTAATAAATTCAGTAATTCATTACTAAATGAAATTATTCCACACAATTTTGTAAATGCACTTACCTGACTGTACTTCCTGGAGATGGCTTTGTTTTGTCTTCACAGGTGTTTTCACTGCAGTAGTGTACAGTTCACAGCTGCTATGAGATGCCTCTTTGTGCTGGCTATTTCCTTGTACCACGGGAAAATGTAGCTGCTTCTCGTAGTAGTGCCCTGGATTATTTGGATGTCCAAACTCCATTTGAAAATACCCTGGTTGAGCGGGATTTATTACGACAATAGACGCAGGCCCCCACATGGTTTCCACTTTAACCCTAACGCAAAAACAAAAGTAACTAGTAAGCCACAAAGTGCTCGACACAAGTGAATTCCGCTCCAAATTCACGGCTTTTATATCTGTTTCTTTTTAACTGATCAAGGGTTACAGACCAGGCTTAAGTCACTAACCCATTACCGCAAATTACTTCGAGTTTTTTAATCAATAATTGCACAATAACTACACAATTACGTAACTAAAGATATCGCTAATAGTTTCATACTTAAACAATCTGAATTTTCAAAAACTATTTAAACTATTTATTTACTATTTTGGTTCCTTCTATTAGTTTACGCTCTCCTTATATGTATGTATATATATATATACATATATTTAATTAAAACAACTAAGGCTATTCAAATACAAGAATATTTATTAATTTATATATCAAAGCTTTTTTATGTGTATAATAAAACTATTTATGTATTTGAATTTTTTTATTTATTAATTATATATATACACATATATATATAAATAAATAAACAGTATATATATACAGTGTATATAAATACAGTATATATATTCAAATATAAATAAATATATATAAAATTTAATATAATACAAAATTTATATTTATACATTATATACATATGTATAATTCAAATTTTCAACCGTCAATAAAATCAACTTTTTATACATACAATGAAGTGCATTTTTTAAACTTGTAGTGGGTGACATTTAATGTTAATATTAACACTATTTTTCAAATAATTATTCCTTAATTAAATTTATTTAATTCATTTCAGTTTTATGAGGGAGAAAAACATTTTATAAAAGGGGTAAAGTATACCAGTATAGATGTTTCGTCCTATCTGGCTTGAAATAAGCGATAACATATGATTTCATAAAACAACTGATTTTACGTTATATTTTAAAGGGTAGAAAAGCATTTTTAACTCATAGGTTATGTTACTTTAGTTATATTAATTGAAACATTTAATAAAAAGAAACAAAAATAAAATTTTTCTTTGTTGACCTAAGTAGGAATAGACTTTAACAATTTTTTGTTTATATTACTTGCTATCGTACGTTTTCCGTAAATTTGTTGACATCAAACCGAGAGATAACACGACTTGTATTGTTCACAAAAAAAAATTCTTAACAAAAATTAACCATAACAGAGAAAGTCAACATTTAATCCGGTAATTATTAAGATTAGCGACTACCACTCCAAGCGGTGAAATTTCTTTCTCCTGATCAATTTGACCTTGCTGAACACAAAACTGAAGTTATTTTTAACGCAAACATATATTAACCTAACAAAACATAATCTAACCTAGGTGCTCACCTTAGTGGTATTTTGGTGGGTTCAAAACATTAAAGTTCGACAGTTAAGCTCTATATTTTCGAACTGAAATTTTAAAGATCTTATTTATAACATCCACCGCTTTGGAGGTAAATTGTGGAAGTGTCAGGTGTTTTCCCCCAAAACGTAAAAAATTACAAACTTATTTCGTAGGAAGTTCAGGTGTCACCCTATCTATGCCCCTACTATTAAAATTCAAGTTTAGTTTTTCGTTGAAGGAGAACATTTCGTCGGCAACAAGAAAGTTTTATTTCAGTTATTGTATACTCAATTATATATAAGACGATTGTGACCGCATTGTCGAGAGCAGGAAAAATTTAGAATCTTTGAAGGTTTTTAAAGAAAAATTTTACAGGCCTGATTTTATGTAAAATTTTCCATTCTTGTAAATGACACAATAGTTTTTAAAAGCTAATATTTTTAGATACTTTATTGAACATGTTTTCTGTTACAAAGAAAATATGTCAATTCGACGTTTTTATTGCTTTGATAAGTGAAAAAGTCACCCACTAGGCCTACTTTACATCATAGAACGTCAAGACAAGAATGCACAGCCGGCGTTTCAATAACATTTCCATTTCTCCCCCATCAGGGGAGATCGCTCCATATAGAATCTCCCATAAGTGTTAGGCAGTTCTTCAGATTAAAGGGCATAGAAAACAAGGAAATTACATCTTGTCCTGCTAATTTGAAAGTTAAGCTGTAGATTACTTCTTAAACGAGCGTCTTTTATGGAGAAGAACTAACTATTTTGAAAAGTATATATACATAGTTACACAAATCTCATTGTGTGAAAGAATAGGCCTAGTATAGTATAGAGCTGAAAAAATGTTGAAATATTTCATCGACACTGAACGTTTGCAATAAAAAATTGAAAAAAACCTAATAACACAAAAAATAATAAAAAATAACGAATATTAAAAGTTACCTAAGTTTAAAAGTTACCTAAGTTTCGATGTCCATGTCATCATCATCATCAGAGAGTCCTATTACAATCTAGAATACAATAAATTACAAACTAGACAGACTTTTAATATTGTAATACTAGTTATTTTTTATTAATTTTGTGTTATTGGGTTTTTTTCAATATTTGTATTGCAATATATTGTACCACTGTGCTCTTGATATTAAATATTTAGCGTTTGTTGTAGTTGAGGGAGTAAAAATAAAATAACGATAATTTTAAAATAATCTGTCAACTTCTAATATTGAATTGTTTGAGTTTACAAACGATGTTTTCACGTTCAACATAACCTCAAATTATAAGAAACAAAAATAATAAATATCAAATCATTTGGCTGTGTTTTCCAATATTTTTATTTTAATATATTGTACCACTGTGCTCTTGATATTGTATATTGAACTTTTGTTGTGGTTGAGGGAGTAAAAATAAAATAACGATAATTTTAAAATAATCTGTCAACTTTAATTATTGAGTTGTATGAACTCCCAAACGATCCGTTTCCACGTTCAACATAACCTCAAATACTAAGGAACGCAAATACTAAATACTAAATCATGGCTGGGTTACACGAGTAACATCTAATTTGTAAATGATAGTTATATCGCGCCTCTTGTCAGAGATAATAGTGTGTACTTAGGCCCAAGTGGTTCCGTGTTTTATGACAATTGTGTGTATTCAAACCGTATTGTTTGAATACACATTGTTGGAAGTTCCGTATTGTATTGTCTCTTTCCCTCGCTCAGGGCCAAATAACGTGTGATTGTAAAGTCCTTGTGGATATGTTAACACAAAGTCTGTAAGTTGTGGCGTTTATTACAGAACACGAATTCAAAACAAAATTTGTTTTATGCAAACCTTTTAACGACCCTGAGTTGGCAAAATATTTTCTCCGTGTAGATAAAAAGGGCGACGTGTTTACTACAGTGGCCACGACCTGGGCGTCGCCAAACCCTCTTCGTAGATACATCATATAAGTTTGTAGCCCATTGCAATCACGTATCTGTTGTGCAGATTCACTTGATGTTAAAAAAATTAATTCTTTCTTAGGTAAACATAGAAAAAAATGTGTTTAGATATTTTTATTAAATAATTATATAAATAAAGTAATTTACCTATACGTTTAAACAGCTGTTCTACCACATAACCTGTTGTAACACAAAATCAGCTGATTTATGAAATCATATGTTATCACTTATTTTAAGCCAATTGGGAGGAAATATCTACATTACATGCCTTGCCCATTTTTTTTGAAATTTTACTCCCGTATATAACTAAAATTAATTATTTAAATTTAATTAATAAATTTTAAAATTAATTATATTTTTTAAATAATAGAAATATTAAAAAAAATGTATTAACAACAAACTACATCCACTACAAGTTTAAAAAATTTATCTGAACTTGAGTTGATGAATAAAAAGTATTTTATTAACGACTAAAAATTTTAAAAAGATATAAAAAATATAATATCAATAGCACAGTGGTACAGTGTATTACAATAAAAATATTTGCGAAAATCACAATACTACAAAAATAACTATTATTAAAAGTTACTTAAGGTTAAACCCTTATGTACATGTCACCATCATCAGAGGGTTCTATTACAAAATTACAATCTAGAATACAATAATTTACAAAGTAGACTTACCTTGTATTCTAGATTGTAATTTTGTAATAGAAGACTCTGCTTATGATGACATGGTTATCTAAATGTACATAAGGGTTAAATCTTAAGTAACTTGTAATATTAGTTATTTTGTATTACTTTGGTGGTATTTGGGCTTTTCCCAATATTTGTATTGTAAGATATATAATTATATATAGAGAGAGTGTAAGCTAATAGTAGGAATTGAAAATGTGCGCGTAAAGTTGGATGAAAAAAAAGAATATTCTGGGTGGAGATGAAATTTTCGGTAAAACCGTATAAACAAATATTTTGAAGGAAAACATTCTAGAAGTAAAGCGTCCAGAACAGTTGCATGGGTTTTCATTAAATACAGAGGAAGATTACTCTTGGCATTCAGTGACGCTTTTGAATAAAACGTGGTTGTAAAGATAGAATATCCTTTAAAAATATGAGCACTACTAACTTAAGTAGAAAAGTAATGCTTTACTCTGGCGTAGGCATACAGTTGGGGATGCACGACCTTTTTGGAACGGGGGGCCAATTAATTGCTTCAGCCGTAGAACTAATATCAATCGTAGACAGCGTTCTGTTAAACGATAACGGCTGAACTATTTCTGCGTTATTCCTAAGACCTGTTTTTAGATTGTTAGACAAGAAAATCGTCTGCTCTAACAGGCTTTTCACAAAACGGGCGTCGCATAAAGGCTGATTACAATCACCCTGAAATTGGGTTGGGATTTGCCCAAAAACTTGCTCAGTTTATTTAATATTCCATACAGGCAGCTTGACGTGATAATTCAACATTTACATGCAATTACAAATCTCATTAAAAATCGATACACATGAAAGCTTTAGATCAGGGGTTCCGATACATTTTGGTATCACGTCCCCTCCTCTATAAATGAAATCCTCCCCCCCCTACACTTTACACTATAAATAAATGGTATGAGCATAATCAAAAGAATCAGATATTATATTTATTGAAAACAATTTATTTATATAAACATTAATCACTTAAACAATAGTTTATGACTATCCGAACTTACTGAGACAGAACGTTTTCGATTGCTATGTGCCGATCTTCATCAGTGTCCTCTGCTTGGAGATGTCTGGTCAAGCGGTGACGGTTTTAAAGGTAGTTTTTCGATAGTATCAAATAGTATGTGTGATTTGTATTGTGTTTGTTCGTTTAATATGTTTGTACTTTGTGTTTTTGTGTGTCTGTAAATTTCATATTGTTCTAGTGTGTTGAGATGTGGTAAGTTTTGTTGATATGTAGGATTTCTAGGTTATGGTAAATGTCTTTGTATCTGTGTCCTGTTTCTATTATGTGATTGTAAAATGTTGAGTTGGTGTTCTATTTGTGTTCCTCGACTCTTTGTTTAAAGCTGCGACCTGTTTGTCCAATGTAGAATTTGTTACATTCATCGCGGTTCAGTTTGTATACGCCTGGTGCTTGTTGTTTATCTTTGTTGTTAGTGTTGTGTTGTATTTTGTATTGTAATTTGTTATTAGTTTTGTATCCTATTTTTTGATAAATAGATAAACCACAAGTACCAGGCGTATACAAACTGAACTGCGACGAATGTAACAAATTCTACATTGGACAAACAGGTCGCAGCTTTAAATAAAGAGTCGAGGAACACAAACTGAACACCAACTCAACATTTTACAATCAAATAATAGAAACAGGACACAAATACACAGACGTTTACCATAACCTAGAAATCCTACACATCAACAAAAAAAGGACCACATCTCAACACATTAGAACAACATGAAATTTACAGACACACAAAAACACAAAGTACAAACATATAAACGAACAAACACAATACAAATCACACATACTATTTGATACTATCGAAAACCTACCTTCAAAACCGTCACCGCTTGACCCAACATCTCCAAGCAGAAGACACTGATGAAGATCGGCACATAGCAATCGAAAACGTTCTGTCTCAGTAAGTTTTAATAAATTTACTAAATTTAAAGTTCGGATAGTCATAAACTATTGTTTAAGTGATTAATAAGATTCACTGAACGTAATGGACTACAAAATTCAAGTACATAAATATATTTTCACAAGAAACATGATATACCATTTCAAGCTTTAATTTGCAAGGTAAATTATAACTGATAAGAGAATAATCTGTTAGTGAGATGCTTGAGCTTGAATTTTTTACATTAGCGTGCCTATTTAAGGCTGTATTTTAGTAAGGGCATAATCCTAGTAATTAGCAACATCATGTTTGTTTCTATAAAATTAAATATATTAAATTTATCTTATTTTTCCCAACTGGTCTCGATCCTCCCCGGACTTGCCTTCAGTTAGGGAACCCATGCTTTAGATATATCTCATTAGACACGCTGAAACAATCGAAGCTAAATCAAGCAAGCAACGCAACACGCAGTTTGTCGGGGTGACCTTGAACGGGTTTTGATGACTTAGATTTCCAAGCGTTGCAGTTTTTGTAGATGTTTTGATGCGTCGGCATAGCCTTGTCTTGTAAGGTTTTTCTTCAAGGCCTGTGTCATACGAGCTATCCACTGTCTTGCTAAGTAATGGATTCTAGCATACAGAATTCGCTCAGCGTAAAAGAAGATTTCCAGCTAATACAGTGTTTGTAAAAACAAAGAACTGTAAATAGATTCTAAGGAAAACCCGGAAAGAACGAAATGTGACGTCTTACGGATCGTAAGTTCAGAAGTTCAGAATACATTTAACAACGTTCCTGTCCTGTCGAACTGGTTCCGTGGTAGTCCTCACATTCTGGCCTGACATGTTCCATCAATGCTATCCGCCAGTCGTGTTTGAGGTCACCAAAACGTACGTCGCTGTTGCAAGTATACACCAAGCCTCTGCCATTTAATAGCGTCAGCTTAAACATAGAGAAGAAATCATTTTAACAATCGAGGGCCCTATTTTATAATTTTGGCTCTACTAGGCCCGAGTATTACCGTTATTATGTTCCCTTCTGGCTCTACTAGGCCCGAGTATTTCCGTAATTATGATCCCTTCTGGCTCTACTAGGCCCGAGTATTTCCGTTCTTATGTCCCCTTCTGGCTCTACTAGGCCCGAGTATTTCCGTTATTATGATCCCTTCTGGCTCTACTAGGCCCGAGTATTTCCGTTATTATGTTCCCTTCTGGCTCTACTAGGCCCGAGTATTTACGTTCTTATGTCCCCTTCTGCCTCTACTAGGCCCGAGTATTTCCGTTACTATGTTCCCTTCTGGCTCTACTAGGCCCGAGTAATTCCGTTATTATGATCCCTTCTGGCTCTACTAGGCCCGAGTATTTCCGTTATTATGATAACTTCTGGCTCTACTAGGCCCGAGTATTGCCGTTATTATGATCCCTTCTGGCTCTCCTAGGCCCGAGTATTTCCGTTCTTATGTTCCCTTCTGGCTCTACTAGGCCCGAGTATTTCCGTTATTATGATCCCTTCTGGCTCTACTAGGCCCGAGTATTTCCGTTATTATGTTCCCTTCTGGCTCTACTAGGCCCGAGTATTTCCGTTCTTATGTTCTCTTCTAGCTCTACTAGGCCCGAGTATTTCCGTTCTTATGATCCCTTCTGGCTCTACTAGGCCCGAGTATTTCCGTTCTTATGTCCCTTCTGGCTCTACTAGGCCCGAGTATTTCCGTAATTATGATCCCTTCTGGCTCTACTAGGCCCGAGTATTTCCGTTCTTATGTCCCCTTCTGGCACTACTAGGCCCGAGTATTGCCGTTATTATGATCCCTTCTGGCTCTACTAGGCCCGAGGATTTCCGTTCTTATGGCCCCATCTGGCTCTACTAGGCCCGAGTATTTCCGATATTATGATCACTTCTGGCTCTACTAGGCCCGAGTATTGCCGTTATTATAATCCCTTCTGGCTCTACTAGGCCCGAGTATTTCTGATCTTATGTTCCCTTCTGGCTCTACTAGGCCCGAGTATTTCCGTTATTATGATCCCTTCTGGCTCTACTAGGCCCGAGTATTTCCGTTCTTAAGTTCCCTTCTGGCTCTACTAGGCCCGAGTATTTCCGTTATTATGTTCCCTTCTGGCTCTCCTAGGCCCGAGTATTTCCGTTATTATGTTCCCTTCTGGCTCTACTAGGCCCGAGTATTTCCGTTCTTATGTTCTCTTCTGGCTCTACTAGGCCCGAGTATTTCCGTTCTTATGATCCCTTCTGGCTCTACTAGACCCGAGTATTTACGTTCTTATGTCCCTTTCTGGCTCTACTAGGCCCGAGTATTTCCGTAATTATGATCCCTTCTGGCTCTACTAGGCCCGAGTATTTCCGTTCTTATGTCCCCTTCTGGCTCTACTAGGCCCGAGTATTGCCGTTATTATGATCCCTTCTGGCTCTACTAGGCCCGAGTATTTCCGTTCTTATGGCCCCTTCTGGCTCTACTAGGCCCGAGTATGTCCGTTATTATGATCACTTCTGGCTCTACTAGACCCGAGTATTGCCGTTATGATGATCCCTTCTGGCTCTACTAGGCCCGAGTATTGCCGTTCTTATGTCCCCTTCTGGCTCTACTAGGCCCGAGTATTTCCGTTATTATGATCCCTTCTGGCTCTACTAGGCCCGGGTATTTCCGTAATTATGTTCCCTTCTGGCTCTACTAGGCCCGAGTATTTCCGTTCTTATGTCCCCTTCTGGCTCTACTAGGCCCGAGTATTTCCGTTACTATGTTCCCTTCTGGCTCTACTAGGCCCGAGTAATTTCGTTATTATGATCCCTTCTGGCTCTACTAGGCCCGAGTATTTCCGTTATTATGATAACTTCTGGCTCTACTAGGCCCGAGTATTTCCGTTATTATGATCCCTTCTGGCTCTACTAGGCCCGAGTATTTCCGTTCTTATATTTCCTTCTGGCTCTACTAGACCCGAGTATTTCCGTTCTTATGTTCCCTTCTGGCTCTACTAGGCCCGAGTATTTCCGTTCTTATGTCCCCTTCTGGCTCTACTAGGCCCGAGTATTTCCGTTATTATGTTCCCTCCTGGCTCTACTAGGCCCGAGTATTTCCGTTATTACGTTCCCTTCTGGCTCTACTAGGCCCGAGTATTGCCGTTATTATGATCCCTTCTGGCTCCACTAGGCCCGAGTATTTCCGTTATTATGACCCCTTCTGGCTCTACTAGGCCCGAGTATTTCTGTTCTTATGTCCCCTTCTGGCTCTACTAGGCCCGAGTATTTCCGTAATTATGATCCCTTCTGGCTCTACTAGGCCCGAGTATTTCCGTTCTTATGTCCCCTTCTGGCTCTACTAGGCCCGTGTATTTCCGTTTTTATTTTTCCTTCTGGCTCTACTAGGCCCGAGTATTTCCGTTCTTATGTAATTTTCTGGCTCTACTAGGCCCGAGTATTTCCGTTATTATGTTCCTTTCTGGCTCTACTAGGCCCGAATATTTCCGTTCTTATGTCCCCTTCTGGCTCTATTAGGCCCTAGTATTTCCGTTATTATGTTCCCTTCTGGCTCTACTAGGCCCGAGTATTTCCGTTATTATGATCCCTTCTGGCTCTACTAGGCCCGAGTATTGCCGTTATTATGATCCCCTCTGGCTCTACTAGGGCCGAGTATTTCCGTTCTTATGTTCCCTTCTGGCTCTACTAGGCCCGAGTATTTCCGTTCTTATGCCCCCTTCTGGCTCTACTACTAGGCCCGAGTATTTCCGTTTTTATTTTCCCCTCTGGCTCTACTAGGCCCGAGTATTTCCGTTCTTATGTAACTTTCTGGCTCTACTAGGCCCGAGTATTTCCGTTATTATGTTCCCTTCTGGCTCTACTAGGCCCGAGTATTTCCGTTCTTATGTCCCCTTCTGGCTCTACTAGGCCCGAGTATTTCCGTTATTATGATCCCTTCTGGCTCTACTAGGCCCGAGTATTTCCGTTATAATGATAATTTCTGGCTCTACTAGGCCCGAGTATTGCCGTTATTATGATCCCTTCTGGCTCTACTAGGCCCGAGTATTTCCATTCTTATGTTCCCTTCTGGCTCTTCTAGGCCCGAGTAATTCTGTTATTATGATCCCTTCTGGCTCTACTAGGCCAGAGTATTTCCGTTCTTATGTTCCCTTCTGGCTCTACTAGGCCCGAGTATTTCCGTTCTTATGTCCCCTTCTGGCTCTACTAGGCCCGAGTATTTCCGTTATTATGTTCCCTTCTGGCACTCCTAGGCCCGAGTATTTCCGTTATTATGTTCCTTTCTGGCTCTACTAGGCCCGAGTATTTCCGTTCTTATGTTCTCTTCTGGCTCTACTAGGCCCGATTATTTCCGTTCTTATGATCCCTTCTGGCTCTACTAGACCCGAGTATTTCCGTTCTTATGTCCCCTTCTGGCTCTACTAGGCCCGAGTATTTCCGTAATTATGATCCCTTCTGGCTCTACTAGGCCCGAGTATTTCCGTTCTTATGTCCCCTTCTGGCTCTACTAGGCCCGAGTATTGCCGTTATTATGATCCCTTCTGGCTCTACTAGGCCCGAGTATTTCCGTTCTTATGGCCCCTTCTGGCTCTACTAGGCCCGAGTATTTCCGTTATTATGATACCTTCTGGCTCTACTAGGCCCGAGTATTGCCGTTATTATGATCACTTCTGGCTCTACTAGGCCTGAGTATATCCGTTCTTATGTCCTTTTCTGGCTCTACTAGGCCCGAGTATTTGCGTTATTATGTTCCCTTCTGGCTCTACTAGGCCCGAGTATTTCCGTTCTTATGTCCCCTTCTGGCTCTACTAGGCCCTAGTATTTCCGTTATTATGTTCCCTTCTGGCTCTACTAGGCCCGAGTATTTCCGTTATTATGATCCCTTCTGGCTCTACTAGGCCCGAGTATTTCCGTTCTTATGGCCCCTTCTGGCTCTACTAGGCCCGAGTATTGCCGTTATGATGATCCCTTCTGGCTCTACTAGGCCTGAGTATTTCCGTTCTTATGTCTTTTTCTGGCTCTACTAGGACCGAGTATTTCCGTTATTATGATCCCTTTTGGCTCTACTAGGCCCGAGTATTTTCGTTCTTATGTTTCCTTCTGGCTCTACTAGGCCCGAGTATTTCCGTTATTATGATCCCTTCTGGCTCTACTAGGCCCGAGTATTTCCGTTCTTATATTCCCTTCTGGCTCTACTAGACCCGAGTATTTCCGTTCTTATGTTCCCTTCTGGCTCTACTAGGCCCGAGTATTTCCGTTCTTATGTCCCCTTCTGGCTCTACTAGGCCCGAGTATTTCCGTTCTTATGTCCCCTTCTGGCTCTATTAGGCCCTAGTATTTCCGTTATTATGTTCCCTTCTGGCTCTACTAGGCCCGAGTATTGCCGTTATTATGATCCCTTCTGGCTCTACTAGGCCCGAGTATTTCCGTTATTATGACCCCTTCTGGCTCTACTAGGCCCGAGTATTTCTGTTCTTATGTCCCCTTCTGGCTCTACTAGGCCCGAGTATTTCCGTAATTATGATCCCTTCTGGCTCTACTAGGCCCGAGTATTTCCGTTCTTATGTCCCCTTCTGGCTCTACTAGGCCCGTGTGTTTCCGTTTTTATTTTTCCTTCTGGCTCTACTAGGCCCGAGTATTTCCGTTCTTATGTAATTTTCTGGCTCTACTAGGCCCGAGTATTGCCGTTATTATGATCCCTTCTGGCTCTACTAGGCCCGAGGATTTCCGTTCTTATGGCCCCATCTGGCTCTACTAGGCCCGAGTATTTCCGATATTATGATCACTTCTGGCTCTACTAGGCCCGAGTATTGCCGTTATTATGATCCCTTCTGGCTCTACTAGGCCCGAGTATTTCTGATCTTATGTTCCCTTCTGGCTCTACTAGGCCCGAGTATTTCCGTTATTATGATCCCTTCTGGCTCTACTAGGCCCGAGTATTTCCGTTCTTAAGTTCCCTTCTGGCTCTACTAGGCCCGAGAATTTCCGTTATTATGTTCCCTTCTGGCTCTCCTAGGCCCGAGTATTTCCGTTATTATGTTCCCTTCTGGCTCTACTAGGCCCGAGTATTTCCGTTCTTATGTTCTCTTCTGGCTCTACTAGGCCCGAGTATTTCCGTTCTTATGATCCCTTCTGGCTCTACTAGACCCGAGTATTTACGTTCTTATGTCCCTTTCTGGCTCTACTAGGCCCGAGTATTTCCGTAATTATGATCCCTTCTGGCTCTACTAGGCCCGAGTATTTCCGTTCTTATGTCCCCTTCTGGCTCTACTAGGCCCGAGTATTGCCGTTATTATGATCCCTTCTGGCTCTACTAGGCCCGAGTATTTCCGTTCTTATGGCCCCTTCTGGCTCTACTAGGCCCGAGTATTTCCGTTATTATGATCACTTCTGGCTCTACTAGACCCGAGTATTGCCGTTATGATGATCCCTTCTGGCTCTACTAGGCCCGAGTATTGCCGTTCTTATGTCCCCTTCTGGCTCTACTAGGCCCGAGTATTTCCGTTATTATGATCCCTTCTGGCTCTACTAGGCCCGGGTATTTCCGTAATTATGTTCCCTTCTGGCTCTACTAGGCCCGAGTATTTCCGTTATTATGATCCCTTCTGGCTCTACTAGGCCCGAGTATTTCCGTTCTTATGTCCCCTTCTGGCTCTACTAGGCCCGAGTAATTCCGTTATTATGATCCCTTCTGGCTCTACTAGACCCGAGTATTTCCGTTCTTATGTTCCCTTCTGGCTCTACTAGGCCCGAGTATTGCCGTTCTTATGTCCCCTTCTGGCTCTACTAGGCCCGAGTATTTCCGTTATTATGATCCCTTCTGGCTCTACTAGGCCCGGGTATTTCCGTAATTATGTTCCCTTCTGGCTCTACTAGGCCCGAGTATTTCCGTTCTTATGTCCCCTTCTGGCTCTACTAGGCCCGAGTATTTCCGTTACTATGTTCCCTTCTGGCTCTACTAGGCCCGAGTAATTCCGTTATTATGATCCCTTCTGGCTCTACTAGGCCCGAGTATTTCCGTTATTATGATAACTTCTGGCTCTACTAGGCCCGAGTATTTCCGTTATTATGATCCCTTCTGGCTCTACTAGGCCCGAGTATTTCCGTTCTTATATTCCCTTCTGGCTCTACTAGACCCGAGTATTTCCGTTCTTATGTTCCCTTCTGGCTCTACTAGGCCCGAGTATTTCCGTTCTTATGTCCCCTTCTGGCTCTACTAGGCCCGAGTATTTCCGTTATTATGTTCCCTCCTGGCTCTACTAGGCCCGAGTATTTCCGTTATTACGTTCCCTTCTGGCTCTACTAGGCCCGAGTATTGCCGTTATTATGATCCCTTCTGGCTCCACTAGGCCCGAGTATTTCCGTTATTATGACCCCTTCTGGCTCTACTAGGCCCGAGTATTTCTGTTCTTATGTCCCCTTCTGGCTCTACTAGGCCCGAGTATTTCCGTAATTATGATCCCTTCTGGCTCTACTAGGCCCGAGTATTTCCGTTCTTATGTCCCCTTCTGGCTCTACTAGGCCCGTGTATTTCCGTTTTTATTTTTCCTTCTGGCTCTACTAGGCCCGAGTATTTCCGTTCTTATGTAATTTTCTGGCTCTACTAGGCCCGAGTATTTCCGTTATTATGATCCTTTCTGGCTCTACTAGGCCCGAATATTTCCGTTCTTATGTCCCCTTCTGGCTCTATTAGGCCCTAGTATTTCCGTTATTATGTTCCCTTCTGGCTCTACTAGGCCCGAGTATTTCCGTTATTATGATCCCTTCTGGCTCTACTAGGCCCGAGTATTGCCGTTATTATGATCCCCTCTGGCTCTACTAGGGCCGAGTATTTCCGTTCTTATGTTCCCTTCTGGCTCTACTAGGCCCGAGTATTTCCGTTATTGTGATCCCTTCTGGCTCTACTAGGCCCGAGTATTTCAGTTCTTATATTCCCTTCTGGCTCTACTAGACCCGAGTATTTCCGTTCTTATGTTCCCTTCTGGCTCTACTAGGCCCTAGTATTTCCGTTCTTATGTCCCCTTCTGGCTCTACTAGGCCCGAGTATTTCCGTTATTATGTTCCCTTCTGGCTCTACTAGGCCCGAGTATTTCCGTTATTATGTTCCCTTCTGGCTCTACTAGGCCCGAGTATTTCCGTTATTATGATCCCTTCTGGCTCTACTAGGCCCGAGTATTTCCGCTATTATGACCCCTTTTGGCTCTACTAGGCCCGAGTATTTCTGTTCTTATGTCCCCTTCTGGCTCTACTAGGCCCGAGTATTTCCGTAATTACGATCCCTTCTGGCTCTACTAGGCCCGAGTATTTCCGTTCTTATGCCCCCTTCTGGCTCTACTACTAGGCCCGAGTATTTCCGTTTTTATTTTCCCCTCTGGCTCTACTAGGCCCGAGTATTTCCGTTCTTATGTAACTTTCTGGCTCTACTAGGCCCGAGTATTTCCGTTATTATGTTCCCTTCTGGCTCTACTAGGCCCGAGTATTTCCGTTCTTATGTCCCCTTCTGGCTCTACTAGGCCCGAGTATTTCCGTTATTATGATCCCTTCTGGCTCTACTAGGCCCGAGTATTTCCGTTATAATGATAACTTCTGGCTCTACTAGGCCCGAGTATTGCCGTTATTATGATCCCTTCTGGCTCTACTAGGCCCGAGTATTTCCATTCTTATGTTCCCTTCTGGCTCTTCTAGGCCCGAGTAATTCTGTTATTATGATCCCTTCTGGCTCTACTAGGCCAGAGTATTTCCGTTCTTATGTTCCCTTCTGGCTCTACTAGGCCCGAGTATTTCCGTTCTTATGTCCCCTTCTGGCTCTACTAGGCCCGAGTATTTCCGTTATTATGTTCCCTTCTGGCACTCCTAGGCCCGAGTATTTCCGTTATTATGTTCCTTTCTGGCTCTACTAGGCCCGAGTATTTCCGTTCTTATGTTCTCTTCTGGCTCTACTAGGCCCGATTATTTCCGTTCTTATGATCCCTTCTGGCTCTACTAGACCCGAGTATTTCCGTTCTTATGTCCCCTTCTGGCTCTACTAGGCCCGAGTATTTCCGTAATTATGATCCCTTCTGGCTCTACTAGGCCCGAGTATTTCCGTTCTTATGTCCCCTTCTGGCTCTACTAGGCCCGAGTATTGCCGTTATTATGATCCCTTCTGGCTCTACTAGGCCCGAGTATTTCCGTTCTTATGGCCCCTTCTGGCTCTACTAGGCCCGAGTATTTCCGTTATTATGATACCTTCTGGCTCTACTAGGCCCGAGTATTGCCGTTATTATGATCACTTCTGGCTCTACTAGGCCTGAGTATATCCGTTCTTATGTCCTTTTCTGGCTCTACTAGGCCCGAGTATTTGCGTTATTATGTTCCCTTCTGGCTCTACTAGGCCCGAGTATTTCCGTTCTTATGTCCCCTTCTGGCTCTACTAGGCCCTAGTATTTCCGTTATTATGTTCCCTTCTGGCTCTACTAGGCCCGAGTATTTCCGTTATTATGATCCCTTCTGGCTCTACTAGGCCCGAGTATTTCCGTTCTTATGGCCCCTTCTGGCTCTACTAGGCCCGAGTATTGCCGTTATGATGATCCCTTCTGGCTCTACTAGGCCTGAGTATTTCCGTTCTTATGTCTTTTTCTGGCTCTACTAGGACCGAGTATTTCCGTTATTATGATCCCTTTTGGCTCTACTAGGCCCGAGTATTTTCGTTCT
Source organism: Prosapia bicincta (assembly GCA_036971475.1). NCBI lineage: Eukaryota > Metazoa > Arthropoda > Insecta > Hemiptera > Cercopidae > Prosapia > Prosapia bicincta. The sequence goes on along the minus strand of JBAIZL010000001.1, from coordinate 301,887,266 downwards.
TATGTTTCCTTCTGGCTCTACTAGGCCCGAGTATTTCCGTTATTATGATCCCTTCTGGCTCTACTAGGCCCGAGTATTTCCGTTCTTATATTCCCTTCTGGCTCTACTAGACCCGAGTATTTCCGTTCTTATGTTCCCTTCTGGCTCTACTAGGCCCGAGTATTTCCGTTCTTATGTCCCCTTCTGGCTCTACTAGGCCCGAGTATTTCCGTTCTTATGTCCCCTTCTGGCTCTATTAGGCCCTAGTATTTCCGTTATTATGTTCCCTTCTGGCTCTACTAGGCCCGAGTATTGCCGTTATTATGATCCCTTCTGGCTCTACTAGGCCCGAGTATTTCCGTTATTATGACCCCTTCTGGCTCTACTAGGCCCGAGTATTTCTGTTCTTATGTCCCCTTCTGGCTCTACTAGGCCCGAGTATTTCCGTAATTATGATCCCTTCTGGCTCTACTAGGCCCGAGTATTTCCGTTCTTATGTCCCCTTCTGGCTCTACTAGGCCCGTGTGTTTCCGTTTTTATTTTTCCTTCTGGCTCTACTAGGCCCGAGTATTTCCGTTCTTATGTAATTTTCTGGCTCTACTAGGCCCGAGTATTGCCGTTATTATGATCCCTTCTGGCTCTACTAGGCCCGAGGATTTCCGTTCTTATGGCCCCATCTGGCTCTACTAGGCCCGAGTATTTCCGATATTATGATCACTTCTGGCTCTACTAGGCCCGAGTATTTCCGTTATTATGATCCCTTCTGGCTCTCCTAGGCCCGAGTATTTCCGTTATTATGTTCCCTTCTGGCTCTACTAGGCCCGAGTATTTCCGTTCTTATGTTCTCTTCTGGCTCTACTAGGCCCGAGTATTTCCGTTCTTATGATCCCTTCTGGCTCTACTAGACCCGAGTATTTACGTTCTTATGTCCCTTTCTGGCTCTACTAGGCCCGAGTATTTCCGTAATTATGATCCCTTCTGGCTCTACTAGGCCCGAGTATTTCCGTTCTTATGTCCCCTTCTGGCTCTACTAGGCCCGAGTATTGCCGTTATTATGATCCCTTCTGGCTCTACTAGGCCCGAGTATTTCCGTTCTTATGGCCCCTTCTGGCTCTACTAGGCCCGAGTATTTCCGTTATTATGATCACTTCTGGCTCTACTAGACCCGAGTATTGCCGTTATGATGATCCCTTCTGGCTCTACTAGGCCCGAATATTGCCGTTCTTATGTCCCCTTCTGGCTCTACTAGGCCCGAGTATTTCCGTTATTATGATCCCTTCTGGCTCTACTAGGCCCGGGTATTTCCGTAATTATGTTCCCTTCTGGCTCTACTAGGCCCGAGTATTTCCGTTCTTATGTCCCCTTCTGGCTCTACTAGGCCCGAGTATTTCCGTTACTATGTTCCCTTCTGGCTCTACTAGGCCCGAGTAATTCCGTTATTATGATCCCTTCTGGCTCTACTAGGCCCGAGTATTTCCGTTATTATGATAACTTCTGGCTCTACTAGGCCCGAGTATTTCCGTTATTATGATCCCTTCTGGCTCTACTAGGCCCGAGTATTTCCGTTCTTATATTCCCTTCTGGCTCTACTAGACCCGAGTATTTCCGTTCTTATGTCCCCTTCTGGCTCTACTAGGCCCGAGTATTTCCGTTATTATGTTCCCTCCTGGCTCTACTAGGCCCGAGTATTTCCGTTATTACGTTCCCTTCTGGCTCTACTAGGCCCGAGTATTGCCGTTATTATGATCCCTTCTGGCTCTACTAGGCCCGAGTATTTCCGTTCTTATGTCCCCTTCTGGCTCTACTAGGCCCGAGTATTGCCGTTATTATGATCCCTTCTGGCTCTACTAGGCCCGAGTATTTCCGTTCTTATGGCCCCTTCTGGCTCTACTAGGCCCGAGTATTTCCGTTATTATGATCACTTCTGGCTCTACTAGACCCGAGTATTGCCGTTATGATGATCCCTTCTGGCTCTACTAGGCCCGAGTTTGCCGTTCTTATGTCCCCTTCTGGCTCTACTAGGCCCGAGTATTTCCGTTATTATGATCCCTTCTGGCTCTACTAGGCCCGGGTATTTCCGTAATTATGTTCCCTTCTGGCTCTACTAGGCCCGAGTATTTCCGTTCTTATGTCCCCTTCTGGCTCTACTAGGCCCGAGTATTTCCGTTACTATGTTCCCTTCTGGCTCTACTAGGCCCGAGTAATTCCGTTATTATGATCCCTTCTGGCTCTACTAGGCCCGAGTATTTCCGTTATTATGATAACTTCTGGCTCTACTAGGCCCGAGTATTTCCGTTATTATGATCCCTTCTGGCTCTACTAGGCCCGAGTATTTCCGTTCTTATATTCCCTTCTGGCTCTACTAGACCCGAGTATTTCCGTTCTTATGTTCCCTTCTGGCTCTACTAGGCCCGAGTATTTCCGTTCTTATGTCCCCTTCTGGCTCTACTAGGCCCGAGTATTTCCGTTATTATGTTCCCTCCTGGCTCTACTAGGCCCGAGTATTTCCGTTATTACGTTCCCTTCTGGCTCTACTAGGCCCGAGTATTGCCGTTATTATGATCCCTTCTGGCTCCACTAGGCCCGAGTATTTCCGTTATTATGACCCCTTCTGGCTCTACTAGGCCCGAGTATTTCTGTTCTTATGTCCCCTTCTGGCTCTACTAGGCCCGAGTATTTCCGTAATTATGATCCCTTCTGGCTCTACTAGGCCCGAGTATTTCCGTTCTTATGTCCCCTTCTGGCTCTACTAGGCCCGTGTATTTCCGTTTTTATTTTTCCTTCTGGCTCTACTAGGCCCGAGTATTTCCGTTCTTATGTAATTTTCTGGCTCTACTAGGCCCGAGTATTTCCGTTATTATGTTCCTTTCTGGCTCTACTAGGCCCGAATATTTCCGTTCTTATGTCCCCTTCTGGCTCTATTAGGCCCTAGTATTTCCGTTATTATGTTCCCTTCTGGCTCTACTAGGCCCGAGTATTTCCGTTATTATGATCCCTTCTGGCTCTACTAGGCCCGAGTATTGCCGTTATTATGATCCCCTCTGGCTCTACTAGGGCCGAGTATTTCCGTTCTTATGTTCCCTTCTGGCTCTACTAGGCCCGAGTATTTCCGTTATTGTGATCCCTTCTGGCTCTACTAGGCCCGAGTATTTCAGTTCTTATATTCCCTTCTGGCTCTACTAGACCCGAGTATTTCCGTTCTTATGTTCCCTTCTGGCTCTACTAGGCCCTAGTATTTCCGTTCTTATGTCCCCTTCTGGCTCTACTAGGCCCGAGTATTTCCGTTATTATGTTCCCTTCTGGCTCTACTAGGCCCGAGTATTTCCGTTATTATGTTCCCTTCTGGCTCTACTAGGCCCGAGTATTTCCGTTATTATGATCCCTTCTGGCTCTACTAGGCCCGAGTATTTCCGCTATTATGACCCCTTTTGGCTCTACTAGGCCCGAGTATTTCTGTTCTTATGTCCCCTTCTGGCTCTACTAGGCCCGAGTATTTCCGTAATTACGATCCCTTCTGGCTCTACTACTAGGCCCGAGTATTTCCGTTTTTATTTTCCCCTCTGGCTCTACTAGGCCCGAGTATTTCCGTTCTTATGTAACTTTCTGGCTCTACTAGGCCCGAGTATTTCCGTTAATATGTTCCCTTCTGGCTCTACTAGGCCCGAGTATTTCCGTTCTTATGTCCCCTTCTGGCTCTACTAGGCCCGAGTATTTCCGTTATTATGATCCCTTCTGGCTCTACTAGGCCCGAGTATTTCCGTTATAATGATAACTTCTGGCTCTACTAGGCCCGAGTATTGCCGTTATTATGATCCCTTCTGGCTCTACTAGGCCCGAGTATTTCCATTCTTATGTTCCCTTCTGGCTCTTCTAGGCCCGAGTAATTCTGTTATTATGATCCCTTCTGGCTCTACTAGGCCAGAGTATTTCCGTTCTTATGTTCCCTTCTGGCTCTACTAGGCCCGAGTATTTCCGTTCTTATGTCCCCTTCTGGCTCTACTAGGCCCGAGTATTTCCGTTATTATGTTCCCTTCTGGCTCTCCTAGGCCCGAGTATTTCCGTTATTATGTTCCTTTCTGGCTCTACTAGGCCCGAGTATTTCCGTTCTTATGTTCTCTTCTGGCTCTACTAGGCCCGATTATTTCCGTTCTTATGATCCCTTCTGGCTCTACTAGACCCGAGTATTTCCGTTCTTATGTCCCCTTCTGGCTCTACTAGGCCCGAGTATTTCCGTAATTATGATCCCTTCTGGCTCTACTAGGCCCGAGTATTTCCGTTCTTATGTCCCCTTCTGGCTCTACTAGGCCCGAGTATTGCCGTTATTATGATCCCTTCTGGCTCTACTAGGCCCGAGTATTTCCGTTCTTATGGCCCCTTCTGGCTCTACTAGGCCCGAGTATTTCCGTTATTATGATACCTTCTGGCTCTACTAGGCCCGAGTATTGCCGTTATTATGATCACTTCTGGCTCTACTAGGCCTGAGTATATCCGTTCTTATGTCCTTTTCTGGCTCTACTAGGCCCGAGTATTTGCGTTATTATGTTCCCTTCTGGCTCTACTAGGCCCGAGTATTTCCGTTCTTATGTCCCCTTCTGGCTCTACTAGGCCCTAGTATTTCCGTTATTATGTTCCCTTCTGGCTCTACTAGGCCCGAGTATTTCCTTTATTATGATCCCTTCTGGCTCTACTAGGCCCGAGTATTTCCGTTCTTATGGCCCCTTCTGGCTCTACTAGGCCCGAGTATTGCCGTTATGATGATCCCTTCTGGCTCTACTAGGCCTGAGTATTTCCGTTCTTATGTCTTTTTCTGGCTCTACTAGGACCGAGTATTTCCGTTATTATGATCCCTTTTGGCTCTACTAGGCCCGAGTATTTTCGTTCTTATGTTTCCTTCTGGCTCTACTAGGCCCGAGTATTTCCGTTATTATGATCCCTTCTGGCTCTACTAGGCCCGAGTATTTCCGTTCTTATATTCCCTTCTGGCTCTACTAGACCCGAGTATTTCCGTTCTTATGTTCCCTTCTGGCTCTACTAGGCCCGAGTATTTCCGTTCTTATGTCCCCTTCTGGCTCTACTAGGCCCGAGTATTTCCGTTCTTATGTCCCCTTCTGGCTCTATTAGGCCCTAGTATTTCCGTTATTATGTTCCCTTCTGGCTCTACTAGGCCCGAGTATTGCCGTTATTATGATCCCTTCTGGCTCTACTAGGCCCGAGTATTTCCGTTATTATGACCCCTTCTGGCTCTACTAGGCCCGAGTATTACTGTTCTTATGTCCCCTTCTGGCTCTACTAGGCCCGAGTATTTCCGTAATTAGGATCCCTTCTGGCTCTACTAGGCCCGAGTATTTCCGTTCTTATGTCCCCTTCTGGCTCTACTAGGCCCGTGTGTTTCCGTTTTTATTTTTCCTTCTGGCTCTACTAGGCCCGAGTATTTCCGTTCTTATGTAATTTTCTGGCTCTACTAGGCCCGAGTATTGCCGTTATTATGATCCCTTCTGGCTCTACTAGGCCCGAGGATTTCCGTTCTTATGGCCCCATCTGGCTCTACTAGGCCCGAATATTTCCGATATTATGATCACTTCTGGCTCTACTAGGCCCGAGTATTGCCGTTATTATGATCCCTTCTGGCTCTACTAGGCCCGAGTATTTCTGATCTTATGTTCCCTTCTGGCTCTACTAGGCCCGAGTATTTCCGTTATTATGATCCCTTCTGGCTCTACTAGGCCCGAGTATTTCTGTTCTTAAGTTCCCTTCTGGCTCTACTAGGCCCGAGGATTTCCGTTATTATGTTCCCTTCTGGCTCTCCTAGGCCCGAGTATTGCCGTTATTATGATCCCCTCTGGCTCTACTTGGGCCGAGTATTTCCGTTCTTATGTTCCCTTCTGGCTCTACTAGGCCCGAGTATTTCCGTTATTATGATCCCTTCTGGCTCTACTAGGCCCGAGTATTTCAGTTCTTATATTCCCTTCTGGCTCTACTAGACCCGAGTATTTCCGTTCTTATGTTCCCTTCTGGCTCTACTAGGCCCTAGTATTTCCGTTCTTATGTCCCCTTCTGGCTCTACTAGGCCCGAGTATTTCCGTTATTATGTTCCCTTCTGGCTCTACTAGGCCCGAGTATTTCCGTTATTATGTTCCCTTCTGGCTCTACTAGGCCCGAGTATTTCCGTTATTATGATCCCTTCTGGCTCTACTAGGCCCGAGTATTTCCGCTATTATGACCCCTTTTGGCTCTACTAGGCCCGAGTATTTCTGTTCTTATGTCCCCTTCTGGCTCTACTAGGCCCGAGTATTTCCGTAATTACGATCCCTTCTGGCTCTACTAGGCCCGAGTATTGCCGTTCTTATGTCCCCTTCTGGCTCTACTAGGCCCGAGTATTTCCGTTATTATGATCCCTTCTGGCTCTACTAGGCCCGGGTATTTCCGTAATTATGTTCCCTTCTGGCTCTACTAGGCCCGAGTATTTCCGTTCTTATGTCCCCTTCTGGCTCTACTAGGCCCGAGTATTTCCGTTACTATGTTCCCTTCTGGCTCTACTAGGCCCGAGTAATTCCGTTATTATGATCCCTTCTGGCTCTACTAGGCCCGAGTATTTCCGTTATTATGATAACTTCTGGCTCTACTAGGCCCGAGTATTTCCGTTATTATGATCCCTTCTGGCTCTACTAGGCCCGAGTATTTCCGTTCTTATATTCCCTTCTGGCTCTACTAGACCCGAGTATTTCCGTTATTATGATCCCTTCTGGCTCTACTAGGCCCGAGTATTTCCGTTCTTATGTCCCCTTCTGGCTCTACTAGGCCCGAGTATTTCCGTTATTATGTTCCCTCCTGGCTCTACTAGGCCCGAGTATTTCCGTTATTACGTTCCCTTCTGGCTCTACTAGGCCCGAGTATTGCCGTTATTATGATCCCTTCTGGCTCCACTAGGCCCGAGTATTTCCGTTATTATGACCCCTTCTGGCTCTACTAGGCCCGAGTATTTCTGTTCTTATGTCCCCTTCTGGCTCTACTAGGCCCGAGTATTTCCGTAATTATGATCCCTTCTGGCTCTACTAGGCCCGAGTATTTCCGTTCTTATGTCCCCTTCTGGCTCTACTAGGCCCGTGTATTTCCGTTTTTATTTTTCCTTCTGGCTCTACTAGGCCCGAGTATTTCCGTTCTTATGTAATTTTCTGGCTCTACTAGGCCCGAGTATTTCCGTTATTATGTTCCTTTCTGGCTCTACTAGGCCCGAATATTTCCGTTCTTATGTCCCCTTCTGGCTCTATTAGGCCCTAGTATTTCCGTTATTATGTTCCCTTCTGGCTCTACTAGGCCCGAGTATTTCCGTTATTATGTTCCCTTCTGGCTCTACTAGGCCCGAGTATTTCCGTTATTATGATCCCTTCTGGCTCTACTAGGCCCGAGTATTTCAGTTCTTATATTCCCTTCTGGCTCTACTAGACCCGAGTATTTCCGTTCTTATGTTCCCTTCTGGCTCTACTAGGCCCTAGTATTTCCGTTCTTATGTCCCCTTCTGGCTCTACTAGGCCCGAGTATTTCCGTTATTATGTTCCCTTCTGGCTCTACTAGGCCCGAGTATTTCCGTTATTATGTTCCCTTCTGGCTCTACTAGGCCCGAGTATTTCCGTTATTATGATCCCTTCTGGCTCTACTAGGCCCGAGTATTTCCGCTATTATGACCCCTTTTGGCTCTACTAGGCCCGAGTATTTCTGTTCTTATGTCCCCTTCTGGCTCTACTAGGCCCGAGTATTTCCGTAATTACGATCCCTTCTGGCTCTACTAGGCCCGAGTATTTCCGTTCTTATGCCCCCTTCTGGCTCTACTACTAGGTCCGAGTATTTCCGTTTTTATTTTCCCCTCTGGCTCTACTAGGCCCGAGTATTTCCGTTATAATGATAACTTCTGGCTCTACTAGGCCCGAGTATTGCCGTTATTATGATCCCTTCTGGCTCTACTAGGCCCGAGTATTTCCATTCTTATGTTCCCTTCTGGCTCTTCTAGGCCCGAGTAATTCTGTTATTATGATCCCTTCTGGCTCTACTAGGCCAGAGTATTTCCGTTCTTATGTTCCCTTCTGGCTCTACTAGGCCCGAGTATTTCCGTTCTTATGTCCCCTTCTGGCTCTACTAGGCCCGAGTATTTCCGTTATTATGTTCCCTTCTGGCACTCCTAGGCCCGAGTATTTCCGTTATTATGTTCCTTTCTGGCTCTACTAGGCCCGAGTATTTCCGTTCTTATGTTCTCTTCTGGCTCTACTAGGCCCGATTATTTCCGTTCTTATGATCCCTTCTGGCTCTACTAGACCCGAGTATTTCCGTTCTTATGTCCCCTTCTGGCTCTACTAGGCCCGAGTATTTCCGTAATTATGATCCCTTCTGGCTCTACTACGCCCGAGTATTTCCGTTCTTATGTCCCCTTCTGGCTCTACTAGGCCCGAGTATTGCCGTTATTATGATCCCTTCTGGCTCTACTAGGCCCGAGTATTTCCGTTCTTATGGCCCCTTCTGGCTCTACTAGGCCCGAGTATTTCCGTTATTATGATACCTTCTGGCTCTACTAGGCCCGAGTATTGCCGTTATTATGATCACTTCTGGCTCTACTAGGCCTGAGTATAACCGTTCTTATGTCCTTTTCTGGCTCTACTAGGCCCGAGTATTTGCGTTATTATGTTCCCTTCTGGCTCTACTAGGCCCGAGTATTTCCGTTCTTATGTCCCCTTCTGGCTCTACTAGGCCCTAGTATTTCCGTTATTATGTTCCCTTCTGGCTCTACTAGGCCCGAGTATTTCCGTTATTATGATCCCTTCTGGCTCTACTAGGCCCGAGTATTTCCGTTCTTATGGCCCCTTCTGGCTCTACTAGGCCCGAGTATTGCCGTTATGATGATCCCTTCTGGCTCTACTAGGCCTGAGTATTTCCGTTCTTATGTCTTTTTCTGGCTCTACTAGGACCGAGTATTTCCGTTATTATGATCCCTTTTGGCTCTACTAGGCCCGAGTATTTTCGTTCTTATGTTTCCTTCTGGCTCTACTAGGCCCGAGTATTTCCGTTATTATGATCCCTTCTGGCTCTACTAGGCCCGAGTATTTCCGTTCTTATATTCCCTTCTGGCTCTACTAGACCCGAGTATTTCCGTTCTTATGTTCCCTTCTGGCTCTACTAGGCCCGAGTATTTCCGTTCTTATGTCCCCTTCTGGCTCTACTAGGCCCGAGTATTTCCGTTCTTATGTCCCCTTCTGGCTCTATTAGGCCCTAGTATTTCCGTTATTATGTTCCCTTCTGGCTCTACTAGGCCCGAGTATTGCCGTTATTATGATCCCTTCTGGCTCTACTAGGCCCGAGTATTTCCGTTATTATGACCCCTTCTGGCTCTACTAGGCCCGAGTATTTCTGTTCTTATGTCCCCTTCTGGCTCTACTAGGCCCGAGTATTTCCGTAATTATGATCCATTCTGGCTCTACTAGGCCCGAGTATTTCCGTTCTTATGTCCCCTTCTGGCTCTACTAGGCCCGTGTGTTTCCGTTTTTATTTTTCCTTCTGGCTCTACTAGGCCCGAGTATTTCCGTTCTTATGTAATTTTCTGGCTCTACTAGGCCCGAGTATTGCCGTTATTATGATCCCTTCTGGCTCTACTAGGCCCGAGGATTTCCGTTCTTATGGCCCCATCTGGCTCTACTAGGCCCGAGTATTTCCGATATTATGATCACTTCTGGCTCTACTAGGCCCGAGTATTGCCGTTATTATGATCCCTTCTGGCTCTACTAGGCCCGAGTATTTCTGATCTTATGTTCCCTTCTGGCTCTACTAGGCCCGAGTATTTCCGTTATTATGATCCCTTCTGGCTCTACTAGGCCCGAGTATTTCCGTTCTTAAGTTCCCTTCTGGCTCTACTAGGCCCGAGTATTTCCGTTATTATGTTCCCTTCTGGCTCTCCTAGGCCCGAGTATTTCCGTTATTATGTTCCCTTCTGGCTCTACTAGGCCCGAGTATTTCCGTTCTTATGTTCTCTTCTGGCTCTACTAGGCCCGAGTATTTCCGTTCTTATGATCCCTTCTGGCTCTACTAGACCCGAGTATTTACGTTCTTATGTCCCTTTCTGGCTCTACTAGGCCCGAGTATTTCCGTAATTATGATCCCTTCTGGCTCTACTAGGCCCGAGTATTTCCGTTCTTATGTCCCCTTCTGGCTCTACTAGGCCCGAGTATTGCCGTTATTATGATCCCTTCTGGCTCTACTAGGCCCGAGTATTTCCGTTCTTATGGCCCCTTCTGGCTCTACTAGTCCCGAGTATTTCCGTTATTATGATCACTTCTGGCTCTACTAGACCCGAGTATTGCCGTTATGATGATCCCTTCTGGCTCTACTAGGCCCGAGTATTGCCGTTCTTATGTCCCCTTCTGGCTCTACTAGGCCCGAGTATTTCCGTTATTATGATCCCTTCTGGCTCTACTAGGCCCGGGTATTTCCGTAATTATGTTCCCTTCTGGCTCTACTAGGCCCGAGTATTTCCGTTCTTATGTCCCCTTCTGGCTCTACTAGGCCCGAGTATTTCCGTTACTATGTTCCCTTCTGGCTCTACTAGGCCCGAGTAATTCCGTTATTATGATCCCTTCTGGCTCTACTAGGCCCGAGTATTTCCGTTATTATGATAACTTCTGGCTCTACTAGGCCCGAGTATTTCCGTTATTATGATCCCTTCTGGCTCTACTAGGCCCGAGTATTTCCGTTCTTATATTCCCTTCTGGCTCTACTAGACCCGAGTATTTCCGTTCTTATGTTCCCTTCTGGCTCTACTAGGCCCGAGTATTTCCGTTCTTATGTCCCCTTCTGGCTCTACTAGGCCCGAGTATTTCCGTTATTATGTTCCCTCCTGGCTCTACTAGGCCCGAGTATTTCCGTTATTACGTTCCCTTCTGGCTCTACTAGGCCCGAGTATTGCCGTTATTATGATCCCTTCTGGCTCTACTAGGCCCGAGTATTTCCGTTCTTATGTCCCCTTCTGGCTCTACTAGGCCCGAGTATTGCCGTTATTATGATCCCTTCTGGCTCTACTAGGCCCGAGTATTTCCGTTCTTATGGCCCCTTCTGGCTCTACTAGGCCCGAGTATTTCCGTTATTATGATCACTTCTGGCTCTACTAGACCCGAGTATTGCCGTTATGATGATCCCTTCTGGCTCTACTAGGCCCGAGTTTGCCGTTCTTATGTCCCCTTCTGGCTCTACTAGGCCCGAGTATTTCCGTTATTATGATCCCTTCTGGCTCTACTAGGCCCGGGTATTTCCGTAATTATGTTCCCTTCTGGCTCTACTAGGCCCGAGTATTTCCGTTCTTATGTCCCCTTCTGGCTCTACTAGGCCCGAGTATTTCCGTTACTATGTTCCCTTCTGGCTCTACTAGGCCCGAGTAATTCCGTTATTATGATCCCTTCTGGCTCTACTAGGCCCGAGTATTTCCGTTATTATGATAACTTCTGGCTCTACTAGGCCCGAGTATTTCCGTTATTATGATCCCTTCTGGCTCTACTAGGCCCGAGTATTTCCGTTCTTATATTCCCTTCTGGCTCTACTAGACCCGAGTATTTCCGTTCTTATGTTCCCTTCTGGCTCTACTAGGCCCGAGTATTTCCGTTCTTATGTCCCCTTCTGGCTCTACTAGGCCCGAGTATTTCCGTTATTATGTTCCCTCCTGGCTCTACTAGGCCCGAGTATTTCCGTTATTACGTTCCCTTCTGGCTCTACTAGGCCCGAGTATTGCCGTTATTATGATCCCTTCTGGCTCCACTAGGCCCGAGTATTTCCGTTATTATGACCCCTTCTGGCTCTACTAGGCCCGAGTATTTCTGTTCTTATGTCCCCTTCTGGCTCTACTAGGCCCGAGTATTTCCGTAATTATGATCCCTTCTGGCTCTACTAGGCCCGAGTATTTCCGTTCTTATGTCCCCTTCTGGCTCTACTAGGCCCGTGTATTTCCGTTTTTATTTTTCCTTCTGGCTCTACTAGGCCCGAGTATTTCCGTTCTTATGTAATTTTCTGGCTCTACTAGGCCCGAGTATTTCCGTTATTATGTTCCTTTCTGGCTCTACTAGGCCCGAATATTTCCGTTCTTATGTCCCCTTCTGGCTCTATTAGGCCCTAGTATTTCCGTTATTATGTTCCCTTCTGGCTCTACTAGGCCCGAGTATTTCCGTTATTATGATCCCTTCTGGCTCTACTAGGCCCGAGTATTGCCGTTATTATGATCCCCTCTGGCTCTACTAGGGCCGAGTATTTCCGTTCTTATGTTCCCTTCTGGCTCTACTAGGCCCGAGTATTTCCGTTATTGTGATCCCTTCTGGCTCTACTAGGCCCGAGTATTTCAGTTCTTATATTCCCTTCTGGCTCTACTAGACCCGAGTATTTCCGTTCTTATGTTCCCTTCTGGCTCTACTAGGCCCTAGTATTTCCGTTCTTATGTCCCCTTCTGGCTCTACTAGGCCCGAGTATTTCCGTTATTATGTTCCCTTCTGGCTCTACTAGGCCCGAGTATTTCCGTTATTATGTTCCCTTCTGGCTCTACTAGGCCCGAGTATTTCCGTTATTATGATCCCTTCTGGCTCTACTAGGCCCGAGTATTTCCGCTATTATAACCCCTTTTGGCTCTACTAGGCCCGAGTATTTCTGTTCTTATGTCCCCTTCTGGCTCTACTAGGCCCGAGTATTTCCGTAATTACGATCCCTTCTGGCTCTACTAGGCCCGAGTATTTCCGTTCTTATGTCCCCTTCTGGCTCTACTACTAGGCCCGAGTATTTCCGTTTTTATTTTCCCCTCTGGCTCTACTAGGCCCGAGTATTTCCGTTCTTATGTAACTTTCTGGCTCTACTAGGCCCGAGTATTTCCGTTAATATGTTCCCTTCTGGCTCTACTAGGCCCGAGTATTTCCGTTCTTATGTCCCCTTCTGGCTCTACTAGGCCCGAGTATTTCCGTTATTATGATCCCTTCTGGCTCTACTAGGCCCGAGTATTTCCGTTATAATGATAACTTCTGGCTCTACTAGGCCCGAGTATTGCCGTTATTATGATCCCTTCTGGCTCTACTAGGCCCGAGTATTTCCATTCTTATGTTCCCTTCTGGCTCTTCTAGGCCCGAGTAATTCTGTTATTATGATCCCTTCTGGCTCTACTAGGCCAGAGTATTTCCGTTCTTATGTTCCCTTCTGGCTCTACTAGGCCCGAGTATTTCCGTTCTTATGTCCCCTTCTGGCTCTACTAGGCCCGAGTATTTCCGTTATTATGTTCCCTTCTGGCTCTCCTAGGCCCGAGTATTTCCGTTATTATGTTCCTTTCTGGCTCTACTAGGCCCGAGTATTTCCGTTCTTATGTTCTCTTCTGGCTCTACTAGGCCCGATTATTTCCGTTCTTATGATCCCTTCTGGCTCTACTAGACCCGAGTATTTCCGTTCTTATGTCCCCTTCTGGCTCTACTAGGCCCGAGTATTTCCGTAATTATGATCCCTTCTGGCTCTACTAGGCCCGAGTATTTCCGTTCTTATGTCCCCTTCTGGCTCTACTAGGCCCGAGTATTGCCGTTATTATGATCCCTTCTGGCTCTACTAGGCCCGAGTATTTCCGTTCTTATGGCCCCTTCTGGCTCTACTAGGCCCGAGTATTTCCGTTATTATGATACCTTCTGGCTCTACTAGGCCCGAGTATTGCCGTTATTATGATCACTTCTGGCTCTACTAGGCCTGAGTATATCCGTTCTTATGTCCTTTTCTGGCTCTACTAGGCCCGAGTATTTGCGTTATTATGTTCCCTTCTGGCTCTACTAGGCCCGAGTATTTCCGTTCTTATGTCCCCTTCTGGCTCTACTAGGCCCTAGTATTTCCGTTATTATGTTCCCTTCTGGCTCTACTAGGCCCGAGTATTTCCGTTATTATGATCCCTTCTGGCTCTACTAGGCCCGAGTATTTCCGTTCTTATGGCCCCTTCTGGCTCTACTAGGCCCGAGTATTGCCGTTATGATGATCCCTTCTGGCTCTACTAGGCCTGAGTATTTCCGTTCTTATGTCTTTTTCTGGCTCTACTAGGACCGAGTATTTCCGTTATTATGATCCCTTTTGGCTCTACTAGGCCCGAGTATTTTCGTTCTTATGTTTCCTTCTGGCTCTACTAGGCCCGAGTATTTCCGTTATTATGATCCCTTCTGGCTCTACTAGGCCCGAGTATTTCCGTTCTTATATTCCCTTCTGGCTCTACTAGACCCGAGTATTTCCGTTCTTATGTTCCCTTCTGGCTCTACTAGGCCCGAGTATTTCCGTTCTTATGTCCCCTTCTGGCTCTACTAGGCCCGAGTATTTCCGTTCTTATGTCCCCTTCTGGCTCTATTAGGCCCTAGTATTTCCGTTATTATGTTCCCTTCTGGCTCTACTAGGCCCGAGTATTGCCGTTATTATGATCCCTTCTGGCTCTACTAGGCCCGAGTATTTCCGTTATTATGACCCCTTCTGGCTCTACTAGGCCCGAGTATTACTGTTCTTATGTCCCCTTCTGGCTCTACTAGGCCCGAGTATTTCCGTAATTAGGATCCCTTCTGGCTCTACTAGGCCCGAGTATTTCCGTTCTTATGTCCCCTTCTGGCTCTACTAGGCCCGTGTGTTTCCGTTTTTATTTTTCCTTCTGGCTCTACTAGGCCCGAGTATTTCCGTTCTTATGTAATTTTCTGGCTCTACTAGGCCCGAGTATTGCCGTTATTATGATCCCTTCTGGCTCTACTAGGCCCGAGGATTTCCGTTCTTATGGCCCCATCTGGCTCTACTAGGCCCGAATATTTCCGATATTATGATCACTTCTGGCTCTACTAGGCCCGAGTATTGCCGTTATTATGATCCCTTCTGGCTCTACTAGGCCCGAGTATTTCTGATCTTATGTTCCCTTCTGGCTCTACTAGGCCCGAGTATTTCCGTTATTATGATCCCTTCTGGCTCTACTAGGCCCGAGTATTTCTGTTCTTAAGTTCCCTTCTGGCTCTACTAGGCCCGAGGATTTCCGTTATTATGTTCCCTTCTGGCTCTCCTAGGCCCGAGTATTGCCGTTATTATGATCCCCTCTGGCTCTACTTGGGCCGAGTATTTCCGTTCTTATGTTCCCTTCTGGCTCTACTAGGCCCGAGTATTTCCGTTATTATGATCCCTTCTGGCTCTACTAGGCCCGAGTATTTCAGTTCTTATATTCCCTTCTGGCTCTACTAGACCCGAGTATTTCCGTTCTTATGTTCCCTTCTGGCTCTACTAGGCCCTAGTATTTCCGTTCTTATGTCCCCTTCTGGCTCTACTAGGCCCGAGTATTTCCGTTATTATGTTCCCTTCTGGCTCTACTAGGCCCGAGTATTTCCGTTATTATGTTCCCTTCTGGCTCTACTAGGCCCGAGTATTTCCGTTATTATGATCCCTTCTGGCTCTACTAGGCCCGAGTATTTCCGCTATTATGACCCCTTTTGGCTCTACTAGGCCCGAGTATTTCTGTTCTTATGTCCCCTTCTGGCTCTACTAGGCCCGAGTATTTCCGTAATTACGATCCCTTCTGGCTCTACTAGGCCCGAGTATTGCCGTTCTTATGTCCCCTTCTGGCTCTACTAGGCCCGAGTATTTCCGTTATTATGATCCCTTCTGGCTCTACTAGGCCCGGGTATTTCCGTAATTATGTTCCCTTCTGGCTCTACTAGGCCCGAGTATTTCCGTTCTTATGTCCCCTTCTGGCTCTACTAGGCCCGAGTATTTCCGTTACTATGTTCCCTTCTGGCTCTACTAGGCCCGAGTAATTCCGTTATTATGATCCCTTCTGGCTCTACTAGGCCCGAGTATTTCCGTTATTATGATAACTTCTGGCTCTACTAGGCCCGAGTATTTCCGTTATTATGATCCCTTCTGGCTCTACTAGGCCCGAGTATTTCCGTTCTTATATTCCCTTCTGGCTCTACTAGACCCGAGTATTTCCGTTCTTATGTTCCCTTCTGGCTCTACTAGGCCCGAGTATTTCCGTTCTTATGTCCCCTTCTGGCTCTACTAGGCCCGAGTATTTCCGTTATTATGTTCCCTCCTGGCTCTACTAGGCCCGAGTATTTCCGTTATTACGTTCCCTTCTGGCTCTACTAGGCCCGAGTATTGCCGTTATTATGATCCCTTCTGGCTCCACTAGGCCCGAGTATTTCCGTTATTATGACCCCTTCTGGCTCTACTAGGCCCGAGTATTTCTGTTCTTATGTCCCCTTCTGGCTCTACTAGGCCCGAGTATTTCCGTAATTATGATCCCTTCTGGCTCTACTAGGCCCGAGTATTTCCGTTCTTATGTCCCCTTCTGGCTCTACTAGGCCCGTGTATTTCCGTTTTTATTTTTCCTTCTGGCTCTACTAGGCCCGAGTATTTCCGTTCTTATGTAATTTTCTGGCTCTACTAGGCCCGAGTATTTCCGTTATTATGTTCCTTTCTGGCTCTACTAGGCCCGAATATTTCCGTTCTTATGTCCCCTTCTGGCTCTATTAGGCCCTAGTATTTCCGTTATTATGTTCCCTTCTGGCTCTACTAGGCCCGAGTATTTCCGTTATTATGTTCCCTTCTGGCTCTACTAGGCCCGAGTATTTCCGTTATTATGATCCCTTCTGGCTCTACTAGGCCCGAGTATTTCAGTTCTTATATTCCCTTCTGGCTCTACTAGACCCGAGTATTTCCGTTCTTATGTTCCCTTCTGGCTCTACTAGGCCCTAGTATTTCCGTTCTTATGTCCCCTTCTGGCTCTACTAGGCCCGAGTATTTCCGTTATTATGTTCCCTTCTGGCTCTACTAGGCCCGAGTATTTCCGTTATTATGTTCCCTTCTGGCTCTACTAGGCCCGAGTATTTCCGTTATTATGATCCCTTCTGGCTCTACTAGGCCCGAGTATTTCCGCTATTATGACCCCTTTTGGCTCTACTAGGCCCGAGTATTTCTGTTCTTATGTCCCCTTCTGGCTCTACTAGGCCCGAGTATTTCCGTAATTACGATCCCTTCTGGCTCTACTAGGCCCGAGTATTTCCGTTCTTATGCCCCCTTCTGGCTCTACTACTAGGTCCGAGTATTTCCGTTTTTATTTTCCCCTCTGGCTCTACTAGGCCCGAGTATTTCCGTTATAATGATAACTTCTGGCTCTACTAGGCCCGAGTATTGCCGTTATTATGATCCCTTCTGGCTCTACTAGGCCCGAGTATTTCCATTCTTATGTTCCCTTCTGGCTCTTCTAGGCCCGAGTAATTCTGTTATTATGATCCCTTCTGGCTCTACTAGGCCAGAGTATTTCCGTTCTTATGTTCCCTTCTGGCTCTACTAGGCCCGAGTATTTCCGTTCTTATGTCCCCTTCTGGCTCTACTAGGCCCGAGTATTTCCGTTATTATGTTCCCTTCTGGCACTCCTAGGCCCGAGTATTTCCGTTATTATGTTCCTTTCTGGCTCTACTAGGCCCGAGTATTTCCGTTCTTATGTTCTCTTCTGGCTCTACTAGGCCCGATTATTTCCGTTCTTATGATCCCTTCTGGCTCTACTAGACCCGAGTATTTCCGTTCTTATGTCCCCTTCTGGCTCTACTAGGCCCGAGTATTTCCGTAATTATGATCCCTTCTGGCTCTACTAGGCCCGAGTATTTCCGTTCTTATGTCCCCTTCTGGCTCTACTAGGCCCGAGTATTGCCGTTATTATGATCCCTTCTGGCTCTACTAGGCCCGAGTATTTCCGTTCTTATGGCCCCTTCTGGCTCTACTAGGCCCGAGTATTTCCGTTATTATGATACCTTCTGGCTCTACTAGGCCCGAGTATTGCCGTTATTATGATCACTTCTGGCTCTACTAGGCCTGAGTATAACCGTTCTTATGTCCTTTTCTGGCTCTACTAGGCCCGAGTATTTGCGTTATTATGTTCCCTTCTGGCTCTACTAGGCCCGAGTATTTCCGTTCTTATGTCCCCTTCTGGCTCTACTAGGCCCTAGTATTTCCGTTATTATGTTCCCTTCTGGCTCTACTAGGCCCGAGTATTTCCGTTATTATGATCCCTTCTGGCTCTACTAGGCCCGAGTATTTCCGTTCTTATGGCCCTTTCTGGCTCTACTAGGCCCGAGTATTGCCGTTATGATGATCCCTTCTGGCTCTACTAGGCCTGAGTATTTCCGTTCTTATGTCTTTTTCTGGCTCTACTAGGACCGAGTATTTCCGTTATTATGATCCCTTTTGGCTCTACTAGGCCCGAGTATTTTCGTTCTTATGTTTCCTTCTGGCTCTACTAGGCCCGAGTATTTCCGTTATTATGATCCCTTCTGGCTCTACTAGGCCCGAGTATTTCCGTTCTTATATTCCCTTCTGGCTCTACTAGACCCGAGTATTTCCGTTCTTATGTTCCCTTCTGGCTCTACTAGGCCCGAGTATTTCCGTTCTTATGTCCCCTTCTGGCTCTACTAGGCCCGAGTATTTCCGTTCTTATGTCCCCTTCTGGCTCTATTAGGCCCTAGTATTTCCGTTATTATGTTCCCTTCTGGCTCTACTAGGCCCGAGTATTGCCGTTATTATGATCCCTTCTGGCTCTACTAGGCCCGAGTATTTCCGTTATTATGACCCCTTCTGGCTCTACTAGGCCCGAGTATTTCTGTTCTTATGTCCCCTTCTGGCTCTACTAGGCCCGAGTATTTCCGTAATTATGATCCATTCTGGCTCTACTAGGCCCGAGTATTTCCGTTCTTATGTCCCCTTCTGGCTCTACTAGGCCCGTGTGTTTCCGTTTTTATTTTTCCTTCTGGCTCTACTAGGCCCGAGTATTTCCGTTCTTATGTAATTTTCTGGCTCTACTAGGCCCGAGTATTGCCGTTATTATGATCCCTTCTGGCTCTACTAGGCCCGAGGATTTCCGTTCTTATGGCCCCATCTGGCTCTACTAGGCCCGAGTATTTCCGATATTATGATCACTTCTGGCTCTACTAGGCCCGAGTATTGCCGTTATTATGATCCCTTCTGGCTCTACTAGGCCCGAGTATTTCTGATCTTATGTTCCCTTCTGGCTCTACTAGGCCCGAGTATTTCCGTTATTATGATCCCTTCTGGCTCTACTAGGCCCGAGTATTTCCGTTCTTAAGTTCCCTTCTGGCTCTACTAGGCCCGAGTATTTCCGTTATTATGTTCCCTTCTGGCGCTCCTAGGCCCGAGTATTTCCGTTATTATGTTCCCTTCTGGCTCTACTAGGCCCGAGTATTTCCGTTCTTATGTTCTCTTCTGGCTCTACTAGGCCCGAGTATTTCCGTTCTTATGATCCCTTCTGGCTCTACTAGACCCGAGTATTTACGTTCTTATGTCCCTTTCTGGCTCTACTAGGCCCGAGTATTTCCGTAATTATGATCCCTTCTGGCTCTACTAGGCCCGAGTATTTCCGTTCTTATGTCCCCTTCTGGCTCTACTAGGCCCGAGTATTGCCGTTATTATGATCCCTTCTGGCTCTACTAGGCCCGAGTATTTCCGTTCTTATGGCCCCTTCTGGCTCTACTAGGCCCGAGTATTTCCGTTATTATGATCACTTCTGGCTCTACTAGACCCGAGTATTGCCGTTATGATGATCCCTTCTGGCTCTACTAGGCCCGAGTATTGCCGTTCTTATGTCCCCTTCTGGCTCTACTATGCCCGAGTATTTTTGTTATTATGATCCCTTCTGGCTCTACTAGGCCCGGGTATTTCCGTAATTATGTTCCCTTCTGGCTCTACTAGGCCCGAGTATTTCCGTTCTTATGTCCCCTTCTGGCTCTACTAGGCCCGAGTATTTCCGTTACTATGTTCCCTTCTGGCTCTACTAGGCCCGAGTAATTCCGTTATTATGATCCCTTCTGGCTCTACTAGGCCCGAGTATTTCCGTTATTATGATAACTTCTGGCTCTACTAGGCCCGAGTATTTCCGTTATTATGATCCCTTCTGGCTCTACTAGGCCCGAGTATTTCCGTTCTTATATTCCCTTCTGGCTCTACTAGACCCGAGTATTTCCGTTCTTATGTTCCCTTCTGGCTCTACTAGGCCCGAGTATTTCCGTTCTTATGTCCCCTTCTGGCTCTACTAGGCCCGAGTATTTCCGTTATTATGTTCCCTCCTGGCTCTACTAGGCCCGAGTATTTCCGTTATTACGTTCCCTTCTGGCTCTACTAGGCCCGAGTATTGCCGTTATTATGATCCCTTCTGGCTCTACTAGGCCCGAGTATTTTCGTTCTTATGTCCCCTTCTGGCTCTACTAGGCCCGAGTATTGCCGTTATTATGATCCCTTCTGGCTCTACTAGGCCCGAGTATTTCCGTTCTTATGGCCCCTTCTGGCTCTACTAGGCCCGAGTATTTCCGTTATTATGATCACTTCTGGCTCTACTAGACCCGAGTATTGCCGTTATGATGATCCCTTCTGGCTCTACTAGGCCCGAGTATTGCCGTTCTTATGTCCCCTTCTGGCTCTACTAGGCCCGAGTATTTCCGTTATTATGATCCCTTCTGGCTCTACTAGGCCCGGGTATTTCCGTAATTATGTTCCCTTCTGGCTCTACTAGGCCCGAGTTTTTCCGTTCTTATGTCCCCTTCTGGCTCTATTAGGCCCGAGTATTTCCGTTACTATGTTCCCTTCTGGCTCTACTAGGCCCGAGTAATTCCGTTATTATGATCCCTTCTGGCTCTACTAGGCCCGAGTATTTCCGTTATTATGATAACTTCTGGCTCTACTAGGCCCGAGTATTTCCGTTATTATGATCCCTTCTGGCTCTACTAGGCCCGAGTATTTCCGTTCTTATATTCCCTTCTGGCTCTACTAGACCCGAGTATTTCCGTTCTTATGTTCCCTTCTGGCTCTACTAGGCCCGAGTATTTCCGTTCTTATGTCCCCTTCTGGCTCTGCTAGGCCCGAGTATTTCCGTTATTATGTTCCCTCCTGGCTCTACTAGGCCCGAGTATTTCCGTTATTACGTTCCCTTCTGGCTCTACTAGGCCCGAGTATTGCCGTTATTATGATCCCTTCTGGCTCCACTAGGCCCGAGTATTTCCGTTATTATGACCCCTTCTGGCTCTACTAGGCCCGAGTATTTCTGTTCTTATGTCCCCTTCTGGCTCTACTAGGCCCGAGTATTTCCGTAATTATGATCCCTTCTGGCTCTACTAGGCCCGAGTATTTCCGTTCTTATGTCCCCTTCTGGCTCTACTAGGCCCGTGTATTTCCGTTTTTATTTTTCCTTCTGGCTCTACTAGGCCCGAGTATTTCCGTTCTTATGTAATTTTCTGGCTCTACTAGGCCCGAGTATTTCCGTTATTATGTTCCTTTCTGGCTCTACTAGGCCCGAATATTTCCGTTCTTATGTCCCCTTCTGGCTCTATTAGGCCCTAGTATTTCCGTTATTATGTTCCCTTCTGGCTCTACTAGGCCCGAGTATTTCCGTTATTATGATCCCTTCTGGCTCTACTAGGCCCGAGTATTGCCGTTATTATGATCCCCTCTGGCTCTACTAGGGCCGAGTATTTCCGTTCTTATGTTCCCTTCTGGCTCTACTAGGCCCGAGTATTTCCGTTATTGTGATCCCTTCTGGCTCTACTAGGCCCGAGTATTTCAGTTCTTATATTCCCTTCTGGCTCTACTAGACCCGAGTATTTCCGTTCTTATGTTCCCTTCTGGCTCTACTAGGCCCTAGTATTTCCGTTCTTATGTCCCCTTCTGGCTCTACTAGGCCCGAGTATTTCCGTTATTATGTTCCCTTCTGGCTCTACTAGGCCCGAGTATTTCCGTTATTATGTTCCCTTCTGGCTCTACTAGGCCCGAGTATTTCCGTTATTATGATCCCTTCTGGCTCTACTAGGCCCGAGTATTTCCGCTATTATGACCCCTTTTGGCTCTACTAGGCCCGAGTATTTCTGTTCTTATGTCCCCTTCTGGCTCTACTAGGCCCGAGTATTTCCGTAATTACGATCCCTTCTGGCTCTACTAGGCCCGAGTATTTCCGTTCTTATGTCCCCTTCTGGCTCTACTACTAGGCCCGAGTATTTCCGTTTTTATTTTCCCCTCTGGCTCTACTAGGCCCGAGTATTTCCGTTCTTATGTAACTTTCTGGCTCTACTAGGCCCGAGTATTTCCGTTAATATGTTCCCTTCTGGCTCTACTAGGCCCGAGTATTTCCGTTCTTATGTCCCCTTCTGGCTCTACTAGGCCCGAGTATTTCCGTTATTATGATCCCTTCTGGCTCTACTAGGCCCGAGTATTTCCGTTATTATGATAACTTCTGGCTCTACTAGGCCCGAGTATTGCCGTTATTATGATCCCTTCTGGCTCTACTAGGCCCGAGTATTTCCATTCTTATGTTCCCTTCTGGCTCTTCTAGGCCCGAGTAATTCTGTTATTATGATCCCTTCTGGCTCTACTAGGCCAGAGTATTTCCGTTCTTATGTTCCCTTCTGGCTCTACTAGGCCCGAGTATTTCCGTTCTTATGTCCCCTTCTGGCTCTACTAGGCCCGAGTATTTCCGTTATTATGTTCCCTTCTGGCTCTCCTAGGCCCGAGTATTTCCGTTATTATGTTCCTTTCTGGCTCTACTAGGCCCGAGTATTTCCGTTCTTATGTTCTCTTCTGGCTCTACTAGGCCCGATTATTTCCGTTCTTATGATCCCTTCTGGCTCTACTAGACCCGAGTATTTCCGTTCTTATGTCCCCTTCTGGCTCTACTAGGCCCGAGTATTTCCGTAATTATGATCCCTTCTGGCTCTACTAGGCCCGAGTATTTCCGTTCTTATGTCCCCTTCTGGCTCTACTAGGCCCGAGTATTGCCGTTATTATGATCCCTTCTGGCTCTACTAGGCCCGAGTAATTCCGTTCTTATGGCCCCTTCTGGCTCTACTAGGCCCGAGTATTTCCGTTATTATGATACCTTCTGGCTCTACTAGGCCCGAGTATTGCCGTTATTATGATCACTTCTGGCTCTACTAGGCCTGAGTATATCCGTTCTTATGTCCTTTTCTGGCTCTACTAGGCCCGAGTATTTGCGTTATTATGTTCCCTTCTGGCTCTACTAGGCCCGAGTATTTCCGTTCTTATGTCCCCTTCT
Source organism: Prosapia bicincta (assembly GCA_036971475.1). Taxonomy (NCBI): domain Eukaryota; kingdom Metazoa; phylum Arthropoda; class Insecta; order Hemiptera; family Cercopidae; genus Prosapia; species Prosapia bicincta. Next base: position 301,864,192 of record JBAIZL010000001.1, on the reverse strand, counting down.
GGCTCTACTAGGCCCTAGTATTTCCGTTATTATGTTCCCTTCTGGCTCTACTAGGCCCGAGTATTTCCGTTATTATGATCCCTTCTGGCTCTACTAGGCCCGAGTATTTCCGTTCTTATGGCCCCTTCTGGCTCTACTAGGCCCGAGTATTGCCGTTATGATGATCCCTTCTGGCTCTACTAGGCCTGAGTATTTCCGTTCTTATGTCTTTTTCTGGCTCTACTAGGACCGAGTATTTCCGTTATTATGATCCCTTTTGGCTCTACTAGGCCCGAGTATTTTCGTTCTTATGTTTCCTTCTGGCTCTACTAGGCCCGAGTATTTCCGTTATTATGATCCCTTCTGGCTCTACTAGGCCCGAGTATTTCCGTTCTTATATTCCCTTCTGGCTCTACTAGACCCGAGTATTTCCGTTCTTATGTTCCCTTCTGGCTCTACTAGGCCCGAGTATTTCCGTTCTTATGTCCCCTTCTGGCTCTACTAGGCCCGAGTATTTCCGTTCTTATGTCCCCTTCTGGCTCTATTAGGCCCTAGTATTTCCGTTATTATGTTCCCTTCTGGCTCTACTAGGCCCGAGTATTACCGTTATTATGATCCCTTCTGGCTCTACTAGGCCCGAGTATTTCCGTTATTATGACCCCTTCTGGCTCTACTAGGCCCGAGTATTACTGTTCTTATGTCCCCTTCTGGCTCTACTAGGCCCGAGTATTTCCGTAATTAGGATCCCTTCTGGCTCTACTAGGCCCGAGTATTTCCGTTCTTATGTCCCTTTCTGGCTCTACTAGGCCCGTGTGTTTCCGTTTTTATTTTTCCTTCTGGCTCTACTAGGCCCGAGTATTTCCGTTCTTATGTAATTTTCTGGCTCTACTAGGCCCGAGTATTGCCGTTATTATGATCCCTTCTGGCTCTACTAGGCCCGAGGATTTCCGTTCTTATGGCCCCATCTGGCTCTACTAGGCCCGAGTATTTCCGATATTATGATCACTTCTGGCTCTACTAGGCCCGAGTATTGCCGTTATTATGATCCCTTCTGGCTCTACTAGGCCCGAGTATTTCTGATCTTATGTTCCCTTCTGGCTCTACTAGGCCCGAGTATTTCCGTTATTATGATCCCTTCTGGCTCTACTAGGCCCGAGTATTTCCGTTCTTAAGTTCCCTTCTGGCTCTACTAGGCCCGAGTATTTCCGTTATTATGTTCCCTTCTGGCTCTCCTAGGCCCGAGTATTGCCGTTATTATGATCCCCTCTGGCTCTACTTGGGCCGAGTATTTCCGTTCTTATGTTCCCTTCTGGCTCTACTAGGCCCGAGTATTTCCGTTATTATGATCCCTTCTGGCTCTACTAGGCCCGAGTATTTCAGTTCTTATATTCCCTTCTGGCTCTACTAGACCCGAGTATTTCCGTTCTTATGTTCCCTTCTGGCTCTACTAGGCCCTAGTATTTCCGTTCTTATGTCCCCTTCTGGCTCTACTAGGCCCGAGTATTTCCGTTATTATGTTCCCTTCTGGCTCTACTAGGCCCGAGTATTTCCGTTATTATGTTCCCTTCTGGCTCTACTAGGCCCGAGTATTTCCGTTATTATGATCCCTTCTGGCTCTACTAGGCCCGAGTATTTCCGCTATTATGACCCCTTTTGGCTCTACTAGGCCCGAGTATTTCTGTTCTTATGTCCCCTTCTGGCTCTACTAGGCCCGAGTATTTCCGTAATTACGATCCCTTCTGGCTCTACTAGGCCCGAGTATTTCCGTTCTTATGCCCCCTTCTGGCTCTACTACTAGGCCCGAGTATTTCCGTTTTTATTTTCCCCTCTGGCTCTACTAGGCCCGAGTATTTCCGTTCTTATGTAACTTTCTGGCTCTACTAGGCCCGAGTATTTCCGTTATTATGTTCCCTTCTGGCTCTACTAGGCCCGAGTATTTCCGTTCTTATGTCCCCTTCTGGCTCTACTAGGCCCGAGTATTTCCGTTATTATGATCCCTTCTGGCTCTACTAGGCCCGAGTATTTCCGTTATAATGATAACTTCTGGCTCTACTAGGCCCGAGTATTGCCGTTATTATGATCCCTTCTGGCTCTACTAGGCCCGAGTATTTCCATTCTTATGTTCCCTTCTGGCTCTTCTAGGCCCGAGTAATTCTGTTATTATGATCCCTTCTGGCTCTACTAGGCCAGAGTATTTCCGTTCTTATGTTCCCTTCTGGCTCTACTAGGCCCGAGTATTTCCGTTCTTATGTCCCCTTCTGGCTCTACTAGGCCCGAGTATTTCCGTTATTATGTTCCCTTCTGGCACTCCTAGGCCCGAGTATTTCCGTTATTATGTTCCTTTCTGGCTCTACTAGGCCCGAGTATTTCCGTTCTTATGTTCTCTTCTATCTCTACTAGGCCCGATTATTTCCGTTCTTATGATCCCTTCTGGCTCTACTAGACCCGAGTATTTCCGTTCTTATGTCCCCTTCTGGCTCTACTAGGCCCGAGTATTTCCGTAATTATGATCCCTTCTGGCTCTACTAGGCCCGAGTATTTCCGTTCTTATGTCCCCTTCTGGCTCTACTAGGCCCGAGTATTGCCGTTATTATGATCCCTTCTGGCTCTACTAGGCCCGAGTATTTCCGTTCTTATGGCCCCTTCTGGCTCTACTAGGCCCGAGTATTTCCGTTATTATGATACCTTCTGGCTCTACTAGGCCCGAGTATTGCCGTTATTATGATCACTTCTGGCTCTACTAGGCCTGAGTATATCCGTTCTTATGTCCTTTTCTGGCTCTACTAGGCCCGAGTATTTGCGTTATTATGTTCCCTTCTGGCTCTACTAGGCCCGAGTATTTCCGTTCTTATGTCCCCTTCTGGCTCTACTAGGCCCTAGTATTTCCGTTATTATGTTCCCTTCTGGCTCTACTAGGCCCGAGTATTTCCGTTATTATGATCCCTTCTGGCTCTACTAGGCCCGAGTATTTCCGTTCTTATGGCCCCTTCTGGCTCTACTAGGCCCGAGTATTGCCGTTATGATGATCCCTTCTGGCTCTACTAGGCCTGAGTATTTCCGTTCTTATGTCTTTTTCTGGCTCTACTAGGACCGAGTATTTCCGTTATTATGATCCCTTTTGGCTCTACTAGGCCCGAGTATTTTCGTTCTTATGTTTCCTTCTGGCTCTACTAGGCCCGAGTATTTCCGTTATTATGATCCCTTCTGGCTCTACTAGGCCCGAGTATTTCCGTGCTTATATTCCCTTCTGGCTCTACTAGACCCGAGTATTTTCGTTCTTATGTTCCCTTCTGGCTCTACTAGGCCCGAGTATTTCCGTTCTTATGTCCCCTTCTGGCTCTACTAGGCCCGAGTATTTCCGTTCTTATGTCCCCTTCTGGCTCTATTAGGCCCTAGTATTTCCGTTATTATGTTCCCTTCTGGCTCTACTAGGCCCGAGTATTGCCGTTATTATGATCCCTTCTGGCTCTACTAGGCCCGAGTATTTCCGTTATTATGACCCCTTCTGGCTCTACTAGGCCCGAGTATTTCTGTTCTTATGTCCCCTTCTGGCTCTACTAGGCCCGAGTATTTCCGTAATTATGATCCCTTCTGGCTCTACTAGGCCCGAGTATTTCCGTTCTTATGTCCCCTTCTGGCTCTACTAGGCCCGTGTGTTTCCGTTTTTATTTTTCCTTCTGGCTCTACTAGGCCCGAGTATTTCCGTTCTTATGTAATTTTCTGGCTCTACTAGGCCCGAGTATTGCCGTTATTATGATCCCTTCTGGCTCTACTAGGCCCGAGTATTTCCGTTCTTATGGCCCCATCTGGCTCTACTAGGCCCGAGTATTTCCGATATTATGATCACTTCTGGCTCTACTAGGCCCGAGTATTGCCGTTATTATGATCCCTTCTGGCTCTACTACGCCCGAGTATTTCTGATCTTATGTTCCCTTCTGGCTCTACTAGGCCCGAGTATTTCCGTTATTATGATCCCTTCTGGCTCTACTAGGCCCGAGTATTTCCGTTCTTAAGTTCCCTTCTGGCTCTACTAGGCCCGAGTATTTCCGTTATTATGTTCCCTTCTGGCTCTCCTAGGCCCGAGTATTTCCGTTATTATGTTCCCTTCTGGCTCTACTAGGCCCGAGTATTTCCGTTCTTATGTTCTCTTCTGGCTCTACTAGGCCCGAGTATTTCCGTTCTTATGATCCCTTCTGGCTCTACTAGACCCGAGTATTTACGTTCTTATGTCCCTTTCTGGCTCTACTAGGCCCGAGTATTTCCGTAATTATGATCCCTTCTGGCTCTACTAGGCCCGAGTATTTCCGTTCTTATGTCCCCTTCTGGCTCTACTAGGCCCGAGTATTGCCGTTATTATGATCCCTTCTGGCTCTACTAGGCCCGAGTATTTCCGTTCTTATGGCCCCTTCTGGCTCTACTAGGCCCGAGTATTTCCGTTATTATGATCACTTCTGGCTCTACTAGACCCGAGTATTGCCGTTATGATGATCCCTTCTGGCTCTACTAGGCCCGAGTATTTCCGTTCTTATGTCCCCTTCTGGCTCTACTAGGCCCGAGTATTTCCGTTACTATGTTCCCTTCTGGCTCTACTAGGCCCGAGTAATTCCGTTATTATGATCCCTTCTGGCTCTACTAGGCCCGAGTATTTCCGTTATTATGATAACTTCTGGCTCTACTAGGCCCGAGTATTTCCGTTATTATGATCCCTTCTGGCTCTACTAGGCCCGAGTATTTCCGTTCTTATATTCCCTTCTGGCTCTACTAGACCCGAGTATTTCCGTTCTTATGTTCCCTTCTGGCTCTACTAGGCCCGAGTATTTCCGTTCTTATGTCCCCTTCTGGCTCTACTAGGCCCGAGTATTTCCGTTATTATGTTCCCTCCTGGCTCTACTAGGCCCGAGTATTTCCGTTATTACGTTCCCTTCTGGCTCTACTAGGCCCGAGTATTGCCGTTATTATGATCCCTTCTGGCTCCACTAGGCCCGAGTATTTCCGTTATTATGACCCCTTCTGGCTCTACTAGGCCCGAGTATTTCTGTTCTTATGTCCCCTTCTGGCTCTACTAGGCCCGAGTATTTCCGTAATTATGATCCCTTCTGGCTCTACTAGGCCCGAGTATTTCCGTTCTTATGTCCCCTTCTGGCTCTACTAGGCCCGTGTATTTCCGTTTTTATTTTTCCTTCTGGCTCTACTAGGCCCGAGTATTTCCGTTATTATGTTCCTTTCTGGCTCTACTAGGCCCGAATATTTCCGTTCTTATGTCCCCTTCTGGCTCTATTAGGCCCTAGTATTTCCGTTATTATGTTCCCTTCTGGCTCTACTAGGCCCGAGTATTTCCGTTATTATGATCCATTCTGGCTCTACTAGGCCCGAGTATTGCCGTTATTATGATCCCCTCTGGCTCTACTAGGGCCGAGTATTTCCGTTCTTATGTTCCCTTCTGGCTCTACTAGGCCCGAGTATTTCCGTTATTATGATCCCTTCTGGCTCTACTAGGCCCGAGTATTTCAGTTCGTATATTCCCTTCTGGCTCTACTAGACCCGAGTATTTCCGTTCTTATGTTCCCTTCTGGCTCTACTAGGCCCTAGTATTTCCGTTCTTATGTCCCCTTCTGGCTCTACTAGGCCCGAGTATTTCCGTTATTATGTTCCCTTCTGGCTCTACTAGGCCCGAGTATTTCCGTTATTATGTTCCCTTCTGGCTCTACTAGGCCCGAGTATTTCCGTTATTATGATCCCTTCTGGCTCTACTAGGCCCGAGTATTTCCGCTATTATGACCCCTTTTGGCTCTACTAGGCCCGAGTATTTCTGTTCTTATGTCCCCTTCTGGCTCTACTAGGCCCGAGTATTTCCGTAATTACGATCCCTTCTGGCTCTACTAGGCCCGAGTATTTCCGTTCTTATGTCCCCTTCTGGCTCTACTACTAGGCCCGAGTATTTCCGTTTTTATTTTCCCCTCTGGCTCTACTAGGCCCGAGTATTTCCGTTCTTATGTAACTTTCTGGCTCTACTAGGCCCGAGTATTTCCGTTAATATGTTCCCTTCTGGCTCTAATAGGCCCGAGTATTTCCGTTCTTATGTCCCCTTCTGGCTCTACTAGGCCCGAGTATTTCCGTTATTATGATCCCTTCTGGCTCTACTAGGCCCGAGTATTTCCGTTATAATGATAACTTCTGGCTCTACTAGGCCCGAGTATTGCCGTTATTATGATCCCTTCTGGCTCTACTAGGACCGAGTATTTCCATTCTTATGTTCCCTTCTGGCTCTTCTAGGCCCGAGTAATTCTGTTATTATGATCCCTTCTGGCTCTACTAGGCCAGAGTATTTCCGTTCTTATGTTCCCTTCTGGCTCTACTAGGCCCGAGTATTTCCGTTCTTATGTCCCCTTCTGGCTCTACTAGGCCCGAGTATTTCCGTTATTATGTTCCCTTCTGGCTCTCCTAGGCCCGAGTATTTCCGTTATTATGTTCCTTTCTGGCTCTACTAGGCCCGAGTATTTCCGTTCTTATGTTCTCTTCTGGCTCTACTAGGCCCGATTATTTCCGTTCTTATGATCCCTTCTGGCTCTACTAGACCCGAGTATTTCCGTTCTTATGTCCCCTTCTGGCTCTACTAGGCCCGAGTATTTCCGTAATTATGATCCCTTCTGGCTCTACTAGGCCCGAGTATTTCCGTTCTTATGTCCCCTTCTGGCTCTACTAGGCCCGAGTATTGCCGTTATTATGATCCCTTCTGGCTCTACTAGGCCCGAGTATTTCCGTTCTTATGGCCCCTTCTGGCTCTACTAGGCCCGAGTATTTCCGTTATTATGATACCTTCTGGCTCTACTAGGCCCGAGTATTGCCGTTATTATGATCACTTCTGGCTCTACTAGGCCTGAGTATATCCGTTCTTATGTCCTTTTCTGGCTCTACTAGGCCCGTGTATTTGCGTTATTATGTTCCCTTCTGGCTCTACTAGGCCCGAGTATTTCCGTTCTTATGTCCCCTTCTGTCTCTACTAGGCCCTAGTATTTCCGTTATTATGTTCCCTTCTGGCTCTACTAGGCCCGAGTATTTCCGTTATTATGATCCCTTCTGGCTCTACTAGGCCCGAGTATTTCCGTTCTTATGGCCCCTTCTGGCTCTACTAGGCCCGAGTATTGCCGTTATTATGATCCCTTCTGGCTCTACTAGGCCCGAGGATTTCCGTTCTTATGGCCCCATCTGGCTCTACTAGGCCCGAGTATTTCCGATATTATGATCACTTCTGGCTCTACTAGGCCCGAGTATTGCCGTTATTATGATCCCTTCTGGCTCTACTACGCCCGAGTATTTCTGATCTTATGTTCCCTTCTGGCTCTACTAGGCCCGAGTATTTCCGTTATTATGATCCCTTCTGGCTCTACTAGGCCCGAGTATTTCCGTTCTTAAGTTCCCTTCTGGCTCTACTAGGCCCGAGTATTTCCGTTATTATGTTCCCTTCTGGCTCTCATAGGCCCGAGTATTTCCGTTATTATGTTCCCTTCTGGCTCTACTAGGCCCGAGTATTTCCGTTCTTATGTTCTCTTCTGGCTCTACTAGGCCCGAGTATTTCCGTTCTTATGATCCCTTCTGGCTCTACTAGACCCGAGTATTTACGTTCTTATGTCCCTTTCTGGCTCTACTAGGCCCGAGTATTTCCGTAATTATGATCCCTTCTGGCTCTACTAGGCCCGAGTATTTCCGTTCTTATGTCCCCTTCTGGCTCTACTAGGCCCGAGTATTGCCGTTATTATGATCCCTTCTGGCTCTACTAGGCCCGAGTATTTCCGTTCTTATGGCCCCTTCTGGCTCTACTAGGCCCGAGTATTTCCGTTATTATGATCACTTCTGGCTCTACTAGACCCGAGTATTGCCGTTATGATGATCCCTTCTGGCTCTACTAGGCCCGACTATTGCCGTTCTTATGTCCCCTTCTGGCTCTACTAGGCCCGAGTATTTCCGTTATTATGATCCCTTCTGGCTCTACTAGGCCCGGGTATTTCCGTAATTATGTTCCCTTCTGGCTCTACTAGGCCCGAGTATTTCCGTTCTTATGTCCCCTTCTGGCTCTACTAGGCCCGAGTATTTCCGTTACTATGTTCCCTTCTGGCTCTACTAGGCCCGAGTAATTCCGTTATTATGATCCCTTCTGGCTCTACTAGGCCCGAGTATTTCCGTTATTATGATAACTTCTGGCTCTACTAGGCCCGAGTATTTCCGTTATTATGATCCCTTCTGGCTCTACTAGGCCCGAGTATTTCCGTTCTTATATTCCCTTCTGGCTCTACTAGACCCGAGTATTTCCGTTCTTATGTTCCCTTCTGGCTCTACTAGGCCCGAGTATTTCCGTTCTTATGTCCCCTTCTGGCTCTACTAGGCCCGAGTATTTCCGTTATTATGTTCCCTCCTGGCTCTACTAGGCCCGAGTATTTCCGTTATTACGTTCCCTTCTGGCTCTACTAGGCCCGAGTATTGCCGTTATTATGATCCCTTCTGGCTCTACTAGGCCCGAGTATTTCCGTTCTTATGTCCCCTTCTGGCTCTACTAGGCCCGAGTATTGCCGTTATTATGATCCCTTCTGGCTCTACTAGGCCCGAGTATTTCCGTTCTTATGGCCCCTTCTGGCTCTACTAGGCCCGAGTATTTCCGTTATTATGATCACTTCTGGCTCTACTAGACCCGAGTATTGCCGTTATGATGATCCCTTCTGGCTCTACTAGGCCCGAGTATTGCCGTTCTTATGTCCCCTTCTGGCTCTACTAGGCCCGAGTATTTCCGTTATTATGATCCCTTCTGGCTCTACTAGGCCCGGGTATTTCCGTAATTATGTTCCCTTCTGGCTCTACTAGGCCCGAGTATTTCCGTTCTTATGTCCCCTTCTGGCTCTACTAGGCCCGAGTATTTCCGTTACTATGTTCCCTTCTGGCTCTACTAGGCCCGAGTAATTCCGTTATTATGATCCCTTCTGGCTCTACTAGGCCCGAGTATTTCCGTTATTATGATAACTTCTGGCTCTACTAGGCCCGAGTATTTCCGTTATTATGATCCCTTCTGGCTCTACTAGGCCCGAGTATTTCCGTTCTTATATTCCCTTCTGGCTCTACTAGACCCGAGTATTTCCGTTCTTATGTTCCCTTCTGGCTCTACTAGGCCCGAGTATTTCCGTTCTTATGTCCCCTTCTGGCTCTACTAGGACCGAGTATTTCCGTTATTATGTTCCCTCCTGGCTCTACTAGGCCCGAGTATTTCCGTTATTACGTTCCCTTCTGGCTCTACTAGGCCCGAGTATTGCCGTTATTATGATCTCTTCTGGCTCCACTAGGCCCGAGTATTTCCGTTATTATGACCCCTTCTGGCTCTACTAGGCCCGAGTATTTCTGTTCTTATGTCCCCTTCTGGCTCTACTAGGCCCGAGTATTTCCGTAATTATGATCCCTTCTGGCTCTACTAGGCCCGAGTATTTCCGTTCTTATGTCCCCTTCTGGCTCTACTAGGCCCGTGTATTTCCGTTTTTATTTTTCCTTCTGGCTCTACTAGGCCCGAGTATTTCCGTTCTTATGTAATTTTCTGGCTCTACTAGGCCCGAGTATTTCCGTTATTATGTTCCTTTCTGGCTCTACTAGGCCCGAATATTTCCGTTCTTATGTCCCCTTCTGGCTCTATTAGGCCCTAGTATTTCCGTTATTATGTTCCCTTCTGGCTCTACTAGGCCCGAGTATTTCCGTTATTATGATCCCTTCTGGCTCTACTAGGCCCGAGTATTGCCGTTATTATGATCCCCTCTGGCTCTACTAGGGCCGAGTATTTCCGTTCTTATGTTCCCTTCTGGCTCTACTAGGCCCGAGTATTTCCGTTATTATGATCCCTTCTGGCTCTACTAGGCCCGAGTATTTCAGTTCTTATATTCCCTTCTGGCTCTACTAGACCCGAGTATTTCCGTTCTTATGTTCCCTTCTGGCTCTACTAGGCCCTAGTATTTCCGTTCTTATGTCCCCTTCTGGCTCTACTAGGCCCGAGTATTTCCGTTATTATGTTCCCTTCTGGCTCTACTAGGCCCGAGTATTTCCGTTATTATGTTCCCTTCTGGCTCTACTAGGCCCGAGTATTTCCGTTATTATGATCCCTTCTGGCTCTACTAGGTCCGAGTATTTCCGCTATTATGACCCCTTTTGGCTCTACTAGGCCCGAGTATTTCTGTTCTTATGTCCCCTTCTGGCTCTACTAGGCCCGAGTATTTCCGTAATTACGATCCCTTCTGGCTCTACTAGGCCCGAGTATTTCCGTTCTTATGTCCCCTTCTGGCTCTACTACTAGGCCCGAGTATTTCCGTTTTTATTTTCCCCTCTGGCTCTACTAGGCCCGAGTATTTCCGTTCTTATGTAACTTTCTGGCTCTACTAGGCCCGAGTATTTCCGTTAATATGTTCCCTTCTGGCTCTACTAGGCCCGAGTATTTCCGTTCTTATGTCCCCTTCTGGCTCTACTAGGCCCGAGTATTTCCGTTATTATGATCCCTTCTGGCTCTACTAGGCCCGAGTATTTCCGTTATAATGATAACTTCTGGCTCTACTAGGCCCGAGTATTGCCGTTATTATGATCCCTTCTGGCTCTACTAGGACCGAGTATTTCCATTCTTATGTTCCCTTCTGGCTCTTCTAGGCCCGAGTAATTCTGTTATTATGATCCCTTCTGGCTCTACTAGGCCAGAGTATTTCCGTTCTTATGTTCCCTTCTGGCTCTACTAGGCCCGAGTATTTCCGTTCTTATGTCCCCTTCTGGCTCTACTAGGCCCGAGTATTTCCGTTATTATGTTCCCTTCTGGCTCTCCTAGGCCCGAGTATTTCCGTTATTATGTTCCTTTCTGGCTCTACTAGGCCCGAGTATTTCCGTTCTTATGTTCTCTTCTGGCTCTACTAGGCCCGATTATTTCCGTTCCTATGATCCCTTCTGGCTCTACTAGACCCGAGTATTTCCGTTCTTATGTCCCCTTCTGGCTCTACTAGGCCCGAGTATTTCCGTAATTATGATCCCTTCTGGCTCTACTAGGCCCGAGTATTTCCGTTCTTATGTCCCCTTCTGGCTCTACTAGGCCCGAGTATTGCCGTTATTATGATCCCTTCTGGCTCTACTAGGCCCGAGTATTTCCGTTCTTATGGCCCCTTCTGGCTCTACTAGGCCCGAGTATTTCCGTTATTATGATACCTTCTGGCTCTACTAGGCCCGAGTATTGCCGTTATTATGATCACTTCTGGCTCTACTAGGCCTGAGTATATCCGTTCTTATGTCCTTTTCTGGCTCTACTAGGCCCGAGTATTTGCGTTATTATGTTCCCTTCTGGCTCTACTAGGCCCGAGTATTTCCGTTCTTATGTCCCCTTCTGGCTCTACTAGGCCCTAGTATTTCCGTTATTATGTTCCCTTCTGGCTCTACTAGGCCCGAGTATTTCCGTTATTATGATCCCTTCTGGCTCTACTAGGCCCGAGTATTTCCGTTCTTATGGCCCCTTCTGGCTCTACTAGGCCCGAGTATTGCCGTTATGATGATCCCTTCTGGCTCTACTAGGCCTGAGTATTTCCGTTCTTATGTCTTTTTCTGGCTCTACTAGGACCGAGTATTTCCGTTATTATGATCCCTTTTGGCTCTACTAGGCCCGAGTATTTTCGTTCTTATGTTTCCTTCTGGCTCTACTAGGCCCGAGTATTTCCGTTATTATGATCCCTTCTGGCTCTACTAGGCCCGAGTATTGCCGTTATTATGATCCCTTCTGGCTCTACTAGGCCCGAGTATTTCCGTTCTTATGTTCCCTTCTGGCTCTACTAGGCCCGAGTATTTCCGTTCTTATGTCCCCTTCTGGCTCTACTAGGCCCGAGTATTTCCGTTCTTATGTCCCCTTCTGGCTCTATTAGGCCCTAGTATTTCCGTTATTATGTTCCCTTCTGGCTCTACTAGGCCCGAGTATTGCCGTTATTATGATCCCTTCTGGCTCTACTAGGCCCGAGTATTTCCGTTATTATGACCCCTTCTGGCTCTACTAGGCCCGAGTATTTCTGTTTTCATGTCCCCTTCTGGCTCTACTAGGCCCGAGTATTTCCGTAATTAGGATCCCTTCTGGCTCTACTAGGCCCGAGTATTTCCGTTCTTATGTCCCCTTCTGGCTCTACTATGCCCGTGTGTTTCCGTTTTTATTTTTCCTTCTGGCTCTACTAGGCCCGAGTATTTCCGTTCTTATGTAATTTTCTGGCTCTACTAGGCCCGAGTATTGCCGTTATTATGATCCCTTCTGGCTCTACTAGGCCCGAGGATTTCCGTTCTTATGGCCCCATCTGGCTCTACTAGGCCCGAGCATTTCCGATATTATGATCACTTCTGGCTCTACTAGGCCCGAGTATTGCCGTTATTATGATCCCTTCTGGCTCTACTAGGCCCGAGTATTTCTGATCTTATGTTCCCTTCTGGCTCTACTAGGCCCGAGTATTTCCGTTATTATGATCCCTTCTGGCTCTACTAGGCCCGAGTATTTCCGTTCTTAAGTTCCCTTCTGGCTCTACTAGGCCCGAGTATTTCCGTTATTATGTTCCCTTCTGGCTCTCCTAGGCCCGAGTATTTCCGTTATTATGTTCCCTTCTGGCTCTACTAGGCCCGAGTATTTCCGTTCTTATGTTCTCTTCTGGCTCTACTAGGCCCGAGTATTTCCGTTCTTATGATCCCTTCTGGCTCTACTAGACCCGAGTATTTACGTTCTTATGTCCCTTTCTGGCTCTACTAGGCCCGAGTATTTCCGTAATTATGATCCCTTCTGGCTCTACTAGGCCCGAGTATTTCCGTTCTTATGTCCCCTTCTGGCTCTACTAGGCCCGAGTATTGCCGTTATTATGATCCCTTCTGGCTCTACTAGGCCCGAGTATTTCCGTTCTTATGGCCCCTTCTGGCTCTACTAGGCCCGAGTATTTCCGTTATTATGATCACTTCTGGCTCTACTAGACCCGAGTATTGCCGTTATGATGATCCCTTCTGGCTCTACTAGGCCCGAGTATTGCCGTTCTTATGTCCCCTTCTGGCTCTACTCTCCCCGAGTATTTCCGTTATTATGATCCCTTCTGGCTCTACTAGGCCCGGGTATTTCCGTAATTATGTTCCCTTCTGGCTCTACTAGGCCCGAGTATTTCCGTTCTTATGTCCCCTTCTGGCTCTACTAGGCCCGAGTATTTCCGTTACTATGTTCCCTTCTGGCTCTACTAGGCCCGAGTAATTCCGTTATTATGATCCCTTCTGGCTCTACTAGGCCCGAGTATTTCCGTTATTATGATAACTTCTGGCTCTACTAGGCCCGAGTATTTCCGTTATTATGATCCCTTCTGGCTCTACTAGGCCCGAGTATTTCCGTTCTTATATTCCCTTCTGGCTCTACTAGACCCGAGTATTTCCGTTCTTATGTTCCCTTCTGGCTCTACTAGGCCCGAGTATTTCCGTTCTTATGTCCCCTTCTGGCTCTACTAGGCCCGAGTATTTCCGTTATTATGTTCCCTCCTGGCTCTACTAGGCCCGAGTATTTCCGTTATTACGTTCCCTTCTGGCTCTACTAGGCCCGAGTATTGCCGTTATTATGATCCCTTCTGGCTCCACTAGGCCCGAGTATTTCCGTTATTATGACCCCTTCTGGCTCTACTAGGCCCGAGTATTTCTGTTCTTATGTCCCCTTCTGGCTCTACTAGGCCCGAGTATTTCCGTAATTATGAACCCTTCTGGCTCTACTAGGCCCGAGTATTTCCGTTCTTATGTCCCCTTCTGGCTCTACTAGGCCCGTGTATTTCCGTTTTTATTTTTCCTTCTGGCTCTACTAGGCCCGAGTATTTCCGTTCTTATGTAATTTTCTGGCTCTACTTGGCCCGAGTATATCCGTTATTATGTTCCCTTCTGGCTCTACTAGGCCCGAATATTTCCGTTCTTATGTCCCCTTCTGGCTCTATTAGGCCCTAGTATTTCCGTTATTATGTTCCCTTCTGGCTCTACTAGGCCCGAGTATTTCCGTTATTATGATCCCTTCTGGCTCTACTAGGCCCGAGTATTGCCGTTATTATGATCCCCTCTGGCTCTACTAGGGCCGAGTATTTCCGTACTTATGTTCCCTTCTGGCTCTACTAGGCCCGAGTATTTCCGTTATTATGATCCCTTCTGGCTCTACTAGGCCCGAGTATTTCAGTTCTTATATTCCCTTCTGGCTCTACTAGACCCGAGTATTTCCGTTCTTATGTTCCCTTCTGGCTCTACTAGGCCCTAGTATTTCCGTTCTTATGTCCCCTTCTGGCTCTACTAGGCCCGAGTATTTCCGTTATTATGTTCCCTTCTGGCTCTACTAGGCCCGAGTATTTCCGTTATTATGTTCCCTTCTGGCTCTACTAGGCCCGAGTATTTCCGTTATTATGATCCCTTCTGGCTCTACTAGGCCCGAGTATTTCCGCTATTATGACCCCTTTTGGCTCTACTAGGCCCGAGTATTTCTGTTCTTATGTCCCCTTCTGGCTCTACTAGGCCCGAGTATTTCCGTAATTACGATCCCTTCTGGCTCTACTAGGCCCGAGTATTTCCGTTCTTATGTCCCCTTCTGGCTCTACTACTAGGCCCGAGTATTTCCGTTTTTATTTTCCCCTCTGGCTCTACTAGGCCCGAGTATTTCCGTTCTTATGTAACTTTCTGGCTCTACTAGGCCCGAGTATTTCCGTTATTATGTTCCCTTCTGGCTCTACTAGGCCCGAGTATTTCCGTTCTTATGTCCCCTTCTGGCTCTACTAGGCCCGAGTATTTCCGTTATTATGATCCCTTCTGGCTCTACTAGGCCCGAGTATTTCCGTTATAATGATAACTTCTGGCTCTACTAGGCCCGAGTATTGCCGTTATTATGATCCCTTCTGGCTCTACTAGGCCCGAGTATTTCCATTCTTATGTTCCCTTCTGGCTCTTCTAGGCCCGAGTAATTCTGTTATTATGATCCCTTCTGGCTCTACTAGGCCAGAGTATTTCCGTTCTTATGTTCCCTTCTGGCTCTACTAGGCCCGAGTATTTCCGTTCTTATGTCCCCTTCTGGCTCTACTAGGCCCGAGTATTTCCGTTATTATGTTCCCTTCTGGCTCTCCTAGGCCCGAGTATTTCCGTTATTATGTTCCTTTCTGGCTCTACTAGGCCCGAGTATTTCCGTTCTTATGTTCTCTTCTGGCTCTACTAGGCCCGATTATTTCCGTTCTTATGATCCCTTCTGGCTCTACTAGACCCGAGTATTTCCGTTCTTATGTCCCCTTCTGGCTCTACTAGGCCCGAGTATTTCCGTAATTATGATCCCTTCTGGCTCTACTAGGCCCGAGTATTTCCGTTCTTATGTCCCCTTCTGGCTCTACTAGGCCCGAGTATTGCCGTTATTATGATCCCTTCTGGCTCTACTAGGCCCGAGTATTTCCGTTCTTATGGCCCCTTCTGGCTCTACTAGGCCCGAGTATTTCCGTTATTATGATACCTTCTGGCTCTACTAGGCCCGAGTATTGCCGTTATTATGATCACTTCTGGCTCTACTAGGCCTGAGTATATCCGTTCTTATGTCCTTTTCTGGCTCTACTAGGCCCGAGTATTTGCGTTATTATGTTCCCTTCTGGCTCTACTAGGCCCGAGTATTTCCGTTCTTATGTCCCCTTCTGGCTCTACTAGGCCCTAGTATTTCCGTTATTATGTTCCCTTCAGGCTCTACTAGGCCCGAGTATTTCCGTTATTATGATCCCTTCTGGCTCTACTAGGCCCTAGTATTTCCGTTCTTATGGCCCCTTCTGGCTCTACTAGGCCCGAGTATTGCCGTTATGATGATCCCTTCTGGCTCTACTAGGCCTGAGTATTTCCGTTCTTATGTCTTTTTCTGGCTCTACTAGGACCGAGTATTTCCGTTATTATGATCCCTTTTGGCTCTACTAGGCCCGAGTATTTTCGATCTTATGTTTCCTTCTGGCTCTACTAGGCCCGAGTATTTCCGTTATTATGATCCCTTCTGGCTCTACTAGGCCCGAGTATTTCCGTTCTTATATTCCCTTCTGGCTCTACTAGACCCGAGTATTTCCGTTCTAATGTTCCCTTCTGGCTCTACTAGGCCCGAGTATTTCCGTTCTTATGTCCCCTTCTGGCTCTACTAGGCCCGAGTATTTCCGTTCTTATGTCCCCTTCTGGCTCTATTAGGCCCTAGTATTTCCGTTATTATGTTCCCTTCTGGCTCTACTAGGCCCGAGTATTGCCGTTATTATGATCCCTTCTGGCTCTACTAGGCCCGAGTATTTCCGTTATTATGACCCCTTCTGGCTCTACTAGGCCCGAGTATTTCTGTTCTTATGTCCCCTTCTGGCTCTACTAGGCCCGAGTATTTCCGTAATTATGATCCCTTCTGGCTCTACTAGGCCCGAGTATTTCCGTTCTTATGTCCCCTTCTGGCTCTACTAGGCCCGTGTGTTTCCGTTTTTATTTTTCCTTCTGGCTCTACTAGGCCCGAGTATTTCCGTTCTTATGTAATTTTCTGGCTCTACTAGGCCCGAGTATTTCCGTTATTATGTTCCCTTCTGGCTCTACTAGGCCCGAGTATTTCCGTTCTTATGTCCCCTTCTGGCTCTATTAGGGCCTAGTATTTCCGTTATTATGTTCCCTTCTGGCTCTACTAGGCCCGAGTATTTCCGTTATTATGTTCCCTTCTGGCTCTACTAGGCCCGAGTATTGCCGTTATTATGATCCCTTCTGGCTCTACTATGCCCGAGTATTTCCGTTATTATGACCCCTTCTGGCTCTACTAGGCCCGAGTATTTCCGTTCTTATGTTCTCTTCTGGCTCTACTAGGCCCGAGTATTTCCGTTCTTATGATCCCTTCTGGCTCTACTAGACCCGAGTATTTACGTTCTTATGTCCCTTTCTGGCTCTACTAGGCCCGAGTATTTCCGTAATTATGATCCCTTCTGGCTCTACTAGGCCCGAGTATTTCCGTTCTTATGTCCCCTTCTGGCTCTACTAGGCCCGAGTATTGCCGTTATTATGATCCCTTCTGGCTCTACTAGGCCCGAGTATTTCCGTTCTTATGGCCCCTTCTGGCTCTACTAGGCCCGAGTATTTCCGTTATTATGATCACTTCTGGCTCTACTAGACCCGAGTATTGCCGTTATGATGATCCCTTCTGGCTCTACTAGGCCCGAGTATTGCCGTTCTTATGTCCCCTTCTGGCTCTACTAGGCCCGAGTATTTCCGTTATTATGATCCCTTCTGGCTCTACTAGGCCCGGGTATTTCCGTAATTATGTTCCCTTCTGGCTCTACTAGGCCCGAGTATTTCCGTTCTTATGTCCCCTTCTGGCTCTACTAGGCCCGAGTATTTCCGTTACTATGTTCCCTTCTGGCTCTACTAGGCCCGAGTAATTCCGTTATTATGATCCCTTCTGGCTCTACTAGGCCCGAGTATTTCCGTTATTATGATAACTTCTGGCTCTACTAGGCCCGAGTATTTCCGTTATTATGACCCCTTCTGGCTCTACTAGGCCCGAGTATTTCCGTTCCTATATTCCCTTCTGGCTCTACTAGACCCGAGTATTTCCGTTCTTATGTTCCCTTCTGGCTCTACTAGGCCCGAGTATTTCCGTTCTTATGTCCCCTTCTGGCTCTACTAGGCCCGAGTATTTCCGTTATTATGTTCCCTCCTGGCTCTACTAGGCCCGAGTATTTCCGTTATTACGTTCCCTTCTGGCTCTACTAGGCCCGAGTATTGCCGTTATTATGATCCCTTCTGGCTCCACTAGGCCCGAGTATTTCCGTTATTATGACCCCTTCTGGCTCTACTAGGCCCGAGTATTTCTGTTCTTATGTCCCCTTCTGGCTCTACTAGGCCCGAGTATTTCCGTAATTATGATCCCTTCTGGCTCTACTAGGCCCGAGTATTTCCGTTCTTATGTCCCCTTCTGGCTCTACTAGGCCCGTGTATTTCCGTTTTTATTTTTCCTTCTGGCTCTACTAGGCCCGAGTATTTCCGTTCTTATGTAATTTTCTGGCTCTACTTGGCCCGAGTATTTCCGTTATTATGTTCCCTTCTGGCTCTACTAGGCCCGAATATTTCCGTTCTTATGTCCCCTTCTGGCTCTATTAGGCCCTAGTATTTCCGTTATTATGTTCCCTTCTGGCTCTACTAGGCCCGAGTATTTCCGTTATTATGATCCCTTCTGGCTCTACTAGGCCCGAGTATTGCCGTTATTATGATCCCCTCTGGCTCTACTAGGGCCGAGTATTTCCGTTCTTATGTTCCCTTCTGGCTCTACTAGGCCCGAGTATTTCCGTTATTATGATCCCTTCTGGCTCTACTAGGCCCGAGTATTTCAGTTCTTATATTCCCTTCTGGCTCTACTAGACCCGAGTATTTCCGTTCTTATGTTCCCTTCTGGCTCTACTAGGCCCTAGTATTTCCGTTCTTATGTCCCCTTCTGGCTCTACTAGGCCCGAGTATTTCCGTTATTATGTTCCCTTCTGGCTCTACTAGGCCCGAGTATTTCCGTTATTATGTTCCCTTCTGGCTCTACTAGGCCCGAGTATTTCCGTTATTATGATCCCTTCTGGCTCTACTAGGCCCGATTATTTCCGCTATTATGACCCCTTTTGGCTCTACTAGGCCCGAGTATTTCTGTTCTTATGCCCCTTCTGGCTCTACTAGGCCCGAGTATTTCCGTAATTACGATCCCTTCTGGCTCTACTAGGCCCGAGTATTTCCGTTCTTATGTCCCCTTCTGGCTCTACTACTAGGCCCGAGTATTTCCGTTTTTATTTTCCCCTCTGGCTCTACTAGGCCCGAGTATTTCCGTTCTTATGTAACTTTCTGGCTCTACTAGGCCCGAGTATTTCCGTTATTATGTTCCCTTCTGGCTCTACTAGGCCCGAGTATTTCCGTTCTTATGTCCCCTTCTGGCTCTACTAGGCCCGAGTATTTCCGTTATTATGATCCCTTCTGGCTCTACTAGGCCCGAGTATTTCCGTTATAATGATAACTTCTGGCTCTACTAGGCCCGAGTATTGCCGTTATTATGATCCCTTCTGGCTCTACTAGGCCCGAGTATTTCCATTCTTATGTTCCCTTCTGGCTCTTCAAGGCCCGAGTAATTCTGTTATTATGATCCCTTCTGGCTCTACTAGGCCAGAGTATTTCCGTTCTTATGTTCCCTTCTGGCTCTACTAGGCCCGAGTATTTCCGTTCTTATGTCCCCTTCTGGCTCTACTAGGCCCGAGTATTTCCGTTATTATGTTCCCTTCTGGCTCTCCTAGGCCCGAGTATTTCCGTTATTATGTTCCTTTCTGGCTCTACTAGGCCCGAGTATTTCCGTTCTTATGTTCTCTTCTGGCTCTACTAGGCCCGATTATTTCCGTTCTTATGATCCCTTCTGGCTCTACTAGACCCGAGTATTTCCGTTCTTATGTCCCCTTCTGGCTCTACTAGGCCCGAGTATTTCCGTAATTATGATCCCTTCTGGCTCTACTAGGCCCGAGTATTTCCGTTCTTATGTCCCCTTCTGGCTCTACTAGGCCCGAGTATTGCCGTTATTATGATCCCTTCTGGCTCTACTAGGCCCGAGTATTTCCGTTCTTATGGCCCCTTCTGGCTCTACTAGGCCCGAGTATTTCCGTTATTATGATACCTTCTGGCTCTACTAGGCCCGAGTATTGCCGTTATTATGATCACTTCTGGCTCTACTAGGCCTGAGTATATCCGTTCTTATGTCCTTTTCTGGCTCTACTAGGCCCGAGTATTTGCGTTATTATGTTCCCTTCTGGCTCTACTAGGCCCGAGTATTTCCGTTCTTATGTCCCCTTCTGGCTCTACTAGGCCCTAGTATTTCCGTTATTATGTTCCCTTCTGGCTCTACTAGGCCCGAGTATTTCCGTTATTATGATCCCTTCTGGCTCTACTAGGCCCGAGTATTTCCGTTCTTATGGCCCCTTCTGGCTCTACTAGGCCCGAGTATTGCCGTTATGATGATCCCTTCTGGCTCTACTAGGCCTGAGTATTTCCGTTCTTATGTCTTTTTCTGGCTCTACTAGGACCGAGTATTTCCGTTATTATGATCCCTTTTGGCTCTACTAGGCCCGAGTATTTTCGATCTTATGTTTCCTTCTGGCTCTACTAGGCCCGAGTATTTCCGTTCTTATATTCCCTTCTGGCTCTACTAGACCCGAGTATTTCCGTTCTTATGTTCCCTTCTGGCTCTACTAGGCCCGAGTATTTCCGTTCTTATGTCCCCTTCTGGCTCTATTAGGCCCTAGTATTTCCGTTATTATGTTCCCTTCTGGCTCTACTAGGCCCGAGTATTGCCGTTATTATGATCCCTTCTGGCTCTACTATGCCCGAGTATTTCCGTTATTATGACCCCTTCTGGCTCTACTAGGCCCGAGTATTTACGTAATTATGTTGCCTTCTCTGAGGAATAAATATATATATATATATATATATATATATATATATATATATATATATATGTATATATATAATATTAAATATGGTGATATGTTTTCTTGTAATATAGTTAATAAATTAAAAATATTTCAAAAACAAGAACACTTTTAATACATATATTGTTCAAATTTTTTCGCCGATAAAACAGTACCAGCATCTTTATTTTATTTTATTAGATAATAATTTTTTTCTGAAGATGCTGGTACTGTTTTATCGGCGAAAAGCTTTGAATAATATATGTATTAAAAGTATTCTTGTTTTTGAAATATTTTTAATTGATTAATTATATATATATTATATAAGCCTATAGGTAGAGTAATAATAGTGTGAACTAATAGAAGGAATTGAATAAGGATTTTTTATCAAGACTACACAGATCATTACAACATATATAAATAAAGATTGAAAAAACTAAAGTAAGAGTATATATAAAAAATTATTACGCTTAAATAAATCATTAAGAAACACAGAGCAACAGCAGTCCTTGAAGAGCCTCTTGATAAAACTATATTTATTACAAACATTAAGACGAGAATCGGAATTGGAACAAGGTGAAACTGTGAATAGATAAAAAGAAATACTTGGGCAAAAGTATCGATAACACATGAAACACACAAATTTACATAAAGATATAATCAATGTTCTACTACGCATACTCTCTCTGCTTACCTACATCGGACAATCAACGCTGTATTCCGCTCAGAAAGTATTGGTTCAAGTAGGATGGTCAAGTTAAAACACTTAATATAAATAAAGCGAGGTAGATTTTGTGGCCTGTTTCTGGCTCCTTTCTGTGGGACGATAAAGTAAAAGTCGTCATTATTAATTACATAAATAGAGATAAAATACAGTAATTAATATCTGAAAACACAAGTTGGCTCATTCAATTCCTTATATTAGTTCACAATCTCCTTATAGTCTCTCTCTCTCTCTCTCTCTCTCTCTCTCTCTCTCACTCTCTCTCTCTCTCTCTCTCTCTCTCTCTCTCTCTCTCTATTTATATATATATTTAATAAAATGCTTCTTATTCATCCACTCAAGTTCAAATACACTTTTTAAAACTTGTAGTGGATGACACTTTATGTTGATAAAGTTTTTTTCAAATACTAATTCATTAATTAAATTTAATTAATTAATTTTAGTTTTATATCAGAGAAAAACTTTTCACAAAAGTTATTTCGTTAAATTTGGTTTAAAATAAGTGATAACATATAGTTGCATAAAACCACATAAGGTTATGTGGTGGAACAGCTGTTTAACCGCATAGGTTATGTTACTTTATTTATATTAATTGTAATTATTTAATACAAAGTAACTAAAATTATTTTTTTCTTTTAACCCAAGTAGGATTTGACTTAAAAACGTTTTGTTGATATCACTTGTTTATGTTTACACATCGTAAATGTAACAACGACATATTTATTAACAAAAAATAAAAATAAAAGTTTATCGGGTTTTTTAGAAAAGAATTAACCATAAGCACCAATTACCGAAGCGCCAATTTACCAAAGCTTTTCAACTGCTGGATGTCAGAATAAATATAGGAAGGTTTGATAATATCTTTTCATGTATTGAAAATCGTACATATATACATTTAATTTTACTTTATCTATATAGTTTTACAAACACATAGAAGTTCAAGGAAGCTAAATCGGTTAGACTCGAGTATAAACATTTTCTATGTGACCTCCGTGTAATTTAAGGCAACACTCTACCGTTCTTAAAGGTTTTGCATCATTTTGGTGAAGAGGGGTTGTTTCCCGCTCGTTAAACACATGGTTATTTTTCCTGTAGTTGGACGATGGGGGTTGGTGGGCTATCAAGGAAAATCTTCTTCATCATTCCCCAGACGTAGGCGTCAGGTGGTGTAAGATCGAGGGAGTGGGCTGGGTAAGGAAAGTTTGTTCTAAGAGAGATGAGCCTATTTCCAAAGGTTTCTTGAAGGAAAGCAACGTTGTCTATGGCAATGTGGCTGGGTTGTGTCATCCTGCTGAAACCATTGTGGACGCAATGTCAGGTTTCGGGCCCAACAAAATCTCCTGAGGTCTCCTATAAAACGACTAAGTTTAACCCTATATCTGAGAGAAGGCAACTACAGCTGATTCAGTTTCAGTACTGTTTGTTTGGCGTATACGATATATATATATATATATATATATATATATATATATATATATATATATATATATATATTTAATACTCAATTTATAGGAAACCCACACAAACCATTAATACAATACCAAACTACTCTAACCATCCCCCACAACATAAAATGGCTGCTTACAACTCACTCTTATACAGAATGCTAAAACTGCCTCTGAAAGATGAAGAAAAAGCCAAAGAAAAACAAATAATATATCAAATAGCCCCCAAAAAATGGATACAATAAAAAAACTATAGATAAATTGGAATTTAAAATATTAATCAAATTTAAAACAACCTAAAATCGAAATACAAACAACAATAAAATGGGTCACATTCACATATACAGGGTACAACATAAAAGGGATAACTAAAATACTAAAAAATAATAATATTAACATAGCTTACAAAAACACAGGAAACATAATCAATAACATAAACCAACCGGAAAAAATATGTCACACACTTAATAACAGAATATACAAAATCGAATGCCCAGACTGTAATAAAATATACATAGGCCAGACAAAAAAGAAATTAAAAGACAGATATCAAGAACCCTGTCCATTGAGGCTCAATGCATACATCAAACCTCAAACTTACAAATCAAACTTAGTTACACAAGCCATCAAAAACAAATACACATTCCCCACAGTAGAAAACATACACCTAATAAAAAAAGTACAAAAGGCCACAAAATGACAATCTGGGAACAACTACAAATTTATAAACATAAAAAATAATATTCTAAATAATATCCTAATAATATCCTATATATATATATATATATATATATATATATATATATATATATATATATAATATAACATAAAGTATGAGGCTTTAGAAAAATTTCAGTTAGTTGCTAAAATAATTTTCTGTAGAATGAAGCCAGGAAAGACACAAATAGTGCCGACAAAGCAGGTACCATGTCATTATCCTTTTCCAGGAAAGGTATAAGTTGAGTGCGGCAACCATAGACAATAGAGAAGGGCACAGCTTGTTAAGACAGGGAAATCCAGCGGCCGATATAGCCTGGGAAAATAAGCGTGTACCTTTAGGTTAAGCTAATTGTAGAACTGTAGGAAACTTACAAAGAACGTATTGTGGTAGTGGGAAAGATTAGATTTTTCAATAAAAACTAAATGATCGGGGAAGTTGGGAGGAAGTTTGAGGAGAGTCTGAGAATTTTGTTAAATTAAGTAAAGAGTTTTTTTAAGTAAAATTTAGAAAAGTGCGATGTAAAGTTTTTTTTAGAAATATAAAAGTAAGTTTTTTGTATGTGTCAAGTGCAAGTGCAGAAGGTAATAACCAAGGCCAGAATTCCAGGGACTCTTCAAAAGAATAAGTATTATTTGAATATAAGTGTAGCCAACAGACATCTATATTTTAGTTCAGAAAAAATTTAATTTCATTACCATTTATAAAATTTAATCTAGTTTCACCATTTCTAATTTAAGAAGCAAAGTTCCCGTATTAGCGACCCGAGAGCAAGAATAAAATTTTAATACTGTTTTTTTTGTTATGTTATTTTATTAGAAATTTAAAGCCTCAGAAGTCCACCATTTATCATTGTAATATTAGTTAAGATATCGATCCTGTCACTGCAAAAT
Organism: Prosapia bicincta; assembly: GCA_036971475.1. Taxonomy (NCBI): domain Eukaryota; kingdom Metazoa; phylum Arthropoda; class Insecta; order Hemiptera; family Cercopidae; genus Prosapia; species Prosapia bicincta. Next base: position 301,839,962 of record JBAIZL010000001.1, on the reverse strand, counting down.
ATTAATATAAATTTGGAATAATGTGTAGAGTTAATTGAAGAGAATAAATGCAAGTGATGTTTAAAAATTTATAAGATTGTTAATTCTTTATAAACCTGAAGGTGGGACATTAAATAGGTAAGGTAAATAAATAACATTAAAATATAAATTTAATTATAACAAAAAATAAGTTATTATATATATATATATATATATATTATATTGACGTAACTGAGCGCTCATGGTATACAATGTAGTGACGTGCGTCGACAAGTCTCTACGTCCGTTGTTGCATTTCTGCGCAACTCAAAAACCAACGTCCGTTACTACGTCCGTATCTCAGAAGGATGTGCCTCGTGTGACGTCACCTATTTACGCCTACTTGTTTCTACAATGAACGTCAAAAAGTACGTCGCAACATACGCACTCGTGCGCTCGTGTGGGCCTAGCCTAAGAGAGCATCACATGGCTAGTTCAGTAAAGCTCCAGAAGAGAGATCGAGTTGTAATTGTACCAGAAGTTATTAACGTTACAATGATACTGTGTTTATAGTAAATTGTAGTCATTTACATCATTTATCAATAACGTTTCACAGTATAAATAAATAAACAACACACAAATTCACAAAACAATACATTTAATATTTTCTCTTAACTGTAATTTTAAGAAATGTAAACTTTATTATTCTTAAATAACATCTTTTATAAATATTTTGTTACAGTAGAATGTATAAGTAATAATTAAGCTGGCTTGTGAGTTAAGGTTATAAATGAATAAATAACTGCACAGGTACTCACACTTTATAAAAACAATATACTTTATTGTTACACGCGTTTCAATTACTTGTATCATCATCAGTGGCACCACTACAAATTTACAACTGCAACCTATTTTACTCGTATTTTTTAAAATTATTTATAACCTTAACTCACAAGCCAGCTCAATTATTACTTACGTTTATAGTGTGAATAAATAATCTTTACCTTGGAGTAAATATTATACAAAATTATCGATCTAAAAAAATAAGTGCTGTATTTCTTATTTGGATCTCTACAATAGTTATAATTGTAGCAGTTTACTGCGTATCTGCTAGGCTGAACTAAAACTGTTGTACTAGTGATTCCAGGTTTGTTGAAACTTGAGCGAGCAACAGTTGAGCTGTACTAGCCTTGCCAAAAACATTGCATTTATTGGGGGACGACGCTGGCATAAAACTCCAGCGTTTTATAAACCTCTCTATTTCCTTTCTTCCTATGATTTTTTCTTCTCGTTCTTACGCGACACTTACCCTACAGTTTCGTGTCACTATCTCCTGATTCTCCATGAAAAGAGCTTATGAGCTTGGTACATGGGGAATCATTCTGAATCCTTCCCTCGCGGTAGGGAAACTAACCGCATACCCATGTTAGACGGGTGCAGCTCGCTAGAGGATGACTGACCCAAGGGCTGGGGGGTTCTGGTACCGCGTCAATAACGGTAAATTTAATCTAGTAAATGTTAAGTAACTTATCCACATACGATTAAATAGTAACCTATTATTTAATGGTACACCACATGTGTTAAACCAAATGTTTTCAAGACGGACAGTATCTCTAACTTAAACCTTTGCTCACCTACCCCAAACTCAACCATGCTCTTGACGACATCACTGCTCGGTACTGGGAGGCTCGGCGTTAAATGGCCCAATAAATTCATATTCGAAAGTCTGTTACAACTTGATCTGCATGGTTTTAATCCATATTAAAAAGCGTCACAGTCGTTCTTCATACCCTCCAATTAACCTCTAAAACGTAAATTCCTGTTAGCATGTAGTAACATTACTTTGGGTTTAGAATTGTTCAAGACGATCAATTCATATTCGAAAGTCTGATACAACTTGATCTGCATGGTTTTTATCCATACTGGCTGCACTTTTCAGCAAGAGACGATGATATAGTCGCTAGTCAGAAGAAATATTCGGGAAGCAAGGAACAGCGAATGTTATCAAGGATGGATGAATGATAACTTCCGATGATCGTGGAGAGCATAATGCTGCGAATGACTGTACATGTATACATAAGGTAAACCATGGCATTATCCGATAGTAGAGATAGATAATTTCCCAACAACATTCAAGGCAATAAAACTTTTCAAACCTAATACTATTGCTGAAGATTCCAAGAAGGCTGATGCAGGCTTCGGACGGCTCGGTATCGCACGTTGCGTGCTGTACACTTGTGCTGATATCAGAGGCGAGCCTAACAATGCTTTCCCTCCAACCAATTGCAATCGATTTCGTCATTATATGATAACTTGACCTTGTAATCATCCAGGATAACAAATTGGAGTCGTTATCATTTTAAAATTCAAAGTTAAAACAAATAAATCTCTTCAATTAGCACTTTTGTTTTCTGTCGAAATAGTTTAATTACTTTCTTCTAAAATTATTGCTTCTTTCTTAAATATACTAAAGGAAATTGCAGTACTATATTATACAGGTAATGGTATAAACAATTGTATGTTTATAAATATTCTAAATTAATTTTATGTTTATTATAAATCATCGATAATAATTATACATGGATTATTTTTACTTAAATTAAAATATATTTTTTGCATTAAAAATGTGTTATACTTAAAAAAAATATATTTACATTATTATTATTCATTATTAAGAATGATCTTTTCCATACAATAGTCATAATCATCATCACCAGCAACAGCAAAATCTCCAGCATCCCAAATATCAATTCTTCGTCCACCAGGACGTTGCATAAAATATCAAACTTACCCATCAAACGTTTCAGTTTTTAAAAATTTAATTATCCGTTTCTATCCCTAACCACGCTTTTTTACAACTATCCATGTCTAGTCATACGTCTGTTTTTTCAAACTGGTAGAAATTTAGTGTTTCAAGAAGATCTCCAGTAAACCTATAACAGTTCTACAGTAGAAGTTCTATAGTAAAGCTATAGTATTTCTATAGTAAAGCTATAGCAGTTCTACAGTAGACGTTCTATAGTAAAGCTATAGTATTTCTATAGTAATGCTTTAGCAGTTCTACAGTAAAACTATAGTAGTTATAAAGTAAAGCTACAGTTGTTCTATAGTAAAGCTATAGTATTTCTATAGTAAAGCTATAGTAGTTCTACAGTAAAACTATATTAATTATATGGTAAAGCTATAGTAGTTCTATAGTAAAGCTATAGTAGTTCTATGGTAAATCTATAGTAGTTCTACAGTAAAGCTATAGTAGTTCTATAGTAAAGCTATAGTAAGGCTATAGTAGTTCTACAGTAAAGCTATAGTAGTTCTATAGTAAAGCTATAGTAGTTCTATAGTAAAGCTATAGTAGTTCTATAGTAAAGCTTAGTAGTTCTATAGTAAAGCTTAGTAGTTCTATAGTAAAGCTATAGTAGTTCTACAGTAAAACTATAGTAATTCTATAGTAGTTCTATAGTAAAGCTATAGTAGTTCTATAGTAAAGCTATAGTAGTTCTACAGTAAAACTATAGTAATTCTATAGTAGCTATAGTAGTTCTATAGTAAAGCTATAGTAGTTCTATAGTAAAGCTATAGTAGTTCTATAGTAATGCTATAGTAGTTCTACAGTAAAGCTATAGTAGTTATATAGTAAAGCTATAGTAGTTCTATAGTAAAGCTATTGTAGTTCAATGGTAAAGTTATAGTAGCTCTACGGTAAAGTTATAGTAGTTCTACGGTAAATCTATAGTAGCTCTATAGTAAAGCTATAGTAGTTCAATGGTAAATCTATAATAAAGCTATATTAGTAGTACGGTAAAGCCATAGCAGTTCTATAGTAAAGCTGTAGTATTTCTATAGTAAAGCTATACTAGTTGTATAGTAAAGCTATAGCAGCTCTATAGTAAAGCTATAGTAGCTGTACAGTAAAGCTATAGTAGTTCTACAGTAAATCTATAGTAGCAAAGCTGTAGTAGTTCTATGGTAAATCTATAGTAGCTCTATAGTAAAGCTATAGCAATTCTATGGAGTACCTAGAATAGAAAATTCTTACTACATAACTGTTCCCAATTACATTGTTTATTAACAAAAACTAACGTATCCACTTGCACCCCATTCAGGTTATTACACAATCCTAATTAAATATTCCCATTAATCGATGTACTTTTGTGTGACTGAGCTGCGTCATTCGCCAAATTGTAAGTAGGAGGGAATTTTTGGGAATTCCAGCACCACTCGAGCTGGGACTGCTTCATTTGATGTGGATTTGCGTTGTGAATAGTTACAACACCGGTGATCTCCGGTCTTATGTCCAATCAATCATTCCCAAAATAACGTGTGCATGAACGCATTTATGGTCGCAGAGTGCAAATGATAAATTTCGGGGTTTGGGAGGAACGTCTCCATGGATGCGCCAGGAGGAACTGGGAAAATATTTCTTATGAGATTGATTCTGGCAACGGTTAGATCAAAACATTACATAGCTTTAGCATCTGAAGTATTGCAAGATTACTTCTATGAAACGTATGATTTGTTTTGTTCCTCATTTCTCATAACAACCGCAATGTGCCACAGCAAAGCGTTTCGTAGTAGAGTGCAGATAGTATTATTATAAAATATAGTTTTAAGAAATCTAAGTTAGAATAAGTTGGCTAACTTGACCTGACAAAATAACCTAATTCAAAAAAAGTCATCAATTAAAAGGGATCATTGTAAAATAATATATAAATGATGTTTAGGTTAGGTTATGAGTTTGGTGCCATAACATATTAACAAAAAAGTTCAGCATTTTATATTTCATCCGAAATTTTAGATATAAAAATGCTTCGTTAGTATTCACAGTTTAACTTAATTCAGCATAACCTAACGAAATTAATCAGTAGGCATAATGAACTAAGGTAAAAAAGGGTTGACTGTAAAGCAGTACAGTCTCACAGTACATTGGATTTTAATGCAATGTTTATTTAGAAGTAACAAATTTAAATTACATTATATTTTAATATGATTATATTACAAAAACGATAAATTATTCTCGTGGTCAAAACAAATCTAGCAATTTTATAAATTACAAGAAGAACTACAAAATCAATTAAATTCATTCTTTAAGTCTTTGGACAAAGTACATAGATTTTAATTCAGGGATTGATTAATCAGACTTTGTCTTGAGTAGCAATATCTTACCAGTAACTAAATAGCCATCCTTTATTCTGTAAGTTTATTGATTGGTCACGTAATTATCAAAAACACTTAATATTCGTGTTTCCAAAACTTGACGATACTTGTCCAACTGATTAAGTTATTTGTAAAGGTTATGTCGCTTTTATCGTTTCTATTTGTGTTCTGTATTCGACAAACTGTAAACCCAGCTAAAGGTTGAGAGGTTTTAAAATAAAGATATAATTAGGTATAACCTGCTCGCGCTAGTTTGCCTGTTTATCATATTTGTCTGTCGGGTCTGTTTGTCTTATGATAACTATGAAGTTCTTAGATAACCTTCAATTCACAACTGTAAATATTTAAATAGTTCACTCAAAATCTTACTACACACTAGTTTATACACACATACTAGTTTCTACGGCGGTGTCAACAATCACTGATGAATGCGATATTGTCGTCGAAACTAGACTGTATGTATTATTAAACTGGCGTGTAGTGATGTTTCGAGAACTTTATTAATATTTATTGTGAATTGTTCTCACTCTAGTTAACTTAAACCTTCAATTTTGTTAATTCCCCTTTACTCTCAATATCCCATTTGGTTGCTTCGGTCCAGGTACTGCAAACGGATCTTTATCTACTCTAGGCCTTATGTAAGGGTTCGAGACTGGGAATCCCACAGCCAGATCCACCTTTAGACCTATACTTAAGAAACAGTGTAAATAAATTAAACATTTTGTAGCAGGCTGTATACAAACACACAGGCCTATTTATGTGGTATGGCTATTGCAGTACAGTCTCATTGCACTTGCTAAGAGGGCGATGGTATCCCAGGTAGCGGGTAGAGCCGTACCATCATTCCGGTTGAAAGTGGGTCTCATTAAGGAGATATAAGTGGTAGACATCTTCTTAAACCATGATAGTGAATTGAGCTGGTAAACATCTCCTTAAAGCCTCGATAAAGGTTTGTGCTGGTACACATCTTCCTAAGGCCTCGATATAGAGTTTGGCTAATACATATCTCCTAAAGGCCTAGATAGAAGGTTGGGCTAGTAGACATCTCCTTAAGACCTGAATAGAGAGTTGGTTTGGAAGACCTCTCCTTAAGGCCTCGATATAGGTTTGTGCTGGTAGACATTTCCTTAAGAACTCGATATAGATTTGGGTTGGTGGACATCTCCTTAAAGCATCGATACAGGGTTGGGCTGGTAGACATCTCCATTAAGACCTCGATATAGGTTTGTGCTGGTAGACATTTCCTTAAGAACTCGATATAGATTTGGGTTGGTGGACATCTCCTTAAAGCATCGATACAGGGTTGGGCTGGTAGACATTTCCTTAAGAACTCGATATAGATTTGGGTTGGTGGACATCTCCTTAAAGCATCGATACAGGGTTGGGCTGGTAGACATCTCCATTAAGACCTCGATATAGGTTTGTGCTGGTAGACATTTCCTTAAGAACTCGATATAGATTTGGGTTGGTGGACATCTCCTTAAAGCATCGATACAGGGTTGGGCTGGTAGACATCTCCATTAAGACCTCGATATAGGTTTGTGCTGGTAGACATTTCCTTAAGAACTCGATATAGATTTGGGTTGGTGGACATCTCCTTAAAGCATCGATACAGGGTTGGGCTGGTAGACATTTCCTTAAGAACTCGATATAGATTTGGGTTGGTGGACATCTCCTTAAAGCATCGATACAGGGTTGGGCTGGTAGACATTTCCTTAAGAACTCGATATAGATTTGGGTTGGTGGACATCTCCTTAAAGCATCGATACAGGGTTGGGCTGGTAGACATCTCCATTAAGACCTCGATATAGAGTTAGCCTAATTCCGGTTAGGAACATGATGGCCATGCTCCCCGATGCCTTTTAACAGGAGTGTTTATACTGCTTCTTTAGTCCTACTTATATTCCCTACCTTTTTCCAAACAATATTGGAGGACTCAGCATTTTGTCTTTACATTTTTTATTTTGTTTGTAAACTTTATGCTCTACTTTTCATTTATTCCCGGTCTTATAATTCCCACCTTTTTTGCTCCGGCAGGGTCAGGAGTCATTTACATTCTTCCAATTTCGTTTCTTAAAGTTTCTTCTATTCAAATCTACTTAAAGCACGCACAAGATGAGACGAATCGTGCTCATGTCTAGCAAGATGGCTCACAGCCTGTTCTAGTCTACCTAGTTGTATGCTTTCTTGTATTTCTGTGTAATCTTGAAAGCAGATTACATATCTAATCTGATGTAGTGCTTGTATTGTCACTCAACAGGTTAATTAGTCCTTGATAATGCTGACTTCGATGGTTGACGAAGACTCTGATAAGGAATTTTGTAATATCTGTCTTCTTCCCTTGAATAACACACACACACACACACACACACACACACACACACACACACACACACACACACACACACACACACACCCACACCCACCCACACCCACACACACACACACACTCACTCACTCACACACACACACACACACACACACACACACACACACACACACACACACACACACACACACACACACACACACACACACACACACACACACACACACACACACACACACACACACACACACACACACACACACACACACACACACACACACACACACACACACACACACACACACACACACACACACACACACACACACACACACACACACACACACACACACACACACACACACACACACACACACACACACACAATAGTAGGCAAGTAATAATTGTATCATTTCCTTTATACACGACCATTAACAACATGAAAACTGCACTAAAATACTTCCAATGTAGAAGGAACCCTCAGACATGGTCATAGCTAGGACGATGTGTTACGGGGGGGGGGCACAACCAGGGGTGTCAGGGGGATATTCTGATAATTTTTATCTCTAGAAATACTATATTATGTTACTTAGAGCTTATAATTACACAAGTGGCGATCTCAAGGTCTAGTGGCAGGTAGAAGCACTATAAATGGGCGAATACAATGTGTTCTCGGTCAGACGCTAGCTTTGGTGTCAGGCCGGACGCAAAGCTGTGGTTCCTTGTATCGCTACACAAACATAATAGTCACTATTATTTTTGCTTCCTAGTACTTGGTGGACTAGAATAAATTTGTTGTAGAGGTTAATAATTTGCTGCTAAAATTAATTGATTTGGGGAGCACGTGCCCTTTGAGCCCTATAGGTACACCCCTGTTCTCAGAACTCAACGATTGAGTTAGTAGATTGATAGTAGAAATACTATGCGTTTAATTAAGATTTATTTGTCAAATCGCTTGGTACGTGATAAAATTCTGTTTTTACTTGAGGCGCCATCTAGAATAAAAATGTGTGCCTAACGGTGAGGCCTACGAGACAATAAAAGTTAATCTCCAAGGCGTCGCCATGATGTTTGGTTAGCATACGCTACGAAAACACTGTACGCTTAGAAAAGCTTAAACTTCAACCTCGATCCCGTTACGACACGTTGTACTGAAATATCTGACGTTTTTACATCTAAGCTTTGTAGTATCAGCACTTGATAAACTCACAGTTTCTTATTAAAACGTTTTTTTAAATATTATTTTTATCATTAAAACTTTTCTTATTAGAACAACCATTAACTTTTCTTGCATTATCTTACCCTAAATACTCATATGACCAAAGTACCCATTAACTCTGTAGTTCTTGTCTGGACATCGTCAGTTACATATACAGTATTACAACTAACACAACACAACACTACACTAACTCAAATGATTTGGTTCTCTTCAATCTACTAACCATGGACTGGTTGTCGAGAAATGGAAGATCCACTGCACTTGGATGAAGGTGAAGTCTCTTTTCATGTTTTTTGGCCATCTTCTTTATTTCTGTTGTTATTGTCGGTATAAATGTAACATTTAAGTAATTTTTTAAAAAAAAATCTCATCACTCTTCGTGGCTATTCTACGAGAAATCTTTTCCTACACATTTATTACAACTTTTTTTGCTACCAAGTTATATTTACAAGTTAAAGGTATAACAGGACCATTTTTCAAATCGGTTTTATTTGCACTGGTAAAACCGTAAGTGTTGCTTGTTTTTGAAATAGTTAATAGCACTCATAGTCAGAACCTTATACTAAAAATATGCACACAAACGCGCGAATGCCATATATATATCCAACTTGAATTTGACAACACTTTTGCTTTCAAATTAAAGCAGTATAATGAATGAAGTGAATATTTAAATTGCTGCAGCAGACGTCACACCAGCTGAAAGCTTCAGACTTCAAGAGCAGTTTCTAGTCTTGTATTTGGAGATACTTGAGATCTAATTCTAAACATCGGTTCCCAAACTGGGGGGCGCATCCCCGTTGGGGGCGTGAAAGCAAGTCAGGGGGTGCGAGACCAAATATAAAATAATAAGATAAATTTAATATATGTAATATTATAGAACAAACCTGGTGTTGCTAATGACTTGGGTTGTGCCCTTACTAAAATACAACCTCAAATAGACATGCTAGTGTAGAAAACACAACCTCAAATAGACATGCTAGTGTAGAAAATGCGAGCTCAAGCATCTCCTAACCGACCTTTCTCTTATCAGTTAAAATTTACCTTGAAAATTAAAAATTGAAATGTTATCATCTTTCTGATGAAAGTGTGTATAAATAAATTGTTTTTAATACTCGTATATATATATATATAATATCTGATTCATTTTTATACGTCCATACCATTTATTTTTAGTGTAAAGTGTTGGGGGCGTGGGAGGATTTCATCTTAAGAGGGAGAGTTAGTTGCCGAAAGGTTTGGGAACTTCTGTTCTAGAGGTTTCGCACCTGGACTTTTGAACGTTTATCAAGGAATACAAGGTGGCGACCACACCAAAAATAAAAAGTTGGTATACATGTAAACAGATTCTGTTGAAGAAAGAGTTAGACACGTGACGAAAACAAAGGGTGTTACTCTTAGCTCAATAGTGGGGGTAAACATCTGTTGCTGGGGTTTACCTGACATTTCTTTCGTAAGGTCAGATCTGTAAGCACTAACGTATGCCAATATAAAGTGAAAGACTTAAGTGTCTGTACTTAACCGTCCTTAATGTAGGTAAAAATATAAATAATGTTAATACTTAATTTACCAGTGAATGATAATGTATTTCATAATAGGAAATAACTACCTTAGTTTCCAAATACGTATAATTTTCCAATTTTCTCAACACAGAGGTGATTACTTTGCAGCTTTATAAATATTGTCCCAAGGGGGATAAAACTCCTGGGAGAAGATGTAAGGGGACCATGAACTACGCTTAGTCTCTAGCGGGGCCTTTTGGGCCACCCCCTTCTAAGAAGAATAATGGACGGGTGGGACTAGATAGAATTAAGGGTCAGCTACGTGAGTAGGGCTCTCCCCACCCGAGGAGGAGTGAAGAGCAACCGGGAGTGGGGAGCAGATACAACAGATCAGAAAAACAAGTAATATAAACAAATGTTTCATAATTTCAACTCCTACTTAGGTCAACAAAAAATGTTTTATTTTAATTACGTTTTATTAAGGAATTACTTTTTTTATAAATAAATAAGTTCTTACTTATGAATAAAGTACGTAACGTTAAAGCAGCTGTTCTTCCACATAACCTATAACTTAAAATCAGTTGTTTTATGAAATCATATGTTATCAATTATTTTAACCAAAATGGGACGAAGTAACTATATTGCATACCTTGCCCCTTTTGTGAAATGTTTTTCTCCAATACAAAACTTTAATAATTAATTAAATTTTAATTAATGTGTGTGTGTAATTTTAATTAATTAATTAGGTTGTGTGTGTGTTGTGTGTGAAAATATTTGAATAAACTGTATTAGCATCAAGTGTCACCCACTACAAGTTTATTAAATATTTGAACTTGATTGAATGCATAAAAAGTATTTTATTAACGATTGAAAATTTCACCCAAGTTATATGAACATACTTAGGGACCTGTTAACTAATATTAGGAATTGAATGACTTCCCACTAGAGTCGCTCTTACCTAAGTTCTGCCTAAAATGAGTCTTTATTCCGACTCGGTGGTGGTCAGTGATCGTGTTTGGCTAAAGGGACAAAACTTGTATACAAGTTCAAGCAATGCACATAAATGTATGTGACTGGTTCTAAACAGTGTTTAGTCTATGTACAGTAGGATATCTATTGAATATTGTAATACAAATTTATGATCCATTGGTTTTGCACAATTAAGTAACGTAGATTCCGTTTTTCATGGCATTTCCAGTCTTAATCTTCTTCTACTGCAAACTTCTATAACTCGAGAGAAATGTTTTCCAAGAGTATCTATTTATTTTTGTCTTGTATTGGTTTGTCAGTTAGAACAAGACGATATAGGAGTCATACTCGCAGGTAAGTAGTTATTGTAGTATAGCGCAAACGTTGAACAATTTCACCAAAGTATAATAGATTTTTATACCCAGCTTTAAGATTATCTTAGAGAAACTCTTCATATGCTACGTCAAAATCCAGCCGACTGGCAGTTTTTATCTCACGACCTTCAGAAAAAGGTTATGGTGACATTATGTGAAAAGTGCTGACAGAGTTTTATCTATGACGATAGCCATTTCTAAATACATTAGAAAAAATTAACAGAAGTGATTGTATCACTCAATGATTAAATTTGTAATTTGATTTTTATTTGTTATGCGTAACCCAAGGTATTTGGGATGTGTCCCCAAAGTATAATGAGATGTCCCCTTTATACTGTGTAAGAGATATACTTTATACTTTGGGACATGTCCCCTTCATACTGTGAGGGATATACTTTATACTTTGGGATGTGTCCTCTTTATATTGTAAGGCATATACTTTATACAATGGGACATGTCCTCTTCATACTGTTAGGGATATACTTTATACTTTGGGATGTGCCCTCTTTATATTGTAAGGCATATACTTTATACTATGAGGTATGCACACTTCATACTGTAAGGAATAAACTGTATACTATGGGATATGTCTTCTTTATAGTATTAGGAATATACTGTATACTTTGGGATGTGTCCCATTTATACTGTAAGGGATATACTTTATACTTTGGAATATGTTCCCTTATACAGTTAGGGATATACCTTATCCTTTTGGATATGTCCCCTTTATATTGTAAGGGATATACTTTATACCATGGTATATGTCCCCTTCATACTGTAAGGGATATACTTTATACTTTGGGATGTGTCCTCTTTATATTGTAAGGCATATACTTTATACAATGGGACATGTCCTCTTCATACTGTGAGGGATATACTTTATACTTTGGGATGTGTCCTCTTTATATTGTAAGGCATATACTTTATACAATGGGACATGTCCTCTTCATACTGTTAGGGATATACTTTATACTTTGGGATGTGCCCTCTTTATATTGTAAGGCATATACTTTATACTATGAGGTATGCACACTTCATACTGTAAGGAATAAACTGTATACTATGGGATATGTCTTCTTTATAGTATTAGGAATATACTGTATACTTTGGGATGTGTCCCATTTATACTGTAAGGGATATACTTTATACTTTGGAATATGTTCCCTTATACAGTTAGGGATATACCTTATCCTTTTGGATATGTCCCCTTTATATTGTAAGGGATATACTTTATACTATGGTATATGTCCCCTTCATACTGTAAGGGATATACTTTATACTTTGGGATGTGTCCTCTTTATATTGTAAGGCATATACTTTATACAATGGGACATGTCCTCTTCATACTGTTAGGGATATACTTTATACTTTGGGATGTGCCCTCTTTATATTGTAAGGCATATACTTTATACTATGAGGTATGCACACTTCATACTGTAAGGAATAAACTGTATACTATGGGATATGTCTTCATTATAGTTGTTGTTTCTATAAACTTTTGACACTGCCGCTACAGGCGGAACACTCGTCATATTTATATAATTATGCTGGTAATAAAACTTATTTCATATTTAAACACTATTTATTACTTCACATCTTTCTTAAAACAAAACTCTAAACAAAGAACTGAGAAAAACTAAAACAATTACAAATCATCTGTTAATTAATATAATGTTCTTTTTCTTTTTTTTTTCATAGAGGATTGTCATAGAGTATTATATTATTGCATTCACAACATACTCCCACCTTTTGAGTTATGGTTTAACTCAAAACATTAAAAAATAGTATATTGTTAAAAGATTAATCAACAAATTTTTGTGGAAGCTTAATTTGTCTGCCACTTCTTGAATATGTCACAATTTTATTTTCTTTTGTCACATTATCTTCTTCCAGGTGTAGTTCATGTTCATTGGTTTCTTCTTGCATTTCAAGAGGATATAGTCTTTGTATTGGTCTCAATAAACTTCCAAAAGCAGTCTTCAATTGCACTAATCTACACACTCCATCTCTACTAATGATAGTCTTTTCTATCAGTCCTATTGGCCAATCAATTCTTTTTTTATTTTCAACTTCAATCAGTACTAATTCTCCAACTTTCAACTGTCTGCCGTTTTTCTTACTTTTTAAAGCTAATTGTCCTAAATACTCAATCCTAAATCTTTTTCGCAATGCTTCTCTCAGGTGTTGTCGATAACGTACTCTCTTGTTAAGACTTTTTGTATTTACATGGTCACAATCTGGAACTCCAATTTCTTTTAAGTCATGTAAAAACATATTTGGAGTAATAGCAGTTAGGTCTGAAGAAGTTTCAGATAAATATGTCAAAGGTCTAGAATTCATGATACTTTCACAATCACATAAGATTGTCTCCATTTCCTCATAATCCAATGACGTTTTGCCCAAGGTTTTGCGTAGCAACTGTTTCATGAGTCGGATGAGTCGCTCCCACCATCCGCCCCACCATGCAGCAGAGGGAGGGTTAAACCTCCAGTCAATTTGTTGGCATGAGCTATATTTTAAGATAGCATTCCAATCTAGAATCTTAAATGCCTTTTCTGTACCTGTGAAATTGGTACCATTGTCACTATATATTATTGATGGTCTTCCTCGCCTTGCAATAAATCTTCTAAGTGTATCTATAAATGCTTCGACAGAAAGAAACTTTACTAACTCCAAATGAACAGCACGGTATACTGCACAAGTGAATATGCAGATCCAAACTTTACTGCCATCTCGTAGAAACAAAGGTCCCGCAAAATCAATTCCAACCACTTCAAATACTGCGGCATCTCGTACTCTACTTTCAGGTAAGGGTGGAGTGATTGTTTCTACATTTTTTGAATTATGTCTCTGACAAGGAATACATTTTTTCAAAGTATTACTTATTGTTTTTCTTCCTCTCAATATCCAATAGTTTTCTCTTAATAAACTTAAGAGACCTTGAACTCCCACATGACATGATCTCTTATGTATTGTAAGAATAAGAATATCTACAATGTCATGTTTTGATGGTAGAACAACAGGAAATTTAAAATTTTCCAAATCCTTTCTTTCTGTTAATTTTGTCTTTAGCCTTATAATACCATCAGCAGCCATAAATGGTGACAATGAAGCCAATTTAGGGTCCCTTATTCCTTCAAATGATTGCTGTTGAACAATTCTAATTATAAAATTGTTAGCTTCAATAATCTCCTTACATGACAAAACTTTACTCACACACTTTTCCTTCTTTGAGGGGTTACAATTATGAATAAATCTCAGCAACCATGCAAAAACACACACAATCTTATCAAAATCATTTGAAAAGTAATAAAACCAATCTTTTGGGTAATTATTACTTAAAAGTGAAGGTGTAGGTCCTTTCTTTTTTTCTAAAGAAATTAATTCTTCGTCAGGTTCAGGTTCATTTGATGGCCAGGTATCTTCAGGCAACTTCAACCATGACGGGCCCTCCCACCATCTGGAACTAATCAACCTGGAAACTGAACATCCTCTACTGGGCAAGTCTGCTGGATTCATAGTGCCGGGAATGTGCCGCCAAGATGTTCTGGAAGTGAGGCTGCAGATTTCTTCAACTCTATTTCTAACAAATACTCCCCAGTTTTCTTCTCTTTTAATCCAAGCTATTACTGTAGAAGAGTCACTCCAATAAAAAAATTTAATATTACATTCAAATTTGTTTTCATCTCTTAATTCTTGCACTACTGAAGAACCTAATCTAGCACCTATAGTAGCAGCCATTAGTTCAAGTCTGGGTATTGTCATCTTCTTTACAGGTGCTACACGTGACTTTGCCTGGATTAGCTGTAATTGAATACATGTACTAAGTTCAAAACGCATAAATACTGCTGTTGAGTACGCAAATTTGCTGGCATCACAAAATATGTGAACTGATACAGAAATGATTACGTCATCCACACCTTGTAGCCATCGTGGAATCTTCATCTCTTTTAATTGATCGAGTTCCTGAAACCATATATTGAATCGTTGTTTGATTTCTTCTGGTACTTCTTTGTCCCACCCACAATTATCTTTCCAGCATTCCTGCAATAATAACTTAGGGCATATGGAAATAGGACAAGTGAATCCAATAGGATCGAACAATCTGTGTGCAGTGGACAATATAACACGTTGTGTTACCAAGTTCTCTTCTAAATTTACTATTTTATGAAAACTCACAGAAATTGTGTCTTCTTTCTTGTCCCATGTGAGACCTAGGACTGAAGCCTCTGTCTTGTCTTCCAGACCAGGTTCAGTATATTCCCATCCTCGCAGCTCAAACTTTCCCAAAGAAAATATTTGTATTGCTTCTGAAATGAACTGTTTCAAATCCCTTTCATTATTTACACCTGTAACACAGTTATCAACATAGAAACTTTTAAACAACTTTTCTATTGTACATTTAGAAAATTGATTGTCTTCAGCACACGGTACTAAATACTTCTGCAGGTGGTAGTTGATGACGGCATTGAGCAAAAATGGACTACTTGAGACTCCAAAAACAACTCTTCTATGTCGGAAAATCTTGAGTGATCCATCTGTGTTTTGCCACAGAAATCTTAGGAAATCTCTGTCCTCTTCATACAAACTTATTTGCAAAAACGCCTTTTTTATGTCAGCGATAACTCCTATTTTATAAAGTCGAAAACGTAAAAGCAAAGCTGGTATTATTTCAATTAAGTTAATACCTATTTCCAAACACTGATTAAGGGAATAGTAACCCTTTTCTTTAGACGAGGCATCAAAAACCGGTCTTACTGCAGTGGTGCTGTTTTCTTTTATCACTGGTCTATGAGGTAAATAGTGACCTTCATCCCATTTGCTTATTGGGATTTCCTCAATAACACCATCTTCCAGCCAATCTGAAAACACATTGTTATATACATTATATAAACTTTCATTTGTTAGCTTTTTCACTGAGTTTTCAAGCCTTTTTTTTGCAAGATTGAAATTTCTTGGAACTTCTGGGTGGTCTTCGGACCAAGGTAATTTGACTTCATAGCGTCCTTCTTCATTTACTCTCACAGTTTCCAAAAATTGTGTTTGAACAGAATGTTCAATTTCTTGTTTGCTTCTGGTCTGTAGTGGGTCTTTTATACCTAAAACATCCATTTCCCACAGCTTGCATATTGAATTACTTTGTACAAACATAGAAAGTGCTGTCATGGAACTAAATTCTTTACTTTCTTGAAATTTTCCTGTCAAAACCCATCCTAAATGAGTTTCAAGGGCTATAATACCACAATCTAGAACCTCTTTTCTTCCAGTTAGAAGTTTCCCATATATGTCAGCCCCAATTAATATCTCAATTGGACTGTCTGCATCCTGAAACAATTTAATACCTCTTTCCATCAGTTCATCAGTCCATCTTCCTGGTTTCAAGGCAGGAACATAAGTACAAATATTTATTTCACTAAGTGCCTTGAAATTACAAGAATATGTTTTATCTATACTTTGTAGTCTGACTTTGTAGCATGCATGATTGCGAGGCTTAGTGACCTCTCCTCCAAACAGGCCATGTAATAATGTTTCTTCACCACAAGTGTCATATTTCATTTTTTCAACAGTCGATTTCCTTATGTATGACCTCTGGGATCCACTGTCAAAAAGTAAACGCACATTGAGTTCTTTTGTGTCACTAACAGCCTTGACAACAAGAGTTTGCATGTAAACCTGATTGCCATTCACATTGGACAAGGAATTCTCAAAATTGGGCTCAGCTTCTTTTTCCTCGCATTTAGGTTTAATGTTAGACCTATTAAAATTATTCTGCAACTTTGAACACATAAGTGGTACATGTTTTCCATTACAAATAATACATTTAACAATAGCTCTGCAATGTTTACTTAAATGTCCTACTTTTGTACAAGAAAAGCAACACCTTTTGCTAGTAAGAATATTCTGCCTTTCTTCTAAAGACATGTCCCTAGCTTTAAAACAGTTTTCACTTAAATGACCACCGTCACAAAACACACACATCGATAACTTCGTCTTATCTGTGCTTACTGTAGACGTATTTGATTTTACATTTACAAGGCCAGCTGCTGTAACATTGCTGGTAGGCCTTCTTGTATTTTTAATATGCTTATCTTTACTTGCAAAGTCTCTTTTATATGAACTCGTAGGATTATCACCTGTTGATACTTTTGTTTTTTGTAAACCAAATCCCTGTTTAGCTAAGTTTATTCTTTCTTCTCCCTCCACTTCAATTTTCAAAAAATTCATTAGGCTATCTAGCCTACTTTTACTTTCTGACGCGGTCTCGTCCTGTTGAGAGTTAGGCCTACTTCTCTGCCAAGCTATTAATAAATCCTCCCTGAGACAAGATTCTACTAATGGGAAGAGCATAGCAGCGTACTTCTCCTTTGTTACACCTAAAGTTTCTAAACACCTTAGTTTTGACTCAATTTGATCATAAAGTGAGGAAATAGTAATTTTACTTTCACTGCTATTTAATGTTATTACAATTTTCAAGATTTCTCTTATGTAAAACTCTACTAACAGGTCATCTTTGGCAAAGCGAGATTTTAAATGTTCAATAGCCTGTTCATAACTACGTCCACATGGGGGAAAACTCTCGACAATTTCCCTAGCCTTAGTATTAGGGATAGTCGCTTGCAGGAGATACTGATACTTGTCATCAGAATCAATACAGGGGTCTTCATGGATTTTCTTAAATTGGCCCCAAAACGGCAACCAATCACTAATATCACCACCAAACTTTTTAAACTCAAGTGTGGGTATCTTAAATTTACGTTTTTCTACATTCACACTAGTATCTGTCTTAGGCCTAGCCTTGTCAATAGCCTGTTCAACTAAATACTCAACTATTTTAAACTTGCCTGAGTATTCATCGGCAGATTCTACCTCATTTTCTAAAACTTCAGTAGATGCATTTTCATTTAGTAAAACTTCAATAATTTCTCGGTCTAAGACCTCCAATTGATTATGTTTTTCACGTAATAGCTCTAAATTAGCTTTTAACAAAATCACATCATCTTCATTTTTTATGGATTCTAATAATGTATTGTGTAAACGTGAAAATCCAGTTCTAAACAATTTTCTTTTCTTTTTCAGAGCATCCATTATAAAATACTTACTAATGGATCATAGATTTTAACTGTAACCAAATTATTATCCTGTCACGGTCGCCATATGTTGTTTCTATAAACTTTTGACACTGCCGCTACAGGCGGAACACTCGTCATATTTATATAATTATGCTGGTAATAAAACTTATTTCATATTTAAACACTATTTATTACTTCACATCTTTCTTAAAACAAAACTCTAAACAAAGAACTGAGAAAAACTAAAACAATTACAAATCATCTGTTAATTAATATAATGTTCTTTTTCTTTTTTTTTTTCATAGAGGATTGTCATAGAGTATTATATTATTGCATTCACAACAATAGTATTAGGAATATACTCTATACTTTGGGATGTGTCCCCTTTATATTGTAAGGGATATACTTTATACTATGGTATATGTCCCCTTCATACTGTAAGGGATATACTTTAAACTTTGGGATATGTCCCCTTTTTACTGTAAGGATGTACTTTATGCTTTGGGATATGTCTCCTTTAAGTATATTAAAGATTCCCTCAAAGTTTTTATTCTGTCGTGCGAGATCTGGACCCGTGACGAGTTTCTGCCATGATTTGCGGTTTTGATTTACGTCCAATTGACTTTGGCATCAGCTTAGGATATGTTACACTGTCATCGCGTGTTTGACTTAGTCATTTGTCACGTAGAGAGTTTAAATCAAGTCAAGTATAAATTCAGTACAACAAACTCTGACTATTTTTAAACAATTTTTGTTAAAAATGTGTATTTAGTAACGTCATTGCCTACAATCTTTAGACGTCACGCTACTTTTTGAAATTCCTTCTGTTAGCTCACACTCTCCCTATATATGTCTTGTACAAATTTTCAATCGTTAATAAAATACTTTTTATTCATCTAATCAAGTTCAAATACATATTTTAAACCTGTAGTGTATGACAATTGATGTAGGCCTAAATACCGTTTATCCACATATTAATTCGATAAGTAAATTGAATGACTTAGTTTTAGTTTTATATGAGAGGAAATCTTTGCACATAAGGGGCTAGATATGCAATATAGTTATTTCGTCCTATTTGGCTTAAAACAAGTGATAACATATGATTTCATAAAACAGCTGATTTTATATATGTTAGGTTATGGAGTAGGACAGCGGTTTGAACGCATATGTTATGTTATTATATGTATGTATGTATATATATATATATATATATATATATATATATATATATATATATATTAATTGTAATTATTTAATAAAAAGTAACTAAAACAAAAATTTCTTTGTTCACTTAAGTATTCATTGACTTGAAAAATTTGTTGTTTATATAATTTCTTTATTTTAACATTTAAGCAAACGATAATATCTGTTGTAACATTGTGCAGAAATGTACACTCTTTGTCTATCTGTCTGTCTAAACCATTATCTACTTATCTACAGTACAGCCCCGACTACCCGAAACCCGATTATCCTATCATCGGGTTAACCTTTTGAAACTTTTGGCAACCGCCTCATCTCCCTTAAAACCAAACTTTTCTCATCCAGACCACTCTCCCGATCTTACACCTCCTGACGCCTACGTCTGAGGAATTATGAAAGAGAAGATTTTCCTTGATAGCCCACCAACTACAATCGCCCAGCTACAGGGAAAAATAACCTTGTGTATAACAAGCATGAAACCACTCCTCTTCACCAAAATAATGCAAAACCTTCAAGAACTGTTCAAGTGTTGCCTCAAATAGAAAGGAGGTCATATAGAACATGTTTATACCCGAGTCTAACCAATTTAGCTTCTTTTTACTTGTATGTGTTTGTAAAACTATGTAAAAATAAAATAAAGTCTTACAACTATTTCAGTACTGTTTATTTTGGCGCAAGATGTATTTGGTAACAACATAAACTACTAGAAAATGTAAACTGCTCACTCCCGGAGTAAATTATTAAAAATAATATGAAGCATTAAATGCAATTCGGACATTAATGAATTTATAAAACGCGGCCTTCTCTTCATGTGGCCACTACTTCAACTTGCAATTGGAATAATCTACAACGGATATTTGCTTATTGCTGTAATTCTGTTTGTTATTTTAAGTAAATGTATTGCTAAAAGCCTGTTGCTCACTTGCCGTACAAGTTAATCAGTAGGCCGAACTTGTGTTGGACACCGTTGTTTTCATTAGGTCGTGATTGCTGAGAAGTGGAGGCCAGGAGGGGCTTGAACCAGGAAACTCTGCACCAGGGCCAGTCAGCAGCTGTGCCCAGCTTAGTTCACGTTTAAAATTTAATCTGTCCAGAATATAATTTCAATTGCAAAGGATAAGCTTTTGTTATGTGATAACTTGAACAATCGATTTTTCTTAGAATAGCCATAAACAAGACAAAATAAGTTGGAAAATAAAGAGCGCTCCCACACACACACACACACAACACAACACAAACACAGACAGACAACACACACACACACACACACACACACACACACACACAAACTCATACTCACACACACACACACACACATACAACATAACACAAACACAGACAGACAACATACACACACACATACACACAAACACACTTAGACAAACAACACACACACACACAACACATAAACACAGACATACAACACACACACACACACAAACACACTAACTCACTTAGACAGACAACACATATACACACACAAACTCACTTAGACAGACAACACATACACACACTTAGACAGACAACATACACATACAACACAACACAAACACAGACAGACAAACTCAGACACACACACACACACACACACACACACACACATACAGAGAGAGAGAGAGAGAGAGAGAGAGAGAGAGAGAGAGAGATGAACTTATAACTATTGCAATACATTTTACTATAAACGAATATAAATACAATTTACATAAAGACGAGTCCCATATCTATTTTTCGTTATTGTAATATGTTTGTGAATTGATAGTGACCATGAAATAGTTCTTAAAAGGCTGACGTGTCGACTGCAATACTAAATGAATCAGTGATTCAGATGTCTGAGCTATCCGATACGCATTGCCAGCATTCTCGATAGCTAGTTAAAATCCTTATGAAGGAACGGAAATGCTTCCGGAGATAAATCTGCATTGAAACATGGGAAATTATTACGTAACAATAGATCCAGAAACGCTTTGTTAACGGGGTAATGCGTCGTACGGCGCGTGTTTACGCTGCCAAGAATTATATACGGCAATTTTACGTTAATAAAATGTATTCATACAAGTTATTTTGATTTTCTAGTTGGAATCAGTTTTCCACGTACAGAATTTTCTACAAGTGTTAATTAACACTATTATATATTTATTAGGTACGAGACGTATGGAATCTTTGTTCCATGTTTCTTGCTCCCTCTACACACATGTAACGACTCACTATACCGTCGACTAGTGGGAGATAATCGTGACTAATAAAAGTAAATAACATATGTTTTAGGTTTTGCTGTATTATATTGACGTCATCATATATATTGACGTCACCACATTACATTGGCAATGAAAAAATGGCATCTTACTCAGTTGCCCATAGTAATACAATTTCGCCTGATATCATAGTACAGTTTTACACAATACGCTTTCATGTGTACAACCTATTTTAAAATGTTTAATGCACTGGTTCCGAACAAAATGTTTTCAATGAACCCCTCATAGGTCGCTTTATCGACAAGGATCTTACACGTTCTTAAACTTAAATTGTAGATAACACGCAAAATAATTTGAGTTATATTAGTAAGTAGTAATTTATATTTTACCTACCCACTTACTTTAAAATGGAAACTGTTACATATGAAAAATAAATTTGATGCTACCACAAGTTTATTACAAGTACATTCACGAAGTGTTTAACTTTTATTTAACATACAAAAAGTGAAACTATCAACGTTTGTAGGTCCAGGCGAAATTCATTAAACTTATTTATATTATTATTTTGTTTGAAACAAGGAGTTAATGGATTAAAAACAAGTATCACAAGTTTGTTTTCTCTGAAAGTGGTTGCTAAACTTTGAAGGTGCTTATTTATGCTTTCCTTTATTTGGTTTTCATCAGAAGACTCCGAAAGTCTTTAACAGTGAGGAAATTCGTAAAAGTGCATATATTCACCTTTGTTGCCCACAACTGACATATTTAAACCATGGCACTAACTTTGTCTTCATCTTATAACATATCTATTTTATTACCTTTTAAGCCTAGATTCAAAACATTCAAATGTTCAAACACATCAGCTAAGTAAGCCGTTGCGCAAAGCCAAGAAAAGTCTTTAAGAAAATTTGCATGCTTGGTATCAAGAAAGAAGATTCTGGACCTCATCTTTAAGCTCAAACAAGCTTTCCAAAATACTACCTTGAGGAAGCCACCCTACTTAGGTATGAATAAGAAGCTGCACATGCGCACTGCCCATCTCTTTGCACCACAAAGAAACAAACCAGGCTTCAAAGGTCAAATCAAATGATTTTAAATACTTCACTGTTTTCTGCAACATTTCAGCAACTCTCTTTTAGTTTTAATGCAACTGAAAATATTTTAATTTCAGTGGAATCTCACGGAACACTAGGTTTAAGAACCACTGGGTAATGGATCATTATTCCTACATTACGCGTCCTGGGATGTCAAGTTAACAGGTCTCCTCGTGGTACCCCCTGGATAACGCTAAATTTGATAGCACTGGTCGCCAATCAAGGAAGGACACTCCAGAACCATCTCCACATGACGAGCTTAGTATAAAATCCCACCTGTCCCCTCTGCCACGAAAAGGAATGGACAGTGAACAGCTAAATTCTTGTTCAGGTCTCTCTGGCTCCGTTATCTAACGCCGTGACTAACTCCAGAACCATCACTACCAGATGGCCTCAGTCGAAGACCCCAGCTGTTGTATCTGCCACAAAGGCGCGATGGACAGGAACAGCTAAACTCTTGTTCAGGTCTCTCTGGCTCCGCTATCTAACGCCATGACTAACTCCAGAACCATCACTACCAGATGGCCTTAGTCGAAGACCCCAGCTGCTGTCTCTGCCACAAAGGCGCGATGGACAGGAACAGCTAAATTCTTGTTCAGGTCTCTCTGGCTCCGCTATCTAACACCATGATTACCTCCAGAACCATCACTACCAGATGGCCTTAGTCGAAGACCCCAGCTGCTGTCTCTGCCACAAAGGCGCGATGGACAGGAACAGCTAAACTCTTGTTCAGGTCTCTCTGGCTCCGCTATCTAAATCCAACGCCATGACTAACTCCAGAACCATCACTACCAGATGGCCTTAGTCGAAGATCCCAGCTGCTGTCTCTGCCACAAGGCGCGATGGACAGGAACAACTAAACTCTTGTTCAGGTCTCTCTGGCTCCGCTATCTAACACCATGATTACCTCCAGAACCATCACTACCAGATGGCCTTAGTCGAAGACCCCAGCTGCTGTCTCTGCCACAAAGGCGCGATGGACAGGATCAGCTAAACTCTTGTTCAGGTCTCTCTGGCTCCGTTATCTAACGCCATGACTAACTCCAGAACCATCACTACCAGATGGCCTTAGTCGAAGACCCCAGCTGTTGTATCTGCCACAAAGGCGCGATGGACAGGAACAGCTAAACTCTTGTTCAGGTCTCTTTGGCTCCGCTATCTAACACCATGATTACCTCCAGAACCATCACTACCAGATGGCCTTAGTCGAAGACCCCAGCTGCTGTCTCTGCCACAAAGGCGCGATGGACACGAACAGCTAAACTCTTGTTCAGGTCTCCCTGGCTCCGCTATCTAACGCCATGACTAATTCCAGAACCATCACTACCAGATGGCCGTAGTCGAAGACCCCAGCTGCTGTCTCTGCCACAAAGGCGCGATGGACAGGAACAGCTAAACTCTTGTTCAGGTCTCTCTGGCTCCGCTATCTAACGCCATGGCTAACTCCAGAACCATCACTACCAGATGGCCTCAGTCGAAGACCCCAGCTGCTGTCTCTGACACAAAGGCGCGATGGACAGGAACAGCTAAACTCTTGTTCAGGTCTCTCTGGCTCCGCTATCTAACACCATGACTAACTCCAAAACCATCATCACCAGATAGACTTAAAATAGCTGTTCTACCACATAACCTATAACATAAAATCATATGATTTTTGAATAATGAAATAATATGTTATTATTTATTTTAAGACAAATGGAACGAAATAACAATATTGCATAACTTGCCCCTTTTGTGAAAAGTTTTTCTTATATAAAACTAAAATTAAGATAATATGTAATTTAATTCATGAATTGATTTTGAATAAAACTATTAACAACATTAGCTATCCACTACAAGCTTTAAAAAATGTATTTGAGCTTGAGTGTATGAATAAAAAGTATTTTATTAACTATTGAAAATTTGAATATATATATATATATATATATATATATATATATATAAGGAGAGTTTCTTTAATAGAAAGAATTAAAGAAAAACAATAAAACTTAAAAAGAATATTAACAAAATATATTCCAATATTTAAAATCGGCTAGAGTTAATCCTAAGATGTATTGTTTTTAGATTTAAGAACATTTTCTTTGTATGAAATTTGGGCGGAGTCGACCATAGGACAGAGTTAGGTAGGATCTTACTGAAATAGTCAACGAGACATAACTTGGATCCAGTTGACAAAGAGATACATTTATCTTGATGAAATTACCCATTTTCATAAGAAAAGCCACGGGTCTAGTTAAACAAGCAACTAAAAGTGTTTTGACCGTAAAAGTGTTTTTGACCCGGTGGGCCAGGTGCGGGTGAGTCATGGCTAAGGTCTGAGGTTAATGGGCAGGACTTTATGTGCGAATGCTGCTAGCCTACCATAAACTCACGCTATTAGTCATGCGTTCAAAGATCAATGCTTGCAACGTAGACCTGTGCAAAGTTAATGTTAACCTAGTTTCAAGTTGTACTATGAAACAGGTTCTCTATATAGCAAGTGCGACTTAAAAAAGGCCAAAAAGCCCATATTGCTTTATTCCCATTGCGCACCGTACTTTTAACTTTTCAAATATTTCAAAAATGTCCAACAGTTTTCGAAGTAAAAACCCTTATAGCGACCCCAAGAATAACGTATTACATGGGCATAAACACACAATTTCGGATCAGTATAAGTTCCGTCAGATTAATGGCGTCAGTATAGTTTCCGTCAGGTTACGCTATGAGTTACCTCAAAGTGAAAATGAAAACATAATTTCATACATCAGCTGTGAATATATATATATATATATATATATATATATATATATATATATTAGCAGCTGATGCTAATATATATATATATATATATATATATATATATATATATATATATATATATATATGTATATGTATATATATATATATATATATATATATATATATATATATATATATATATATATATATATATATAGCAGCATACAAATAATATGTTGAAAGACATCTGTTTTAACACGTTGGTTACATTTTTTATTCGACATTGTTAAGATAAAAGGTTATAAAGAGTTTTGATCAGTTAATAAATATATGAATTTAACTAAACTTTGATAAATCTCAATAAAAATAATTCAATATAACGATAATAATAATTAATCACTTTTACATTAGTTTATGACCATCCGAACTTTACCCTGACATTTACCATAACCTAGACATCTCACACATCAACAAAAAAGGACCACATCTAAACACACTAGAACAATATGAAATTTACAAATACACAAAAACACAAAGTACAAACATATTAAACGAACAAACCCAATACAAATCACACATACTCTTTAATACTATAGAAAACTTGTCTTTAAAACCGTCACGGCTTAACCTAACAACTCCAAGCAGAAGACACTGATGAAGATCGCCACGGAGAGATCAAAAATGTTTTATAAAGTTCGAATAGTCATAAACTAATGTAAAAGTGATTAATTAAGTTTCACCGAACGTAATGGACTACAAAATCCAAGAGGATAGTAATAAGTTATGTACTTTAAATCTAACTTTTGAAATGAAAAAATTCTTAGCCAGGTCTGATAACAAATGTTTAGGTAATTTCACATTTCGCAAAATTAAATGTTCTTTCAATTAAAAATTTCTGTAGACGTGGCTATGAGAGTTTTCACTCCTGTCGGCCTTCCCGGAGTGCCACAACCTAACTTTTTTGTGTCTTGAAACATAGTTTTCTAGTCTATAACGTTATCCGAGATAAAATGAAAGATTAAATCGGGCTTCCTTCGACTGCACTCGAGTTCTGTGTCTGGAGCTCAGCGAAGGGAAGAGCTTGCGTTTATATTGCTTCTTATAATATATTTTATCACTTAAATAAATTACTTTAAATAAGTTAGGAGTGTAACAATTTTCATATAAAACACTCACTCCCTTAAGGAAATTCGAATAGATGTTACCGCTTTAAGAATATTTCTCTTAATAAATTGTCACTTAGACAAACAACACACACACACACACAACACAACATAAACACAGACAAACAACACACACACACATACACAAACTCACTTAGACAGACAACACACACACAACACAACACAAACACACACATACACACACAAATACACTTAGACAGACAACACACAACACAATACAAACACACACACACACACACACACACATATATATATATATATAATGTATTTTTCTGGCTTTCCCAACATTGCAATATTTTCCTTTGTTGAAGCTTTTCGGAATAGCTCTATTTTCACAACTTAGATAATACTTCAATAGGAACGAAGGAAAATATTGTAATGTTAGGAAAGGGAAAAAACTTATACAAATTAATAACAGTATTAAAATGATTAAATTAAGAATTTCATGTGTTGACTCTATTAAGCGTGCATGAAATCCGTTAAAACGTCAATAGGCCTTCCTCGGCCCTCAATGAGCGGCAAATTTGAGTCATAACCTCCACAGAGCGACTAAATATACTAGCTAAATATGACCCAAATCCACGAGAGAATCGCATTAAAATAGAACGGCTTTAACGTACTTTCAAAAAATTATTGTAGGTTCATTATTTCATAAAATCAAAATTTGAAAATATGATTGTTTTTAAGATCTTGTTAAGTTAAATTCCTAAATAATGACAACACCACATTCGTAATAAAAATCAATAAAACTTGTTAAACCACTAAAATCTTTTATTACATCGATGATCATTTCGACTGCAAAGCAATCATCTTCAGTGAAAGTTACTACAAGACCAGCTCCTGTGAAGTTACTCTTGTAAGAGAGTTAGCCTTGTAGTAACATCCTCTGAAGATGATTCCTTTGCAATAAAAATGTACATCAGGACATAAATAAAACGTTTTTGTGATTTAAGAGGTTTTATTTATTTATAGTTAAAAATTACACCACAGTTGCTAAAAATCCGAGTTTGTACGTATATTGAACACATTGTCTACGTACTTCAATTTTATGTTCATTCAGGTTATAAATTTAGAATGTATTTGTAATAAAAAAAATAATTCACTTAATTTGAAATCTTGTGATCAATTTTAAGCGTGAAAATATTTCATTTTGAAAATTTTGCCTTGGTATTAGATACCAACCAAACACAAAATGCCCCTGCTCCAAGAAGGATTATAGAGTTTCTTATTTGGCAAAAATGTAATTTTTATATTGTCCAGTTTTATAAAAAAGTTATATTAATTTCAAATTCTCATAAGGAAATTCAAATATTACTTACCAAAGTCAACTTTCATATAATGCTAGAGGATAGCACACTGAATGGTGATAATAAACTCACTTATAGTCTACAATATCCATAAGATACTGTAATATGAATAAATTTGTTTGGGGTATATTTAAGAAATAAGACTTTTTGAAGGCCCTAATTGGCTACTATCTGAAAACTACTGTAAAAATGATGATAAAGTTTTAATAAACTTTAAAGGACGTATCGTAGATTTTAATATTAATAGATTAAAGCGTATTAAATAAAATAAATATTTATTGTGGAAATGTATTTGTAAAATCAAAATTTACAAAGACTTATTTCTTGCAATTCTTCATCGGATTTTTTAAATAAATACAGACTAACCTTTGTATTTAAATTTATCAGTCTCTGAGAGCCCAGCAAATTTTGGAATGTATTAAAAAAATACTTTGAATTCAGAACGTATTCAAATTTAGAGGACATTGAATTCACCTATTTTGATAAATATTATCTAATTTCAAGCACTTAAAATAGTAGTGAAAGTGTCGAATTAATTTTCAATATTTCGCTCTGCGTACATGACCCCCTCCCCCCTTCGGCCCAAAAGGGATTCCAGTTTCCGCTAATGCATCTAACCTTTTACCTTCGCGGAAAACAATAAGTAACAATATACTTGATTATTTTAACAAAGGGAAGCATCTCTGTTACAAATAGCAAGACTTCGTACTGCAAGCGGCCCAGAACGTGTTACGTGGCTCGGATTTGTGGCATACCTCAGCGCTGGCTCCGGTGCCAACATGCCAATCCATCAGCTACTCTTGGGGCACGGACTCGTTAACAGAGCTGCAGCCGCTAACCCATTCAAGTGAATAGATGCACTGAAAGGTCACTATTATAAGGTCTCTAGGAAAATATTTGTTCATTTAGTGTGGGTCATTTTTTATTTTATTACTTACAATTTTTGGAAAATTAGTTTTGGAAGTTTAAAACTTTTTAGATGCGAAGATAACTAAATGTCAATCTTTAGTTTTAGATGCAACACGGTTCTCAAAAATCCCTTGTAACATAGTCTCTAAATATTTTAGAAAAGTTTTTGTGTTACCCTAGCTTTGTGATTTGCCCTCCAGCCCTTGAGCCACGCTCCACTAAGAAAGGCCGCTTTAAATGGCGAGCTTGGTGAAATATTATATTATGCAATCTTACATGTTTAAATAGTAACTATTCAGTAGAAATTCAATCAAACAGAAAGATTATGCCCAAAGATTTTTAGATTATTTCAAAAATAATTGCAATCAAAGAAGAGAAAACTTCAAACCTCTAAAAAGACCAAGGGAGGCTAGTATTATTGTGTGTGTGTGTGTGTGTGTGTGTGTGTGTGTGTGTGTGTGTGTGTGTGTGTGTGTGTGTGTGTGTGTGTGTGTGTGTGTGTGTGTGTGTGTGTGTGGGTGGGTGTGGGTGTAAGAGAGAGAGAGAGAGATATTGCGTGTGTTTGAGTATGTTTGTGTGTGTGTGTGTGTGTGCACGCGCGCGCGCGCGCGTGTGTGTATAAATTACCAAGTTTATATTGTGTTTATATATATATATATATATATATATATATATATCCGTTAAACGTTTAAAAGGATTATTCTACACAAACCAGACAGCTGAATAAAAACGGTCAAGCCAGAGTATACTGATCTACTGGAAGCTGCACAGAAATAAATATAGCCTATAGCTTTTGGAAGTAGGGATCAGTGAAACTGACGGGTCACGAAATTTAAATGAAGTGAGGAGTAACTTGAAACTGTAGAAAATTGGAAAGAAATGAAATTTTCTGTTGGTAATGAAAAGATATGGAGCCATTAAGCAGCGCATTGAGTTAATAACAACTCCAGCGACGGCAGAGACGTGCTTCCCTATTATCTGAATCCGCTGAGCTACCGTCTGGTACTGAAGATCCTGGAGAACTCTTACGGTATGATAGACACCCTAGCTTTAGTTCTGACATGATAATGAAAAGCGAACTCTGTTCGCTAACTGACAGTTGTTTGAGAGGTAAGCTTAGGCAAAATATTTTAATTGGTTTCATCCATCGTAGTAGATTTAATCATAGAAATGTAGCTTTAAGTAGAGAGACTTGTGCATGAAACAGGGTAGAGCAAGGATATAGGAAACCCTGGTAGAAGATATTGGGGCGATATGACGTCACGAATACAGGGTACCTACCTGAGATCAGTCAAACTGATCCTAATCTCTACAGGGGTCAGGAAGAGGTAGACCCCCCTTTATACTCCACTGAAGCAAGAGAGAAGGGAGTTAGGTAAATCGTGGTACTAAACACACCGACCCTATGGTACTGACAGTTGGGGGAGGATTATGGAAAAACACGCTTTGGGAGATACAACATCCCTTATGCAGGGTTTCGTAGTTAGGCCTACCCTTTACCAGGGTTAGA
Organism: Prosapia bicincta; assembly: GCA_036971475.1. NCBI lineage: Eukaryota > Metazoa > Arthropoda > Insecta > Hemiptera > Cercopidae > Prosapia > Prosapia bicincta. The sequence goes on along the minus strand of JBAIZL010000001.1, from coordinate 301,809,279 downwards.
AGGTGTGTTGTACTTACTATATAGGGATGAAATTATCTCAGAAATAAAAAAGGAGACGGGGTGTCTTGAAAAGATAAAACATGAAATGACCAGCATGCGATATTACAACTTATCAAGGACAAGAAAGGAATATTTTCCAACATCTAAAACAAACATTTTTTGAATTTATGCCTGCATTTTTTGCAATTCCTTTATTAGTTCACACTCTCCCTACACCCTCCGCATACATCTTGTTCAAATTTCCGATCGTTAATAGAAGGCTTTTTATTCATCCACTCAAACTGAAATATATTTTTTTAAACTTGAAGTAGATGACATTCATTGAATTACTTTTAGTTTTATATGGGAGAAAAACGTTTCATAAAACGGGGCAAGGTATGCAATATAGTTATTTCGTCCCATTTGGATTAAAACAAGTGATAACATATGATTTCATAAAACAGCTGATTTTATGTTATAGTTTATGTGGTAGAACAGCTGTTTCAACGCATAGGCTATGATATTTATTTATATTAATTGTAATTACTTAACACAAAGTAACTTGGATAAAATTTTTCTTTGTTGACCAAAGTAGGAATTGATTTATATTTTTTTTGTTTATATTACTTGTTCTTTTCAATTACCTGGAGACATTATAGAGCTGTGCTAGAAGCAAACACAGATAAGTCACAACTCTGAGGTCCAACTGTAAACACAAACAATGCAGAATAAGATAACTGCAGTGAATCATTAAAGACGACGTAATTAGCGGTTGCCAAATCTCTCCTAAACAGACAATGCTCTGGGTGGCCGAGTTAGATAAAGTCCATGCGCTTATAAACACGTTGCATGATGTCATAGGTTATACTCTCCTAGATAAACCTAATGGGTATTTTATTGTTTAGTTGTTTTGCTGACGAAAATGTTCAATTGTCTTATTATATCACAAAAATTACTAAAACACTTGCTGCCACAATTTCGTGAACGTTTAGTGAGCTTAGAATATACTTTTAGTCAGGTTAAATCATACTCATCTGGATCCAGGTTTAAATCCAAAACTTCCAATATTCCATAAAGCTTCTAAACATTCAACTGTTCTGCGGTATTGTTTAAAATAATAATAAGAAAACTTAGGAACACAAAGTTAAATTTTATAAAAATCTTATGGATATTTCTAATGTTCAACTCATCTCAATTTTGTTTATTACTAGTATTAGGAAATGTAGTTAAGCTAATTTTTTTCATAAATGGCAACTGTTTGTAGTGCGAATATTTTTAAATCGATTGCTGTACTCTTAACCACGGAGGGCTTTTAAGGTTAAAGTCAAAACTATATTAAAAATTTGCGTTTAATACTTTTTTCAAATTCCTACTATTAGTTCACACTTTCTTTATATATTTAAGCTATAACTTGTTAAAATGTGCAATCGTTAATAAAACATTTTTTATTCATCCACTCAAGTTCAAATACATTTTAAAACTTGTAGTGAATAAACTTGTAGTTAAACAGTTTTTTCCAAATTTAATTCATTAATAAATTTAATGAATTAATTTTAGTTTTTTATTGGAGAAAAACCTTTTAAAAAGGGGGAAAGGTATGCAATATAGTTATTTCGTCCCGTTGGCTTGATAACATATGACTTCATAAAACAGCTGATTGTATGTTATAGGTTATGTGGTAGAACAGCTGTTTTAACGCATAGATTATGTTACTCTATTTATACTTATTGTAATTATTTAGTAAAAAACACTATAATAACATATTTCTCTGTTAGCTGAATTAGGAATTGATTGTAAACATCGTTGGTTATTATTTTTTTTCAGTGTATAAATCTTCGATAAAAATCGAACTCAGATGAGCGAATAAAGTATTGATAGCTATTCTTTTGCGTTTAGCACATTCTTGCCATTTTTCCATATCTATAAAACTATTTTTGGTTGACTGCGTCCCTTAGTCAATCATCCACGCCACAAACTTACTAAAGTTCATAAACACAACGCGGTAAAGCCGAACTGCTCGGAATTCACAATACATGGAGAGGTTAGATCGAGCTGCTCTGAACACACAATACATGGAGAGGTTATGTCGAGCTGCTCTGAACACACAATACATGGAGAGATTATGTCGAGCTGCTCTGGACACACAATACATGGAGAGGATATGTCGAGCTGCTCTGAACACACAATACATGGAGAGGTTAGGTCGAGTTGCTCTGAACACAGAACACACGGAGAGGTTATGTAGAGCTGCTCTGAACACACAATACATGGAGAGGTTAGGTCGAGTTGCTCTGAACACA
>JBAIZL010000001.1:301784500-301802000 GCA_036971475.1 Prosapia bicincta | reverse complement strand
AGTATCTTGAGGAAACTAAATTATTGCAGAATTGAGCCTCTTTTTCCTCTGTTTTTTACGTTTATCAGATCCGGTTTGGATGCAGTTTTCTGTAAAAGTTAAGCCAATCACGGTTTAATGTGTTCAAAGATTACATTCGTCCAAAATTACTCCATTAATTACATCTTGACTAAGATTAAGCGAGTAGCGTTCTATTGCATGAACAGAGAGGCTGGGTTTAAAGTCCACAGTTTTGTTTACTATTATTACATTGAGGCGAAATTAATTTTAACGATTTAGATCAAAGGTTCAGGGTTATATTTGCGTAGACAGCAACTTTCGTTACTGAAAGGAATAAATTTATTATTGCTTGCTAAGTGACTAAACATATGATTCAAAACTTGGGCTTAAGTAAAGAGAAACGTACTGTATTGAATATTTCAGTACGTTGGAATCATAAATATTTTGTAAAAGTTTATCAAACGTTCTAGTAAATTGGTAAACAAACCGATGACCCTAAACTCAAAGTCAAAACGTCAAAAGCGACCTAGGAGGCGGTGAATTCGTCATCGTCTTAATTAAGGTAGGATAAACACCACCACCCGCTCAATACGGCTTGGAGAAGGGTAGAGCTGCCAACACAACCCCTTACTGTAGTCTACTTTTTATCCTACGTACTCAGTTTTAGAGGCGATGGGTGGTAGCGAACCGTCTGATGGTCAAAATATCTCAATGATTTTTGTTGCTTAAGAAAGTGTTACGGTCGAAGTGGCACGATGGTTAGTGAGCTGGTTGGGTCAGGAAATCTCAGGTGGGTTACCTAAGTAACCCTCAGCACCCCCTCCCTACACTCACAGCTACAAGCCTTATCTTGATAGACACGGTGGGTGTTACTTGTGAGCAGAATAGTGTACGATGTTTTCTACGATGGGTGAGTAATAACCTAACCTAACCTTTCCTCACCTAACCTAACCTAGCCTAATCTAATCTAACCTAACCTAACCTAATATAACCTACCTAACAATTATTTCTATAACTTGTTTATGTGTGTTCCTATCGGACCAGTTCGTGCTGACCCCTAAGCGAACCATCGCACCAGATCGACCTCCCTATTCGGGAGAAATCGGACGAGTTCGACTACACCCGAGGCTATCTGGTAAAAACACAGATGATCGAGCCCATGTTAGCTGCCAAGTGTCAAGTACTCTAAATCGCTCATCCTCCTTCCTTTATGTTCTGCTTTGGAATCATATGGTCTACTGGTTTGGAAACAAAAATCAAACGTCAAGTAGAAAGAGTAAAACGTATTTTTATGGCGTATCGTAGACGAAATCCAGAAGACTGTGTCAAGAAATTACTCGCACAAAACTGAGATTGGATCCTACACATATGAAAAAACTGTGTTAACATCAAGTGTCGCCCACTATTAGTTAATATAGGCCTATAGCGAGAGTGAGTAACTAATGGTAGGAATTGAAAAAAGTTTATAAGCCTCCTATACCATTTTCTTAACTAAGATTATATATATACATACACACACACACAATTCATGTTGTTTTATAAATGTACTTAAACAAGTCTGTCGCTGCTCCATCCATTTATTAATTTTATACCCTCTAAAAATGTAGAAACAATTAATACAAACTGTGTACAACAATCGGTAATAAAAGTCTATCTTACAATTGATGCAGAATGCAAGCACAAACAAAGCATCGATAAAGCTGGATGGGCCTTACAACTTATTGTTTACCTAGGCTTACTACGCTGCGTGTTCTTTCAAGGCTGCAGCATAACGAAGTAAACAGACGTGACTACGCGATCTAAGCACTATAAAGCCATTCAAACGTGGATAATGTGCTGAAAACATTTGTTAACGCTCTAAGGTCGCCAAGTGGCGAAAAAGGAGACGAAATGTACATGTAAAAAGGCGTTTTGTCGGATGTAAAGTCGTAAATATTCATTTTAGACACATAAAAAAGACACAACTCAAATCAAATTTCACCATACTCATACAAAACACACTACACTCACACACTAACATAGACACCAATCTAACAATCCTACACTACATAAAAAAAAGTAACAGAATTAACTCAACAGAAAACTATGAGATGTATAAACACTATAAATACTATCCACAATACATTATACATGACAAAACACACTCACAATCAAACACTATATTCGAGTACATAATTAACAACTACTTTATGAACAATAACACACCACAGAAGAGAAATACAGAGATTCACACAAACACAACACACCTTAACAACAGTTTAGTCAGTGACTCACAGCAATGAATAATGCGCTGACTAGTGCGAAGCGAGTCTGCTGAAAACATCAGTAAGTAGTGGTGTTTTGCCAAGTTAATACCAAAAGTGTAAAAATAAAAACCCCTTCTTTATTAAAAAGAAGGGAAACTGACAGAAGTTACATAAAGATTGTATCACTAGACGGTTTTAGAAACTCAATGACAAAAATTACTAATAGAATTTCAAATAAATGTAGAAAATCCGAGAAATAATAAAGTGTATTAAATGTGTAAATAAAATAAGATTGACGGGGATAAAACTTATGTACATCAAAGTTTTTATTTACAGATTGGGTGATAAAGGTCAAGCAGAAGGTTTGCTTGGCTAAAAAAAATATTTACGAAGAAATTAAGTACCAAAATTTTCCAGTTTTTTCACTGAGACAAAAGTACAATAAGTGTAGGCTATACATATATTATGTTACGTACAACACAAAAACTGCAAGATTCATCGCTAGAATTTAATTGTCCTCTAAGAAATCAGGACTCCAAAACTGCATCAAACTGGCGCAAAATATTCCCCAGAAGGAAGAAAATGATCAGTTTATTTCTCTAATTATGTCAATAATAACAAAACTTTGAGCTGAGTTATTAATTAGGCAAGTTGTAATGCCCGTTGATGTTTTAATATTATTGCAATTAATTTATTTTCTCAATAACGTTTGTTGTTATACGTAACGATTGCGATAAGTCAATATGGTTAACAGGGGAACAGAAGGGGCAAGGTATGCAATATAATCATCTCGTCCCATTTGGCTAAAAATAAGTGATAACGTGATTTCATAAAACAGGTGATTTTATAGGTTATGTGGTAGAACATCTGATTTAACGCATTAACGATTGCAATAAGTCAATATGGTTAACAGGGGAACAGAAGGGGCAAGGTATGCAATATAGCCATCTCGTCCCATTTGGCTAAAAATAAGTGATAACATGAATTCATAAAACAGGTGATTTTATAGGTTATGTGGTAGAACATCTGTTTTAACGCATAGGTTATGTTACTTTATTTTTTAATAATTGTATTTATTTAATAAAGTAACGAAATCTTGTTGCTGTTCATGACGAGCTGGTTGTAAATTACTTACTACACTTTTGTAATAAAAATGACATCTTAAATGAACATACACAGGACAGATCACACATACTCTTCGATCACATTACTTCTAACTTTCAAAATAATGGTACCGAGGAAGCACAACTGCAGCATTCCTAGCGGCAAAAATACGAGGCTGAAGAAGTCGTAAGACGAAAACGTTTCCTCCAAGTGTAAGTTAACAATTTAACAACTTTAGTTAACAAAAAGTCTGGTCGCAAGTAATAGCAAAAGTGTAATAAGTAAAGTAACGAAGTTAAATTTTTCATTGTTGACCCAAGTAGGAATTGATTTGAATAGTTTCTATTTATTACTTGTTTATGATTCCAAAACAAATTTACTTTTGAGTGTGAACGTTCTGCCAATGTAGTGATGACATTTTCGTCTCGGAGGTAAGACAAGACGAGATCAAGATAGAAAACTTCCCTCGGTCCTTTTACCTCTGTTTACAAGCAATCATACTTTTAGAAGTAAATACAGCCTATTTTTAAGGACGTTTGTCGGATATTTCTGTTGCCGAAAAGCCGACCCTAGCAGAAGGTTAGAGTTGTACGCCACGGTACCGCACGTGCGGTTGCAGTCATTAACTAAAATATAGTTTTTTTTCTCGGCAATGGTCTGATGGCACCGTTAGTGTCTGGCAGCCGGTACAGGCAGTCTAACGGTCCCCACCTTGGCATGTCCTGTGATTGTTTCGTTGGGACAATAGAAAAATAGCAAGTCCCACAAGTCGCAGAAAAGCGTGGAACAACTTGCTACAGTAGTGTAACATATTCTCTTACAGAAACATGTCATAAAAAATGCAAATCCCTACTTAGGTCAACAAAGAACATTTTATTTCAGAAAATAAAATATAAATATAAGAAATTATATATATATATATATATATTTTTTAATCGTTAATGAAATACTTTCAATTATCCACTCAAGTACAAATACATTCACGCTTGAATAAGACTTGATGTTAATACTGTTTTTTCAAATATTAATTCAGCAGTTGAGTTCTGGATTTCAAACATGTAGTCGTGCAGTTCAAATCCAACTTGAAGGCAAACTTTTTTTAAATGTCAGCAAAAATGAATTACTCTTAATGTTTGAAAAAACTGTATTCACGTCAAGTGCCATCCACTACAAGTTTAAAATAATGTAGTTGAACTTGAGTGGATGAATAAAAAGAGTTTTATTCACGATTGAAAACTTGAGCAAGATATATACAAGGAGAGTGAGAAGAATAGAAGTAATTGAAAAAGGCAATTAATAAATATTAGCGACATTAAGTTATAATAGAAAATATAAGACATTAACAAATGGATCAGTTAGAAAACGTCTTTGTAATACATTGTCGTGGATTTTGTTGACCATGACGCAGAAGCAAGTATCCGAAGTGAATCTCCTCTTTATCGGTGACGAAGAGAATTGTCTTTCCGTTTTCCCCTGCTAACTAGAAGGTTAAGGAGGAATTACCTCCTTGACGATGTTGGAAGATGCAAATGGTGATCCTCCGATATCTGGAATAGAAGAAACGTAAAGGGTTGAAGGGGGACAGAAAGGATACGCGTATGTGAGAGATAATTGTTAGCTCCGAATCTTCCTAGCTAGGAGTAAAGTTCTGAATAGCTCGATGTAGAGTTTGTGAGTCTCCATATACTTGGCTTTAATGTTAAACACGAGGGAAGAGTGCTTTGGGAACAAAAGCACCAAACCTTCCGTAATAACCGAGCCTTATTGCCCCTACTTTGTAAACGTTATATAATCGAAACAATTAACAGCACATTTTGGATGTGACGCCGTTACGTAAGCCCTCGGTTACGTAAGAGTGTGACATAACGGCGAAGGCCTGGCCCCAGTCATTAGGACGCCTTTGTTCACCTGCATGTAAAGCCCATTTAGAAGTACTAAATACTTGAGGCAACACCACTTGCTTCATCCGATATCGCTTCGTGTGCCTTCGTGTGGAACTCAAAAGGCATTCGTTCCTTGCCTCGATAAAGTATCTGGGATGTCTTCCTGGACCTTTGACTTTCTGTGTAATTGCGTCAGATTGTTAGTTGGTTGTTTAAAGTCGTAATTTTGTATTTTTTAATGTTAAATAACCGTCCGTTTGGGCTGAACGTGTCCAAACAGTTGATCCTTCTGCCCCCGATATTTACTGCAATAAAAGGTTTTATAATAACATGCATAGAGTTAACCTCCGACAGCACCTGTTTCATCGAGGCCGGTTTGGCTATTGTAAGCAGCCTTTACTGTGAAACCCATTCCATTCTTCATTCGCAAATCCAGGGGAGTTCCATGATACAAGGGGTGTGAAGTAGACACCTGCTTAAGGTCTCAATCATCGTTCTGTAAAGTCAGCATCGTACTGTAAGTTCTGCATCGTTCTGTAAGATCATTCTGGAAAATTTTTCTGTATGGTCGTTCTGTAAAGACGGTCTGTAATGTCATTCTGTAAAATTGATCTGTACGGTCGTTCTGTAAAATTGTTCTGTACGGTAGTTCTGTAAAGATGGTTTGTAATGTCGTTCTGTAAGGTCGTTCTGTAAAGATGGTCTGTACGGTCGTTCTGTAAAATTGTTCTGTACGGTCGTTCTGTAAAGATGGTCTGTAATGTCGTTCTGTAAACTTGTTCTGTATGGACTTCTGTAAAGATGATCTGTAATGTCATTCTGGAAAATTATTCTGTACGTTCGTTCTGTAAAGATGGTTTGTAATGTCGTTCTGTAAACTTGTTCTGTATGGACGTTCTGTAAAGATGGTCTGTACGGTCGTTCTGTAAAATTGTTCTGTACGGTCGTTCTGTAAAGATGGTCTGTAATGTCGTTCTGTAAACTTGTTCTGTATGGACGTTCTGTAATTCTGTAAGGTTTTTTGTAATGCCATTCTGAAATTTCATTCTGTAAAACTGTTATGTATGTTCGTTCTGTAAATTTGTTCTGTAATGTCATTTTGCAAAATTGTTTTGTGCGGTCTTTCTGTAAGGTAAAGTCATTCTGCGATGTCATTCTATTAGGTCGTTCTGTAATGTTGTTCTGTAAAATTGTTCAGTATGGCCGATCTGTAATGTTGTCTGTAAAATTGTTCTGTATGGTCATTCTGTAAGGAAACTCTGTAAAGTCGTTCTGTAATGTAATCCAGTGAAATTGTTCTGTACTATCGCTTTTTTAAGTCGTTCTCTAATGTCATTCTGTAAAACTGTTCTGTATGGTAGTTTTGTAATGTCATTCTGTAAAATTATTCTGTATGGTCGTTCTGTAAGAAAGTTCTGTTAGGTCTGGATCGTTCTATAAAGTCATTCTGTAGGAGCGAAGCTGGCAAAATTGTTACTTTGTTCACATTTAACCTATCCACATTGTATTAACAAGATGGGGTATAAAAGTACGCGTCTAATTTTTCCTAAAGAACAAATGTAAACTGATAACAGTTTTCTAAAAAAATTAAATTAAAGTTATTACTTTATGATCAAATAAATTAATTAGTATAATGTTTACTGTAAAAGCTTTTGCATCGCAATATTAAAAATCCTTGAGTACTCAGTATCCTGGAAATCATTTTCCACAACAGTAGGTCAGTCCCAGAATGGTGTATATCCCGGATTTCCAAGACGGTTGTTAGATTTAATTGCACTTTACGAGAGATTTGAATAATATTATAATTTATTCTAGTCATTCTTTAATTGTTTTAAAGTCTTTGTATGAAACTTTTCTAGAGAGAAACAGAAAAGGGGAACGAGATACTAGGGCACTGTAACGGCCCGGCCTGACCAGCAAAATGATTTTATTGACCAGCAATCACATAAACTTGAACTATAGAATGTTTACAACGAAACTCAAGACCAAAACTTCCTTCCAAAGTATGCATTTAATTATCGTTTAAGTAATTATTGCAAGACGTAGTCTGGCGAAATCTGCTAACATCTCCAGCCTTGGTGTCGCTGTGTTCACGCCACGTTCTTAGCTGAGTGTACGCCTACATTTGAAACTTTAAAAACCTGTTTATCAGTAAATCTTAGGAGAAAACGTAAGTTGGTAAATGTAAGGGTTTTTATAAAAAACAGATGATTTTCCAGCTTTATTTGAGTTTGGCAGGTGCTAGGCTTTACCAGTAACAATAGTTAAATATCGGTTTGGGAATAGAACAATACGCACGGTATCTCTTAATGGATGTTCTTGCACCAATCAGCGCTTCCATTTAGGTTGCCGTAGGTTAGGTAGGTAACATTTATCGTGTAATGTATTTCAGATAAACCCTACTTATCGGTAAAACCTAAGATTTACCGAGTCTATGTCGGTAAAAGTTAGAAATGCACGATGATCTGGGAGTTTGGGCTTTTACCATTGAGAGTCGGTGAATCATAGCTTTTACTTTACTTAACAACGTGCGCGCACACACACGCGCGCGCACACACACACTCTCACATACACACACACGCGCCCCCCCCCCCACACACACACATATATATATATATATATATATATATATATATGTCAAAATACAAATACAAGAATTATAATTGAATTTACAATTCTAAGCTTTTCGATGGCTAACAGTACCAACATCATCAGGAATATTAAACAATTAAAATTAACATATGTGCAAATTAGATCAAATGAATAGCTATGCCAAATCAATTACAATGTTGTTAAAAATTTTTATTTTGCTGCCCTAACATTACAAACACTGAATATATTATCAAATTTAGATTTTACTTGTATTTGTTCATTTATCAACTCATTATTAGTATTATATTTATGTATTTCTAAAGCTTCATAAATATTCATTCTCAGGCCTTTGTTAATTTCTTTTATAAGTATCATATTATCTATATTAGTATCTAATATTGTAATTGATTTGGCATAGCTATTTATTTGATCTAATTTACACATATGTTAATTTTAATTGTTTAATATTCCTCATGATGTTGGTACTGTTAGCCAACGAAAAGCTTTGAATTGTAAATTCAATTATAATTCTTGTATTTGTATTTTGACTTAGTTCTTTATTAATACACAAGAATACATATTGCGATATATATATATATATATATATATATATATATATATATATATATATATATATATATATACTGTATATATATATATATATATATATATATATATATATATATATATACTGTATATATATATATATATATATATATATATATATATATATATATATATATACTGTATATATATATATATATATATATATATATATATATATATATATATATATATGCTGATACGTATTCCTACGTATATAGGAGCCGAGCTATCTGCGCTCTTCACTCGCTCTTCTACTGTTGTTGGGTTCACCTCGTCAAAGCTGGATGAGATTCTAGCGAAACGTCGGAACTGCGAATTTATGGACTGCAGAATGAACGGATGTACTCTAGATAGTAACAATTCATCATATATATATATATATATATATATATATATATATACACGATGAATAGCTATTGTCTGGAGTACATCCGTTCATTCTGCAGTGCATAAAATTGGAGTTCCGACGTTTCGCTAGAATTTCAACTAGCATTGACGAGGTGAACCCGAAAACAGTTGTGTGTGTGTGTGTGTGTGTGAGAGAGAGAGAGAGAGAGAGAGAGAGAGAGAGTGCGTGTATGTATGTTGGTTAAATTAGGTAATTTGTGTGCTTCTCAAGTAAAATTATCTATTTCCGTACACGAAACTCATGAGTAGCTCACAGTACCAAGCTCACGTTCCTACCAGGCGATTGCAGCAACGGCCTGCGTGCTTGTAGTTTTTAAAAACGAGTTATATAAACAAAACGTTTTTAAAGTCAATTCTTACCTAGTTTAACAAAAAAACATTTTTGTTTTAGTTACTTTTTATTAAATAATTACAATTAATATAAATAAAGTAACATAATCTATGCGTTAAAACAGCTGTTCTACCACATAATCCATAGCATAAAATCAGCTTTTTTATAATACTGTATCATGTTATAACCTATTTTAAGCCAAATGATAGGAGTAACTATATTGTATAACTTGTCCCTTTTTTGAAAGGTTTTTCCGCACCATTGTCATACACTACAAGTTTAAAAAAATGTATTAACACTTGAGTGGATGTATAAAAAGTACTTTTATTAACGATAGAAAATTTGAGCGATATAGACTATATATATAGGGAGAGGGTGAACTAATAGAAGTAATTGAACAAAACAAATTTCACTAAATCTCTCTCAATAATCTTTTATATTGTAATGTACTCACTTAGGTAACTTAAAGTACCACTTATTGTTTTAATGTCCAGAGATATTACATTCTTAACACATTGCATTGAACTGCTTTTTGCATGCACAAAAGTTTATCAGCTTTAGAAGAAACAAATCGCACACAATGAATGCTCCGATCATCTGGTCTCGCGTAAATCCACAAGCGAGTCAGATATTTCGCAATTAGCTAATTGACCGCATACCTTCAATGACTTATGGTTTATCTTTAAACAGGTCGTGAGTTTCGAATCCCTTCATTTTTTCCCCAGTCATGGTATCTAATCGATTAATTTGATTCTTGAAATAAACGACCGCAAGACTACACTTGTTACGAGCGTGGGGAGCTCGTGTCTAAGGATACTGTATAGAAGGATTAAGCAAGGGAACCGATCCCTGGATGCAGGTAATTAGATACTGTATAAGTAGCCTGTTGGTACAGAAGTACCGTGCGGGCCCGCATTCTCTGTCCGTGTACAGTGTTTTACCAATGGAACTAAGAACTGCATTCCAAGTGGATGTACATCACACACACATCGAGATAAGTTACGTGTGGTGGGTAAGGTGGGGTTTATAGCGTGTGGGTGTTATAGCGCCACGGCAATGGTTTTTTGATAATATTGTTTTACTATCTGGCCTGGAGAACTTCGCACCGCCTAAAAGTAAATGACTTACCTGTTAACATTAGCTGAACTAAATTTAGTATTTTATAAACATATTAATAGCTGAACTATAGTATTCAATCAAGAAAGGTGCGACAAACGTTCTTGATTGAATATTATTTATTGAAGTGCACTCGGATATACAATATTTTTGGTTTTTCTCTCTGGTGCGTAGACAAATAAATCAGAAGGTTTTACACACGTGAGCAAACCACATACCGTTACCTTAATTAGCAAACCTTGTAGTTCCAAAACAGTATTTTTTACAAGAATAGATTTATATTAACAATGATTTATATAGGTTTAAATATAATAATTATATATTTGTTTATTTTTATCAACATATGCAACTGTTAATTATGTAAGTAATACTTTATTTAAGACGTTAGAATCAAAAAACGATATTCATAAATTGTGGAGTGACGAGGTTTGCTAATTAGGGTAGATATACAGCTGTTAATGTGACAAGCATGGATTTGTTGAGTGTTGCTTAGCAACAAAAATTTTATGAAATGTCTTAGGATAAGATAAGATGGAAAATCATATTTTATGCTATTTAGGTACTTGAAAAATACTTGTTAAACAATTGTTATGTCAGGAAGCTGTTTTGCTAAAAACCTAGCGCCATTTTATAAGTTAATATTTTTCTGGTAAAATTATTTGGTTTGGGGGTGGTCAGGGTTTGTAAACGTCCTGGTTACGCCACTGTGTACCATTCTAGTCTACAGGACGAACCATTTTATCAAGGAGATACCTTGAAGGGGAATAATTTGATCATAGCTTGCATAAAAGCAAAAAGACAGTACGAATTATGTTGTGCAAGTTAAACCCATTTGTTTGCAATTATCCCGCCTTACGTCGACGTGGGTAAGATGAAGTAATACCTTAAAATAATCTCGCTTAAACCTGAATCGACGTTTATTTCTGCGTGTACATTATGAGTAATGTGTTCGCAACGAAGTTCCTTATCAGATAACAAACCTGAGTCATTACCTCTGAATAAGGCAGCAGCGTTGATTATCTTATTTCTGTCTAGATAATACATTGTCTGGCACTTCAAGGTCACTCGCCAATAATAATAATGCCTATTCTCACAAACATAACTAAAATAAAAAATGTGTATTTATTATTCAGAAAATAATTGATAAAATATTAAGTGAATTAGAAGTAGGTCTAAATCGCTAAGTGACAATCTAAACAAACGAGAATTGATATCTGTTAATTGGACCTTTAAGCATTTTTTATTCAATTCGTAACATTAATTCACATTCTCCACACACACAGACACAGACATACACACGCACGCGAGCGCGCGCACGCATGCACGCACTCACACGCACACCCACACGCTCACGCACGCGCGCACACACACACACACACACACACACACACACATATATATATAAATATATATATATATATATATATATATATATATATATATATATTGTTCAAATTTTCAATAGTTAATAAAATACTTTTTATTCATCCATTCAAGTTCAAATACATTTTTTTTAACTTGTAGAGGATGACACTTGATGTTAATACAGTTTTTTCAAATATTAATTTGTTTCATAGCATTAATTTTAGTTTTATATGGTTGAAAAACGTCTCACAAAAGGGGCAAGGTATGCAAAATAGTTATTTCGTCCTATTTGGCTTAAAATAAATGATAACATATGATTTCATAAAACAGCTGATTTTATGTTATAGGTTTTGTGGTAGAACAACTGTTTTAACGCATAGGTTATATTACTTTATTTATATTGTTGTAATTATTTAATAAAAAGTAGCTAATATAATTTTTTGTTTGTTTACTTTAGTAGGAAGTGACTGTAAAACGTTTTTTGTTTATATTGCTTGCTTCATTCTTTATTCATTTTTTTTGTAGTTTAATGCGAAAAAAACAGTAATATTAATATCGTCCATGGAGGATAGGAAAGGACTATTCTAATGTGCAGGGTTTAGGTAGGGGCATAAATCCCTGTAGGGGCAGCGCATACAGGGAGGATACCTGCCCCATTCCCTATCTTCGTGTCTCCCCTCTATGCAAGACAAGGTACGAAGTTACGTGGAGTTAGGTAAGACCGAGGACATACCATGATGGTCACCTGGAACTGGGAGAATGGGAAAACTATGGATTCGAGGGCTCGGTCTTCTACTTGAATCCAATTTCGGAAAACTATTGTAAAAACTAGTTTGTAACTAGATTTATTGCAATAGAAGACGGAAGCAAGGGTTCAAAATTTATAGAATTCATAAACTAATCAATAGAAATAGTACACAAATAGAACGAAAAAACAAGCCACTGTTTCAAGAGGAGCTCTTCCAGTTCACGTTAAAACTTAGAAAAATGATTACATCTTATTTTATCTTTATAATGTTTACGTCTTACAACTATTTATCTTTATTGTTATACACACTATTTCCTGAAAGCAAACGAAGGCCTCTCGAGACGTGCAAACACTTCAAACTTGATTATGTACATCGCATTCTGCACTAATACAGAGTTTTATGGTCGAAAAGCACTTCCGGCAATGCATATCACTAATAGATTGCTGTGTCCTTGGTGATAGTCTTATGACTGTTTATAATATTAAATCAAATTTATTCTATACCTAGCCTTGAATCGCTGCACTTTAATATGCAAGTGCCCACTTTGTCACATATGGTATTCATTGCATCCGCTTCGAATTCGGGAGACGATGTATTTCCTGTTTAAGTAACAGAGTCCATCTTCCAAGATGGGTACCAAAATTTAATACATTGTTTAAAAGGGTAATACATTAAACGACTTGATCATATTTAAGTTTTTACATTCAATACTCATAAACAAGTAATAAAAACTATTTTTTTAAAGCGAATTACTACTTAAATAAACAAAAAAAAATTTTATAACAGTTACTTTTTATTAAATAATTACAATTAATAGAAATAAATTAACATAGCCTATGCGTTAAAACAGCTGTTCTACCTCACTACCTATAACGTAAAATCAGCTGTTTTATGAAATATTATGTTATCACTTATTTTAAACCAATGGGAAAAATTACTATATTGCATACCTTGCCCCTTTTGCGTAAAGTTTTTCTCCCATATAAAACTAAAATTAATTATTAAATTTAATTAAGGAATCACTATTTGAATTATATTAACATAAAGTGTCATCCTCTACAAGTTTATAAAAAAATTTATTTGAGTGGATGAAAAAAATTTATTTTCTTACAATTGAAAATTTTAACTATATATATATATATATATATATATATATATATATATATATATATATATATACAGGTAGAGTTGATTTTATAAAAAAAAATTAATGAAAAAAAAACGGAGTTGACGCAGTTAAGTATCTATCAAGTATTACCTAAATGATTAAACTTTCAAATTTTTAAACACAAAGCAGTGAATACGAAAAAATGACAAGTATAGTCGCAACAATGAAATAACACTTGTATAAGAGTTGATAATGTTAGCACATTTTTTATTTTAGAAATTTTCCATCAAAACCTTACAAGTTACTAAATATAAGTGTAAAAGTAGAAAATAATTTAAAGTTGGTGAAACTTTAGGCCTACTATTATAGAATAGTTTATTTAGTTGTTTGAATCAAATTACAAAATTTTTTGACGTGTGGTCCTAAATATAAACTATAAATGTTCAAGCAAAAAAACTATTTTGCTATACTACCTAATACTGTTTGCCTATTATTACTACAAAAAGTGGCATTTATCGATTAGAAAGCCTTCACTTACTCATATCGTGACACTATAGTTAATTTGGTTTAATGAATGGTTTTTGCCTCTCCACAAGTGGTTAGGGAGTATCTATATCTGTAGCTGAGTACAACCGGTTATTAAGTCTCTGTAATCCGTTACTTTGTCTATAATAGGATCCTTTTGTTAAACATTTACACACAGTTCAGTATTATAGAAAAACTAGAGGCTTGTAGGGGCAAATGCCCCTATTCGTATTGAATCAAATTTTAAACTTTTGTCTAGTAATTTTATTTTTTCTTTACAAATTAATTTAGTATAATTCGAATTTTTTATAACAAAATTTCCTCATATTATATTTTTTGAGAAGGTGTTTTCTATTTGATTTTTTTTTTGTTCAATCGTATTATCAGTATTAATCCATCTTGAGATTTTACTCGACTTAGTGCAATATAAAGTTGACTATGTGTAAAAACAGGTTTGGTTAATAGAAGCCTTACTTTTAGTTAATGAAAATGTAAGTCCTAAAGAAAATTGGTTCCTTTTCGTTTGAAATGGCATGTTAGGATCTGTTGATACTAATTTAATTCTTGGTATAAATATGATGTTTCCTAAGAACCAGTGATTATTTCTAATTTAATACACCTGTCAAACATATCTAGTACGATAAGACGTACTCCATTAACTAAACCTGGTCCCAAGTCCATATTTCTAATTTAATACACTTGTCATATCTATTACGATAAGACGTACTCCATTAACTAAACCTGATCCCAAGTCCATACTTCTAATTAATCTTTAATACTCAGTCTTTTCCTAATTAATCTTCAACAGTCTGTTAGAATATTTGTACTCAGCTGTTTTTAATATAATATTTGTACAGCTATTTCTCAGCTGAAATATTTTAAAATCATACTCAGCTGTTTTTCATTGCAATGTATTTCTAATGGAGATTTTTTGGTAACTTAGAGTTCCTCAAAACCCTATAAATGTTATAAATCGACAAAAACCTATATTTTTCGCCGCTCCTTCGTGTCAATACCTTTAATGTAAGCCATTTCCCAGCTCTGTACGACCTGTAACTTCCACAATGTTTCTCTCGAAATTCGGCTTACAAAATTATATATATATATATATATATATATATATATATATATATATATATATATATATATATACATATATATATATATATGGATGTTCCCTGTGAACTAAGAGGCATAAGTATTTTTTACACGTTTTAGGCCCAAAATATCACCGTCCTTTGCAGTTCTAACAACAATACAAATTTGAAAGTTGCTCTTCTGCAAATTTAAAAAAATAATTATCACGTCACACTAAATTGTTGTTATTATTTATTTTCGCTTGACCATCGTGATTTGAAATTTGGAAATACCGTATGCGTAACAGTACTGAAACTGAATCAGCTGTGGTTGCCTTCTCTCAGATATAGTCATTCTTGGTCGTTTTATAGGAGACCTGAGGAGATTTTTTTGTGCCCGAAACATGTCTTTTTGTTCCCAATGGTTGCAGCGACCAGTCGCACTGCCTTAGGCAACATTGCTTTCCTTCAAGGCAGCTTCATCTCCCTTAGAACAACTTTTCATACCCACCCGACTCCCCTGACCTTACATCACTAATGCCTACGCTTGGGAAATGATTAAAAAGATTTTCTGTTGATGACCCTCCAACCCCATCGTCCAACTACAGGAAAAACATCCATGTGTATAGCGAGCATGAAACAACCCCTCTTCAGCAATGTGATGCAAAAACTTCAAGAATGGTGCGAGTGTTGCCTCAAATAGAACGGAGGTCATATAGAACATGTTTATACCCGAGTCTAACCGATTTATCTTCTTTTTACTTCTATGTGTTTGTAAAACTATATAAATAAAATAAAATTGTACCTCAATAACGGTTGGGATCTTTTAAACATCGAAAAAAATGAGAGTAACTGGGTGTCATTGTCAATACGGCTACAAACGGGACTAAATGCTGGTTAACTCTCTTACAAATCAGAGAGACTAATTTACAAGCGTAAATGGTGAAAATTAAGGTTCATTCAAATGTTCACCAATCTTCACCATTACAACCACTGCCACTCGATACATTATTTAAAGTGGAGATCAAGTGTCCCGTAGGTCTCTGGATCTCTGGATAACGACGACGACAAGTATCCGCTGCCACATCCCTTACTGGCGTCGCTAGGGGATACGGGCCCTTACTCCATCCCTTACCCGTAGCTCATTGTAAGATAACTTGAAATCGTACTTTCTGATTTCGGAGAAAGATCCCAGGCGCAAAGCAAACCAGCATCACACTTCCTTCACCGTTAGGCTATAAAGGAGCACCATCTTCCGTTGGACCCGTTGACCGGGTTTCACCTAATAACCCTTGCAAGAGGCTCTCAACAGGTTACCGTCGGATCAGATAGACCTCGCTTTGTAAGGAAGTCATTACCTTAAATCCCTATTCCTCCTCACAACTAGATGGTGAGATCCAGGGCTGGTACCAGTTTACCAAAATTATATTAGTAATAGTAATACATACATACATACATATATATATATATATATATATATATATATATATATATATATATATATATAATTCCCATTCGTTAATAAAATACTTTTTATTTATCTAATGGAATTGAAAATACTTTTTTTAACTTGTAGTGGGACTAGATGTTGGGACTGTTTTTTTCCAAATATTATTCCGTTAATTAAATTTAATTAATTAATTTTATTTTAAATGGGAGAAAAAATGTTTCACAAAAGGGACATAGTATGCAATATAGTTATTTCGTCCCATTTGGCTTAAAATAAGTGATAATATATGATTTCATAGCTGGTTTTTGTTACAGGCTATGTGGTAGGACATCTGTTTTAACTCATAGGTTATGATATTTATATTAATTGCTTTTATTTAATACAAAGTGATTAAAATTAAATTTTTGTTTGACGTAATAGCAATTGATTTTTTTAAAATTATTTTTATAAGACGTCTAATAATTTTACCTTTAAAAAATAAAGAAATAGTTTTATTAAACTACACTTTTAAAAATAGTAGAACATTAAAAATAAATGGGAAAATGTCAGCGATGGAAGAGGGAATTGACAAAGTAATAGTCTGCAATCGAGGAACAGTGACGAGTGAAGCCGGGTAAACAAATCACCCAATAAATAATTCTAACTAGTGATCATAAACTACTAAATAAAGTATTTGCATTTCACACCACTAAGCCTAAACAAGAAATAAAAAGTGAAATCCGCATCCGTATATTTCCCTGCTTGGGCATTACCTAAACTGGACAAAGCAGGTCCCGATTCCTGCGCAACATGTGCGCACTTGTCTAGGTAACTAGTAGTTAGTGAAAGCATCGTCTCCATATCCCAGTTCCCGGTCACTTATGCAACGCCAGTCCAGCATCCTAGGACGTGTTATTGGAGCTTTGTGTAATGTCCTCGAGCTTAAAGTATCGGATGTGCTT
>JBAIZL010000001.1:301722000-301779500 GCA_036971475.1 Prosapia bicincta | reverse complement strand
CTGAAGGTTGTTTCAAGACAATACGGAAACTAAATACAGAAGGCCGGAGAGGGGCTCAAATAAGGTCAATTGATTGGTTGGGCTGCAACATTGAGTCAATGCACTTTCTTCTGCTCGGATATCGGTCATGTGGAACCCACTTCCGGTACAAACCGTTAGACCCCTCCGTGAGCGACTGGGACATTATTGCTTGGCAACCATACATGTACTCGCGGCCAACATGTGCTTCTTGAGGTTGTTAAACATACAGTTTCATTAGATTCAATTTTAAAGAGCTTTGTTACTGTATAACTTGTGAAAAATGCTTTGTTTGTTATTTCAAGTAAACGCCATAATTAAGTTGGCACTTCATTTATTTCTGCGAGGATTTCATCTTGCTCACCGGACTTAACTTGATTCCACAAGTCCTTGTTGTTTCATGAGCTTAATGTGAACAGCACTGCTTTTACCCTAAGTTTGACCCTAGATTTTCACTTACCATAAGGTTGACCCTAGGTACTCACTATTCCCCTACGTTTGACCCTAGGTACTAAGTATACCCTATGTTTGATCCTAGATACTTACTACTGTCCTACGTTTGACACTAGGTACTCACTACTACCTTAAGTTTGACCCTAAGTACTCACTATTACCCCACGTTTGACCTTAGGTACTCACTATTACAATACGTTTGACCCTAGGTACTCACTATTAAGCAAGGTTTACACTATTACCCTAAGATTTACTCTTGGTACTCACTATTAGCCTAGGTATTCACTATTACCCTAAGATTTACTCTAGGTACTCACTATTACCCTACGTTTGACCCTAGGTACTCACTATTAACCTAGATTTTGCTGATACTCTAGGTTTTACTCTATGTACTTATTATTAACCTAAGTTTGACCCTAGGTACTCACTAATAACCTAGGTTTTGACTGTTACCCTAAGTTTTACTCTAGGTACTCACTATTACCCTACGTTTGACCCTAGATGCTCACTATTAACCTAGATTTTGCTGATACTCTAGGTTTTATTCTATGTACTTATTATTAACCTAAGTTTGACCCTAGGTACTCACTATTACTCTACGTTTGACCTTAGCTACTCACGATTACTCTAAGTGTGGCACTAGGTACTCACTATTAACCTAGGTTTTCACTATTACCTTAATTGTTAGTCTAGGTACTCACTATTACCTTAAGTTTGACTCTAGGTACTCACTACTCCCCTAAATGGGACACTAGACACTCACTATTCTATTAAGCTTGACCCTAGGTACTCACTATTAACCTAGGTTTTCACTATTACCCTAAGTGTTACTCTAGGTACTCACTACTCTCCTAAGGTTTACTTTAGGTACTCACTACTCCCCTACGTTTGACCCTAGGTACTCATTATTAACCTAGGTTTTCAGTATTACCCTAAGTGTTACTCTAGGTACTCACTACTCCCCTAAGTTTTACTCTAGGTACTCACTGCTCCCCTACGTTTGACCCTAGGTACTCACTATTAACCTAGGTTTCATTATTACCCTACGTTTAATCTAGGTACTCACTATTACCCTACGTTTGACCCCAGGCACATACTATTAACCTAGGTTTTCACTATTGCCCTACGTTTTACTCTAGGTACTCACTACTCCCCTAAGTTTGACCCTAGGTACTCACTACTAACCTACGTTTGATCCTCGGTGCTCATTCTTACAGCCTTAGTTGACGTGGACGCGATAAAGCGCACAAAAATTCACAATAATTTAATTATTTGTAAGCATAATTCAATCGGTAAGAGCTATGTTCTCCTTTCGGGTTTTCTGAGTAACAGTTACCATTATGTGCAGTTAATTAACACTGTACTTCAATCTAATTCACATGACATGTTAACACAATAAACTTGGACCTTTGTGCGATATAACTTCCCCCTCTCTTTTTTCTAATTTATCTTTTCTTCGTCTCCCGCTGTGTTTCTTTCTTGTTCTCTCACTCCCTATTTCCCATCCCTCTCTTTCTTCTATTTCTGTTAATCTTACTTCCTACTCCTCCTCTTTCTTTCTCCCTTACTCAGTCCCTATTTCTCCTCTCCCTCTCTCTCCATCTCTCTCTCTCTCTCTCTCCATCTTTCTCTCTCTCTCTCTCAATTCCTTTTTCTCGCTTTCTCTGTTTTTGTTTTCTCTCTCTACCTTTCTCCTTATTTCTTTCTTGCTTTCTCTCTCTCAGTCTCTATTTTTTCCTCTTTCACTTTTCATTTTATCTCTCTCATTCCCTATTTCTCCTCTCCCTCTCTCTCCATCTCTCCATCTTTCTCTCTCTCTCAATTCCTTTTTCTCGCTTTCTCTATTTTTGTTTTCTCTCTCTTCCTTTCTCCTTATTTCTTTCTTGCTTTCTCTCTCTCAGTCTCTATTTTTTCCTCTTTCACTTTTCATTTTATCTCTCTCATTCCCTATTTCTCCTATGTCTCTTTTCCTCTCTCTCTTAATCCCTTTTCTCCTTTCGCTTTTCTTTCTCTCTCTCTCTTTCTTTCTCTCTCTCTTTCTTTCTCGCTCTCTCTTTCTCTCTCTCTCTTTCTTTCTCTATCTCTCCGATTTTCTTCAATTTGACCAAAAGATTGAGAAGCGTTAATCTCAGACTTACCAGTCTATTTTTAACTTTATATCGTCTAAATATAACTTTAAGTCTTCCGTTTTTGTAGCCCTGGGGATATTTTGATTTAAGTCCTACCGGAATAACCATTCGTTCACCCCCGTCCCAAACGAATTTCTGTATGTTCTACCGTAAGAATCTAATGGTAGTTTCTACTAAAGATTTCTCCTTTTTAATTCCCTTCTATTAGCCCACACTACAGTATGATGAACATATTTTCAATCGGTAATTAAATAATTTTTATTTATGCACTCAAGTTCAAATATTTTGTTTTAACTTGTAGTGGTTTGCACGTGATGTTAATACAGTATTTTTCATATATTTCAAGGTATGCAATATAGCTATTTTACCCCATTTGGTTTAAAATAAGTGATTACATAAGATTTCATAAAACAACTGATTTTACATTATAGGTTACGTGATAGAACAACTGTTTTAACGCATAGGTTATGTTGCATTATTTATATATTTGTAATTATTTAATAAAAAGTAACACAAATAAAACTTTTGCTTCTTGACTTAAGTAGGAATTGATTTGAAAAGAATTTGTTTAAATTACGTGTTTAACTAAATTTTATTTATATAGAGTAAAATCGCTTGGTCTACCTTTTCAAGTATTAGAAGTAACATTTATAAAGTAAATATGTGTGTCTCCAGCGGACAAAGCCAGCTTTCTACGGAGATCCCATCTATAAATACACACTGTCGGAAAGTCGGTTTTATTAAGTAAATATTTGTGTCTCCAGAGGACAAAACCAGCTTTCTACGGAGCTCCCATCTATAAATACACACTGTCGGAAAGTCGGTTTTATTAAGTAAATATTTGTGTCTCCAGAGGACAAAGCCAGCTTTCTACGGAGATCCCATCTATAAGTACACACTGTCGGAAAGTCGGTTTTATTAGGAAATTTTCTAAATTGATGAATAATTTCTGTATTTACGAAAGGTTGTCTTCTGCTACTTATGCTACTTTGGACGAGCAACAAATTATCGTGTATTTCCACTGACGTGACTGTGTACGATCATATAAACTTAGCTCGGATTGATTTCACGTGTAAGCAGCGAAAACGTCAAACCGACTGTAACACTTAATCTTGCTGACTAGTTAGACTTTGTGCTGATTCGGAAATGCGTTTCCCTTCACCTTTCCCACGGTAGAGACAACTGATACCCAGCTGTTCCGCGCATGCTCGGTGCGACGTGTCAGTCTATGGCAAAGGATGTTAGACAAGGTGCTTTGTATGGGAAAATATCACGTACATTTCTCCATGTACGAAAACCTATTACGTCACCCAACAATCAGTTGGAGTAGGTTCAGTAAAGGATGAACCAAATGTAAAGTCAGCTGATGTTATTTAGACATATTCTATGGTTAAAGCCACAATACATTTATTTATGTTATTTAGAGACATACTCTATGTACAATATGAAGACCACAGTGTTACAATATATCAATGAAAATATTGGAAAGAACCCCAATAAGCTTACCACAAAAATAATCAAAAATAACATATTAAACTTGGTCACTCTAGTTGGTACCTTCTTGTTTAATAGATTGTAATTTTGTAATAAGATACTGATGATGATGCCATTGTCATCGAAATCTACTTAAGGGTTTAGTTTTAAGTAACTTGTTTTATTTGTTATTTTGTTGTTATTTTTGGTGGTATTAGGGTTCTTTCCAATAATTATATCATTGTAAAATATTCTATGGTTAAAGTCATATGATATTTATTACAATACAAATAACAGACGGCTGTTTTGGGAGGGAAGTATAATTCTTGAATTTTGTAGTCCATTACGTTCGGTGAATCTTATTAATCACTTAAACACTAGCTTATGACTATCCAAACTTTGATAAAAAGATTAATCAACTATTAGGTAAAAATTAAAGTTCGGATAGTCATAAACTAGTGTTTAAGTGATTAATAAGATTCACCGAACGTAATGGACTACACAATTCAAGAATTCAACACAGCAAGACAGGCTGCAGTCCAAGAATACAGGAATACGGTGTTGAAGGTTAGGAAAATACATGCCCACATACAATTCAATAAACTATGCCTAACTCACAACTTTACACCAACTTTACACAACTTTACTTTCAATAAACATGAACAACAACACTAAAGCAGCTACAATTACCGAGCAAAAAGCAGAAATAATTTTCATTAACCCGGCAGAGGTCGCGTCATGGTCTTTTCCACTGGGCCTTCACCATTTTCTCAAAATCTCGAACTGCCGATTTTTGTAAGCTTCAAATAGACTCGTCCACTGGCGAATGCTGTGTTTGTATTTTCGTTATCACCAACAAGTGTCTTAGTGTAGCAGCCTAGAGAAAAGCCAGTGTGGAAACCACAGTGCGCGACCCCTTGCATGTGCTAAAGTGTGACATAATTTTTAATTTTACTTTTGTGTTATTGATCGTTTAGGGCGTTGTGTGTTATATGTATTGTGTTACTAGGCAATATGAATCATGCAGAGGACGAAAGACCTGCCAGACTGTTAGATAGCGTGGAAAGGGAAGAAAGGCTTGAGGAAGTAGGGATTGAAAATCCTGGTAGTGTTAGAAGACAACTTTTTCGTGAAAAGAAACATTGAAGATGCGGGACCTACAGCCGCAGGGGCGAAATATTGCAGAAGATGCCGTTAAGGACGATGCGGTCTATGCAACTAGAGACAAAACAGGAAATAAAAAACTCGGTGCAACAGCTGTCGTAGATTCATCTGCAGGGAACACGCTGTACCTTCTTGTCAAGACTGTGCCATCCAAGGGCATCAATCGGATGAGGAACTGTAAGGAATTTCATTGCTATAACCCTCAGGTGCTTAGACATATTGTATGTAATTTTTTTGTTTAAAATCTTAAATTTTTACGGTTTCATTTCATCACTATAATTGTAATATTATGATAAATTTACTTAAACATATAACGGATTTTGATTCAAAATTGGTTCTTTCACTCAACAGTTGTTGTAAACATCCAGTACATTTTCTTATTCAGAATTTAATTTTCTTTCAGAATATATCATTAAACATAATTCTTTGTAAAAGAGTCCTTATATTATGACAACTTATCTAAAGTCATGTATTTTTTTCAAAAAATAAATTTGTTAAATCTTAAAATATTATTTAAAATGATTTATTTCAATAATGTTACAATTAAAACCAATAGAACTTATGTAAATACATTATACTTAATTACGAAGTTTGTATTTTTAAAATTAAATATTGTTCAGTAATTTTTTTCGTAAAATGACCTGGTCGAATCCACCGCGTGCTACCCCTCACGTTTTATTTTTCACGCGACCTCTGCCGGGTTAAACAAAGTATCAAAAACCTATACAAAAATAAAGACTTCCTAAATTATAGGTTATACCAACTCCATTTAAATCTCGCAAACACTATCGGACACGATATCACACTACAATTGGTAACAGACACTAATAATTGGGCAACCAATAAAATAATAAACATCAAAAATAACCACAATAAAAAGATTAATCAACTATTAGGTAAAACAAAAAAACATTAAGGTTCTGGTAATCATAAACTAGTGTTTAAGTGATTAGGAAGTATAATATTCTATTCTGCTACGGCGAATTTTCGATAACTAGACCGTTATCATTACCTATAGCACATAATGGTCGTTTATATTCATTATAATACTTACAGAGATCCTAATAATAATGAATAGTTTAGTTTAAAAATTATTACTTTGTATAAAAACAAAAGTCGCATAAAATGATGATTAAACATTCACACTTATAACTATTATTTGGTAAGATTACAGAAATGCAAAAACATTGTTCGTATACACGAAATAGCTCTCTTTGACGAGTTTCGGAGGGGAGCCTTGGCAAAACCCCGCAAACACAGTTGTGTATAACGACTGTGTCGTCGACTGGGAAGGGTTAGAATCTTGCCTCTAACAGCAGCGTTCCATTCTGTAAGCTCCTTATGGAAGAAGCAGGATCTCTTGTAGATCCATTTATCGCCTTCTGAATTAAAAACGGCGACACTTTAAAAAATCTTTCCTCTCTTCTGCGGAAGATACGATTAAACATACTGGCGGTGGTTCCAATGATGGTGCTACCACGACTTTCTACCAATCATTTGCTTCGTTCAGTGAAACCGGACGACGATTATTTCCTCTACCCTGATGACATTTTTTGCTTATCCATGAATTAGTTTGAGCCAACATTCGTGTCAGGCGTTACGAGGAGACTATTAGAACGGAAACAGCCTTGGATCACTTGCGATCACTTTTAACCCCCGACCCTCTGGAGTCCATAGTTCTCCTCCTTAGCCCGACTGGGAGGGTATCAGCCAAGCAGTCGTAATACTGTGCACAGGCTCCTACACCTGTGCACCGCGGACACCGCTTGACCAAGGGCCGAAGCTGCTGACAGACCAGCGACTGTGCTTACGTCTTCGGGAGCTCACAGCAGCATCCAGGACCTGAGTTTGTCAAGCTAAACTAAACATTCTGCAATCTCAGCACTACAATTTTGATCAATCTAAAACCCCTAAGAGAAGATGTAGAAAATTGTGTTGTTAATAACGTGTGTGTGTGTGTGTGTGTGAGCGTGTATGAATACGTGTATGATTGTGTATATTGTATAAGTAAGTATTGTTAGTGCTGTAATGTTAGACTGGGGTACCGCGAGGGACGTTAAACCCCTCTTAGTAGGTGCATATAGCCTGCGTAGTCCGAAGAGGGGAATGGACTGAAACGAAATAGATGAAACGTAAGCAGGGTAGAAATGTATAAATAAAAAACAACACACACACACAAAGATTAGGTTATAAGAATAAGTAATGATGTTTAAAAGCTTATAATGGTAAAAGTAACTATTATAAGTATTAAGGGAGCCAAATGATGATTGTCGTCCAGAGAGATAAATGGAGAGAGAGGGATACACAGAGAATGAGGAGACTGAAGAAGGAAAAGGAAAACAATTAAAGAGAAGAGTTTAGAGGAAAGAAAAATATTAAGACAAGGAGAGGGTGGGCCAAGATAATGAAAAAGAAAAGGGAGAGGAAATAAGGAAGAGAAATAGTGGGGAGAAAAAGACAGGGAGGAAGGAATAAGATATAAGCAGATTTGAAGAACATAGTGAAAAAAGGAAGGAAATAAGGGCGAGAGGGGTTTAGAGAAAAAAGAGGATGACAAGGAGAGTATGGAGAGTAAGAAGGACAAGGAAAGTAAGAAAATGAAATATGTAGAGAAAATAAGGGGAAAAGACAAAGAGGAAGGTATAAGAGAGAAGTAGAGTTAGAGAACATAGAGAGGAATTATGAGAGGATGGGAGCAAGTGGGAGTAAAAGAGAGAGGAAGGAAGGAAAAGGAACTAACAGAAAGTTAGAAGGAGGTTGGAGAAAAGAGTAAGAGGAGACAGATGTAGAGAGGAGGAGAGAAATGTAAAGAACAAAGGGAGAGGAGGGAAAGAGAGGGGTTAAAAACTAAGAATCAAATGTAGAGGACAAAGACAGGAAGTTTAGAGAGTTGTCGGAGACACAGAGCGAAGAGTTGTAATCTCTAGATGAAGAAATTTATATCCAGTACTTGAATACATTCAATATTTTCTCGTAGCTTTAATTTTAGTAATTTATAATTCTTAAATAACGTCTTTTACAAATATTTTGTTACAATAAATTGTATAAGTAATAATTGAGTTGATTTGTGAGTTAAGATTATAAATAAATAAATAACTAAAACACGAAATTACAGAACAATATACTTTGTTACTATACGCGTTTCAGTGACTTATACCATCATCATCAGTTACAGTACTACAAATTTACAAATGCAACATGTTGCATTAGTTGCAGTTGTAAATGTTTAGTAGTCATTACTGATGATAAGTCGTTGAAACTCGTATGACTATAACGTATTTGGGATTTGTGAGTTTGTATGGCGTTATTTATTTATTTACATTAAAATGTAATACTAATTAATTTTTTAAAGTAGATAATCATTATTTCCTTCTTTTAAATCTTACAAAAGTAACCGTTTAGTGAACATTTCCTGTTTGTATAATTTCTACTAGAATTTCCATCAGTCATTGATAACAATGTATACACAGTACCTTCAATACTTACAGAGAGCAAAATATAGAGAATGAAAAAATTAGTGTTTATGCTTTTGCTTTTCTGAAAGACACCAGTAGAAAGAAGATATTTTGCTACAAAATTTCAGAGATTACAGGAAACCCAGTTTCAGACAATAGCGGTTGTCAAGGCAACCAATCGAGGCATATCGAATACACGAAAGATGCGTACAGGATCAAGCTTTGACAGATAGTAAGGGTAAGCTATGATGTCAGTACATTGTGACATGCGTACAACGTTTAGGGGTACACGGATCTTTTAAAACCATTGAGCTACATAAGTGATTTTAACTCTGAGCTAAACATAGATGTCGCTTAGTTTCTCGGTGCTGGAGATGCTTTAAAACTTTATCCATTAAACCTGACTTTGTACTGTTTTTTAAAATTCTTTCGTACTACTTATTATATTTTGTTTTCTTCTCTTTTTTGTTTTCTTCTGTCAAAGCCTGTATGTATATTATACATTTTTTAGTATTGTTTGGATTAGACTATGCCCTTTGCGTCTTCTCTATCTTTTCTATATGCATAGCCGAGATAATGCACCATCGGTTTCTCTTTAGTAGTAGAAGTCACCCCCATATTCATTATCCACAAAATACACTGAGTGTTTGTGCGCACTTTTCGTGCTATACGTGGGACACATAGGCCTACATCAGACTCCATCATTAAAGTTGCAAGCAGGCTTCGAAAACATTAAGATGCAATATAAGCGTAGATTGCTTACAAGGAGGAGTGACGAATATCTCCAGTAACAACAAGGAAAGACCCGTTACGCATCCGAATTTGGAGAGTTCAGGTGGTTGTTTTACAAAATAGTAAAAATCTATCTCCGATTTTTCTAGGCTCCTGATTCGAGAATTAACAATTGAGCCATTATCTTACGCCAGCGCCTGCGCACAGATACAAAGTTCCGACAGTCCGCATTGTCAGGAGAAACCTACGGTTTGCGTAAAAACAATTACACTGAGAGTGAAGGCTTATGTAAAAGGTTCGCAGCGATCGAGCGTTTCTGTTTGGCGACAACCAAGACGGTTTCTCGTCGTAGAATGTTGGCCATTTAGTAGACTAGGGCTTGTAGGCCAAGATACCAACAAATGGAACATAGATAAGCAATTACAATTTATAAAACTTAGTTCACCTTCTTTAAGATACGAAAAACACAAATGTTTAGCAATTGGAAGTTGATTCAGATACAACAATGCGATCAGCAGAACTATATTTTCACCACGAATAACGTGACAATCCTTCACCAAAACAAGTAATATAAACAACACTTTTTAAAGTCTTTCTGAAAACTTTTAAAAGTTTGATAATGACATATATTGTTATAGCTAATATACTAAAAATTTAATAAATATATTTATCACTAATAATATTTTGGTTTGAAAGTGTATGTAGAATAATAATGCATATGAAATAAAATTACATTATGAATGCAAAAAAAATGGGAAATCAATTCTGTATTTAATTAGAGTCGAGATTTAAAAAAGCATTTTATAAGCGTATATTTTAAGGACGCCCTGGCGCTGTAAAGTCACTTCGACAATATACCGATGTCATCAGTTAGTCAGCCCGAATTGGGTTTGTCGACCTCCGCGTATTTGCAGCTTCTGCCTGGCTACAGTGGTTGCTCATAGGATAAAAGGTCAGGGATGATTATTAGGTTAGGATTTGTACGTTTGTAGTATGGGAGAACAGTTTGTTTCTTGGATCAGATGAGGGACTGTTTTCGGATTTTGTATTGTGAGGAACGGTTTTTATTTAAACACACGGGGGCACTGGTAAATACGTTATCGTACAAATTCTATTAAGACGTAAAGCTACACGAATGCCGGCGACCAAGTGGCCTAATGAACAGGAGACTACTGACCTAAACTAGCGATGGTCAATATTTTCTGTCACGGTAACTTGTCACTGATATTCGTTCGTCGCTGGTGGTACCAGTGACAAAAAATGGAAAATGTCAGTCCCAGTGACAATGAAACGATCGGTAGTTGCCTCTGTTGTGATTGGGTAAAACGTCGCAGTCACTGGATGAAACGGCTGTCATGGAATGATTTGTCGCTGTTACTGGCTCTGCTCTAACCGCTCGGCTCACGGCGCCGATCCTCGTGCAGTGTTGTTGAATGAAGGAGGGTGGTTTGCCTTTGTTGGGATTGGGCAAAATGTCACTGTCGTGACTGAAAATTTCCTGATATTTTACCACGGCTGTCATTGGTTGATTTGTCGCGGTCACTGGTTCTACTCATTTACGTCGTGTGTAGGCGGTCGATTAGTGTCAGATTTCAAGATAGTGACAGTGTTGTGTACAGTAGACTCTATTTCGCACTCGGTAGTTTGTTCTTAATTTCGTTTATTTTAAAATGAAATGCGCCTTCCAAAAAAAAGCGAAGTGTAGAATCATTTCACCAGTGTGGTATGCCTGACACATACAGAGCAGTCTCAGTATCCCTTGTCACCGGTAAAAGTCACCGATCCAAACCTGGCGCTGCCACTAAAATCACCGATCCGTTAAAGTCACTGGATCGACCATCCCTTACCTAAACGTACTTGGTTGGATCCCCAGTAGTGCCAAAGATTTTGAAGACAGTTTTTTACAGCCCCAGGTTCCCTCAGCAGTGATCATTAATATCCAAGGGAGAAATAGAGTGACAATGGGTTGTAGCGCATTGCTGCCCATATTACCTTCCTCGAGTACCGCGAGAAGGCGTTCTACTCTGTGGCCATAGATGCTCTCAACAATGTAGACGTCGTTATCATGCATTACTCATTGCGAATGTCATGAAGATTAGATTGACATGGAATTATTAAAAAGTAATTGCGAATGGCTAGCTTACGATTAATAAAGTTAAACATTAATTACAAATGTCTTAAATACTATTTAGAATGGAAATCAAAAAGTAATTACAATCATTACAAATGACCTAAAGAACCGACTGTTAACAAAGACGCTAAATACTTTATTAATGGGGACGCTATAAGTGGGACAGGAGAAGAGCGAGGACATATTACGCAGGGCCCAGAACGATTTTAGTATGGGATGTGATATATACAATAGCAAGAGCACAGTGGTACAATATATTACAATAAAAATATTGCCAAAAACCCAATCCCTCAAAAATAACTATTATTACAAGTTAAATAAGATTACCCTTATGCACATTTCGATGACCATATCGTCATCATCAGAGGGTCGACCTAGTTTGTAAGTCTAAACCTAGTCAGTCTAATTTACACTCATCCTAAATGATTATAAATCCATTTAAAGTATTTACAAATGTTTTATAGTTTAGTAAATACCCCAACTAAGCAATTTCTCTTAGCTTCAATTTCACGATTGTTGTATGAAGCGAGTGATTTTGACAACGTGGCCTATAAAAAGTATTGGATATTTTTAAATGGCGCTAAGCCTATTATCACCACGCTTGATTTGCATAATATTAGATTAGCATTGGCCCTGTAAGGTTGGCACAACTTGACTGGTTTTTGGCCAGGTCACCTTGACTTGTCGAAAGACGTGTTAACAAGCCAAACACAAGTTTCTGTCAATATACGTGGATTCTGTCAAAATGTGATTGACAATTGAAGAACATAAAGTCTCTCTGAGTTAAGATGTCAAAGTGATTTGATTTTTGTGTTTTATAAAACTAATCAATTTTGAGGGATAAACCAAGCTCAGGGATTTAAAGTGTGATTTCTGTACAGAATAGATGCAAAGAATTAAGTACTTTTATATACAAGCCTGGAAAAATACACTGTTGTGGGCCAGAATAAAACTTCAACTTGGCGTTAGCACGAAATCTGTTACGCTGTTAGTGTGTGCAATATAGATACACATGTCATTATAAGTAAGCTACGCGTGCGTTATAAGTCGGTTTATACATATACAGGATGTTCCAGGAGGAATCTGCCATACTGCACAAGCTTATTCCTCTCACCAAAATAATGATACAGAGTCAACGATTTAACCTGAAATTCAGCAACTCAGTGAAATCAACTCACACTGAGATTTTACCATACCTTTTTTTGTTTCACCTTAATTTTCTCCTAAACAATTTTCTCCTACATAGGAACACACTCATAGTAAAATAACCTTCATTACGTCATTAACAATGTGTGATTTTCTTAATTTTTAGTTTCTTGTGTTCCTTAATAAAATGGAATTGAAAAAAAACTATTCCGTTTTTATTGAATTTATTTACATTACTTTTATGAGAATAAAATTCTCCAAAAATGTTATTCAACTTTTTTTTTTTTGTTTATATGCAATTTAATGGGCTTATTGTAGTCCAAACGCAAAAGGGTGTTTTCGACCCTAACCTTTTTTTTTTGCTTTACCCCAATTTTATCCTAAACAATTGGAACTAAAGTTCTGGGACAGGTTTTTTACGATATGTCAACTCATTTTACGTAAAACCTATCTAATAACAAACGCCTAAAAAATCTCAGTGTGAGTTAATTTCACTGAGGGAGCTGAATTTCAGGGTAAATCTTTAACTCTGTATAACTCGCCAACGAAGCATTTCCGTGCCCATGTTTTTATGAACTTTTTCCATTATTTTGGCGAGAGGAATAAGCTTGCAGTATGGCGGATTCCTCTTGGCACACTCTGTGTAATTACTTTATCCGATTATAATGACGGTATATCCGATATAATTATAAAGGTTCAGGACGATTTTTTTCTTCCAAGATCAAGCTTTTTTTTATTACAGATGCATAATTTGTTTGTAGATCAAATCTGTTTGTGCTTGCAGTTTACTAAACGAACGGGAATCAAAATATGTTTCAACTTCATTTCCGTTCAATTTGTCTTTTTACTACTAATTAAATAATTAGATCGTTACATTTAATTTGGTTTGGAAAATTTTCCTACAAAACTGGAACTCTATTCAATATTGTAAATGCTTCTTACCTTTTCTTTGGAAGCGTATAAATTTGTATATTAAAAACAGAAACGTAAATACCTAGGAAAACACTTATATTAACAAATACCAGAAAATTCTATGTAAAAACAAGTAGGCCCTACTGTATTACATTGTTGGTACTAACTTCAAGAGAGTGTGTATGTATTAGTTTTCAGGCCATACAACGTCGGTCGTTAGACATGGGAAGCCATCTTGAAGATGCCTGCAGTGAACGCGAAACAGTTCCAGTAAAGTGGACTATTACTCATGTAAAAAGAATGTCTATACTCATGAAAGTGTGGAATTTCTTTTCACTTCTGCAATATTATTATTAAACACAAGAAATATATACAACTCACAATTATAAAAAGTTTAATCTCAAACTCGTTTCAATGACATTATGTCATCATACTTAGTGATGTTATCACAAACAAAACTTTAATTAATATAAATTGAACATAACCTATAATATTTTTATATTATAATTTAAAACAATATGTTATAGGTTATGTTCAATTTATTTTAATTAAAGTTTTGATTGTGATAGTATAACTGAAGATGATTGAAGTCATTGAAACGCGTTTAAGATTAAAGATTTTATAATTGTGAGTCGTATATATTTCTTTGCGTTTATAACCTTAAATCACAAGCCAGCTGGAATATTGTTTATATTTATATTGTTGCTGTTTATGTTTTGCGTTCCGTGCCATAAGTTATCAATGAATGTACCCGTTTTGTTGCATAGAGTTGCAGTAGTGTTTAAACCCCCTACACACGTCCCGACAAAACCACCCAACTGTCGTGTCCAACAATGTTGGACCCGACGGTTGGTCAGTGTGTAGGCTTGTCGGCCGACAGAAAAAGTTGTACCTGACAGTCGGTCAACCGATCTGGTTGGGTCAACGTGATATCCCGACAGCCCCCGACAGCCGACTCCCGCACCCTAGAAACCTGTCGGGTTGGCACGTGTGTAGCTTTGTCGGCCAACCGACACGACGAATCAGTTAACTCCAGGTAGCCATTCAGTGTTGATTATTTCTGAAGTACCAAAAATGTCTCAAGTTCCGGCGGATGAGAAAACTATGATCAAAACGTTACTGGAGAACTTAAAAACTTACCGCTGTTAGTGGGATGTCCAGTGTGACACCTATTCGAACAGGGATCGGAGAAATGAGGCATATAACAAGGAAAAATCAAAATATGATATTTAGATTTCTTCAGTGCAATAATATGGTATAATAATGGTAGGGGAGGAAATCTAAAAGGCTG
This sequence comes from Prosapia bicincta, assembly GCA_036971475.1. NCBI lineage: Eukaryota > Metazoa > Arthropoda > Insecta > Hemiptera > Cercopidae > Prosapia > Prosapia bicincta. The sequence goes on along the minus strand of JBAIZL010000001.1, from coordinate 301,764,596 downwards.
AGAATATTAAGAAAAAATAAATATTTGGACAGGATCGTATTATATAACGTCATGAAGGAACGTTTTTACTTACCTTTATATATTCTTTCAGAGTGCTATAAATCGCTTCACAAGTTTCTGGTATAATTGAGGATAACAGTTGCGGAGATATGGCAGCACTAAACTTTAAATCTTCCAACGACCTCCAAGTTGCTAAATATTGGAGAGTCACAACAAGCCGTTCTTCAGCACTTACGCTTTCCCTCATGACTGTATTTGTTCTTTCAATGAAAGGTTTCACTTTAGCTAGCAGCTGTAGGAAACAATCCTCATCTATTCTCAAATAATTTCGGAAATCATTTTCTTCATTTTCCCGAAGTAGGTTCATGTGGGAAATTTTTTCCCGCTCCATTAACCACTTCTTCGCCAATAAACTTCTCCTTTTCTCCTTCTATTCATCAGCAATAACCATAATGGCTAAAGCTAAACCAATTTTTTGCTTTTTTAATAAATGTGGTGCCATTGGCAAACAAATCCAGAGCACTTAGAGATCACAACTTCACTTCACGAGAACAAGTTGGCTACTAACGGTAGTCATGGTCGGAACGTGTGTAGAGCTCACCCCAACAGGGATGGTCGGGGAGTTCAGTCGTGTCGGGTGGTACGGTCGGGACGTGTGTAGAACTCACCCCAACAGAGATGGTCGGGAAGTTCAGTTGTGTCGGGTGGTACGGTCGGGACGTGTGTAGAGCTCACCCCAACAGGGATGGTCGAGGAGTTTAGTCGTATCGGGTGGTACGGTCGGGACGTGTGTAGAGCTCACCCCAACAGAGATGGTCGGGGAGTTCAGTTGTGTCGGGTGGTACGGTCGGGACGTGTGTAGAGCTCACCCCAACAGGGATGGTCGGAGAGTTCAGTCGTATCGGGTGGTACGGTCGGGACGTGTGTAGAGCTCACCCCAACAGGGATGGTCGAGGAGTTTAGTCGTATCGGGTGGTACGGTCGGGACGTGTGTAGAGCTCACCCCAACAGGGATGGTCGGGGAGTTCAGTCGTGTCGGGTGGTACGGTCGGGATGTGTGTAGAGCTCACCCCAACAGGGATGGTCGGAGAATTTAGTCGTATCGGGTGGTACGGTCGGGACGTGTGTAGAGCTCACCCCAACAGGGATGGTCGGGGAGTTTAGTCGTATCGGGTGGTACGGTCGGGACGTGTGTAGAGCTCACCCCAACAGGGATGGTCGGGGAGTTCAGTCGTGTCGGGTGGTACGGTCGGGACGTGTGTAGGGGGTTTTAGTTCTTTATTAGTGTTGTCGGAGGATATTTCATGTGCAACATTTTGCTCGACAGAAATACGCTGAAAGCTTGGATATGATTTGAACTCGACTTTCTGTCACGTGTTGTAAATTCTGAAGGACTTTATTTTTAATTCTTCTAAGGTCAAAAATAAAATATTTTTAACTTTTTAATCGAATACAAATATTACTATTTACTTTATAGGCAGTTACTAATTAATGCATTCAAATGATGTTTGAGTACGTTGACTTGAGACATAAGAGACTGGTGAGGACATGTTAGGAGATGGAGTCACGCTAATCGGCAATCCGGGAAGGAGCTATTTTAGGAAAGGGAATCAGTTGGCCACCTACACGCCCCGGAACAAAACTACCATTTCCAGTCTGAATGGGAGACAAAGGCATTTCATGGAACGTTCAAGGAATTTCATTCGTTTCCGTGGGTGGATCGCGTGGGTACTGTACTGTGAAAGGAACTCCGATATGGAACGAGTAGTAGTGGTGGAGCTAGGTCTGTAAATTTTGATACAAACACAGTATGTGCCAAAATAAACAGTACTCAAACAGTTGTAAGATATTATTTTATATCATTTGAGTTTATATACATAGTTCTCTAAACACACAAGTGAATAGAAGGTAAATCGGTTAGAATCGGTTATAAACATGTCCTATTTGACCTCTGTTCAATTTAAAGCATCACTCGTACCGATATTGAAGGTATTGCATTATTTTGGCGAAGAGGAATTGTTTCATGGTCCTTATGCACGTGACTATTTTTCCTGTAGTGCTGGTTGATGGGTCATCACGGAAAATTTTCTCCTTCATTATTCCCCAGACCTAGGAGTCAGGTGGTGTAAGATCGGGGGGGGGTAGTTGAAGAAAGTGTGTTCTAAGAGATATGCTAAGAAACATTGCCAAAAGTTTTTTCAAGGAAAGCAATGTTGTTTTTAAATTTTAAATTTAACCCGGATCTGGGCCCCCAAAACCTGCCCAACCCGTGGCAGCCAACCTTTAGCGAGCTACCTCCGTCTCACATGTGCATGCGGTTAGTATCCCTATCGCGAGTAAGAGAAACGGGATTGATTGCCCATGTACCAAGCTCATAAGCTCTTTCTATGGAGAATCAGGAGATAGTGGAATAAAACAGTACGGTAAGTGTCGCCCTAAGAACGGGATGAAAAAAACCTGGAAAGAAAGAAACCCTGCCAGGAAAAATCCCGCTACAGATCATGCAGTAACCCTGGGGGCTTGGATCGCCTTATGCAAAGGGATAAGGAAAGGTATTTCCTTACAAATACCTAGTTAGTGAGTCTAATGCACGAATGACATGCACCTATTTTTCTACTGCCTACTCGAAACTGAAAAGACATGCAGTCAAAATTAGTACATCCGTTGGGGCTAAGCTGCGGCCCTGAGGATGTGCTCTTGCGTCACCTGGAACATAGTTGTCTCAGACAGTTTGGTTGGTGGCGCCCTCTTGCTGGAACCACTGTCAACGAAAAGGTAGGTTTCGGACAGAACATAATCACCTATATAACGTCCAAGAATGACCCCAAATAGGTTCAGATTTACAGTAAGAGGATTTCCATTATTGTCTTCAACAAAGTATGGACTATATTTACCTCTACTTGATACAGAGCTGTGTCAAATCACTGCTTGATCTTCGAAATTTTCCAATAACACTAATATATACGCGTTACTAGGCGGGTGTTTGCGAAATTATTCCTGAAAACGTATCGCAGTGTTGACAAACTTGGGCCACCCGAGCGTCCCATTCCAAATGTGAGGAAATAATGCTCTACGATAAATGTTTTCTCTACAATAGTAGCACCACGTCAGCACAAACTAACGTGAATGAAACACGTCAACACGAATACGCGGAACAATCAAAAGTCGCCACAGCTGATCGACAAGGCAACTACAGCTGATTCAATTCAGTACTGTTTTTTTTGGGCATAAGGTACTATATAATATTAACAATTCTTATTGAAAATGAAATTAGTAAATAAATACTCCGATTTTCGAGCAAGTTTTCGTCAGTTTAAACATACCGCAGCAGTATTTCAGTGGAGGTTATAATAAAGTAATTTGTCTGCGTCAGAAGGTAAGTTCTGCGCAAGCCGTACTCCCTTACTAACCCTCTTCGTGCGCGGGAGTGTAACAACTAAATACCACCAATTACCTCTTCGGGGAGTAGACCCGTTGGTTTCCCTCCCGTAACCATGTGGCTATGTGTATGTCTCTCAGTACGAGGTCAGCTCTGTGTAAGCCGTACTCCCTTACTAGCCGTCTTCGTGTGCGGGAGTGTAACAGCTAAGTACAGTACCAACAATGACCTCTTCGGGGAGTAGACCCGTTGGTTTCCCTCCCATAACCATTGGGCTATGGGTATGTCTCTCAGAAGAAGGCCAGCTCTATGCAAGCAGTACTCCCTTACTAGCCGTCTTCGTGTGCGGGAGTGTAACAGCTAAGTACAGTACCAACAATGACCTCTTCGGGGAGTAGACCCGTTGGTTTCCCTCCCGTAACCATGGGGCTATGTGTATGTCTCTCAGTAGAAGGCCAGCTCTATGCAAGCAGTACTCCCTTACTAGCCGTCTTCGTGCGCGGGAGTTTAACAGCTAAATACCTCCAATGACTTCTTTGGAGAGTAGACTAGCTGTTTCACTTCCGTAACCATAGGGCATTGTATGTCGCTCATTAGGAGGCGAGGTTTGGGAATTCCCTCGGTCACACAGCGTCTGTTGGTTACAGTGACTGTGTGTAGAATGTTAAAACAGGGCTTTTAGTATTTGAGTTGGTATTTTCCACAGTAGATGAATGTTTATGGTTAGGAAGGATGTACATTCGGAGGGGGTTTTTTAAAGCGAGTTCTTTGGGCTTTCTAGCACTTTTGGTGCTACATTGACAGATTTAGCTTACATTGAGTTATAACATAACTTTATACAACAGCCACTTTTATGTTGTAGAACAGCTGTTTTCCCGAGTATGTTTTATGATACTATTTTACACGATTAAGTTAAAGTGTTATTATCCAATATTATGCATCAGTTAATAAATATATGCACTACATTTTATTTTAGAACATTTTACTATTCTGAATCAGTTAATTGACTGAATTATAATTTTGTATTCACATTTTTTTAAAAATGAAAACGCCCTTAGACGAGTCTAGCGCTTTTTAAGAACCAACTTCTATTTAATTTGTTAAATCAAATTTTGACCAATGCATTTTTCAACATCTATTTAAGGGTTTTCTATTAACTATATTCTTCATTCATGTTTTCACTTTGTCAGTTCCATGAGTGCCACACTTTTTATTTAAATGGAGACCCCTTTATTTATCTCACTTCTTTAGTTGCCTCCTTCTTTCGTACTATCCTTTGGGAACTCATTGGTACCGCTTCTGGACACGTTGTTACGGGGTTTTCCTGTTTCCCAAAACAAGGAATTTATGTCCTTAATTTAATCATTTTCTGGGTTGCAATGGACAGATCTCGCTACAGAGCAGGTCCCCTAATTCCTGGGGGACCCCTCATGTTGCATATTTCTTAATATGTCCCTCTCAATCTGTATCTAGCCTTTGTAGGCGATAAGGGTCACAGTGACACTGAATTAAGTGACCCAATCATCTTTTTAAAAGCAAAGGGGTACGAGCTGGTTCAATGGGGCTAGGAAATGTGTAGCCACTTATCCGTCCAAACATACATACATATATGTAAGTGTGTGCTGACAACAACGCCTGCACGTTGCTTCTGATAACGGCTATCTGGGTCACTCTAATTGGTTGACAGAAAAATGTAATGTGCGCTTACGTGAACAATTCGTCGCGACTTGGGCGCCTGCATCCTTTCCATTGTCTTTATTCTTTCCTCCGCAGCCAAAGCCTGTACTATGAAGTAGAGAAGGTGTTTGGTGCTTAAGACCGGCGCCGTTTTTACCTAGGCTATGGATACCTACCGGAGCCTCGCCTTACAAAGGTATACTTTAGAAAGTTTTATTGCATTTTATAACTTTTTTTCATGTATTTGTGTTTACTAAGTTCTAGAAACCTTGTTTAAAATAAGTATTTGTTGTCGGATTCTAGTCCTCTAATATATACAAGAGATAAGGTACTTTCATATCCCCCCAGGGCCTCGGCAACTGTAGAAACAGCAAAGGTAAGACACAGAGATACAAGGTTCCGCTATTGTTTGGACGCAAAGATACAAGAAATGGGAAAGAAATTATGAATGCAAAGATTTTGGAAACAAACATATGAATGTAGCCTTCGTCCACTAATGCATGTATTTTTCTCGTATTGATTAGCGTGTCATCCATTTACCTTTCAGAAATAGACACAGTATATTTTTACAACAAATTATTGTTATTATTTTTCTTTACAAGCTTTAGTAATTTAAATTGTTCAATAGACATCTGAATATCTAAAATAGTCTGTGACTCCTCTGATAGCAACATTAGTGTGAGACTGACGTGACTATGGTGAAGGGACTGTGACTCATCTGATTGCAATATTAGTGTGAGATTGACGTGACTATGGTGAAGGGACTGTTACTCATCTGATTGCAACATTAGTGTGAGACTGATGTGACTAGGGTGAAGAAGCTGTCTCATCTGATAGCAAAATTATTGTGAGACTGATGTGACTATGGTGAAGGGACTGTGACTCATTTGATTGCAACATTAGTGTGAGACTGATGTGACTATGGTGAAGGGATTGTGACTCATCTAATTGCAACATTAGTGTGAGACTGATGTGACTATGGTGAAGGGACTGTGACTCATCTGATAGCATCATTAGTGTGAGACTGATGTGACTATGGCGAAGGGACTGTGACTCGTCTGATAGCATCATTAGTGTGAGACTGACGTGAATATGGTGAAGGGACTGTAACTCATGTGATAGCATCATTTGTGTGAGACTGATGTGACTATGGTGAAGGGACTGTGACTCGTCTGATTGCATCATTAGTGTGAGACTGACGTGACTATGGTGAAGGGACTGTGACTCATCTGATAGCATCATAAGTGCGAGACTGACGCGACTATGGTGAAGGGACTGTGACTCATCTGATTGCAACATTAGTGTGAGACTGACATGACTATGATGAAGGGACTGTGACTCATCTGATTGCAACATTAGTGTGAGACTGATGTGACTATGGTGAAGGGACTGTGACTCGTCTGATAGCATCATTAGTGTGAGACTGATGTGAGTACGGTGAAGAAGGTGTAAGTCATCTGACAGCGAAATTAGTGTGTGACAGATATACCTGCGATGAAGGAGCTGTGAGTAACCTGATATTAGTGTGTGAAAGATATGGTTAGGGTAGAGAAGCCTGATTGCAACATTAGTGTGTGTCAGATAAGGCTATGATGAAGGAGCTGTGAGTCACCTGATTTTAGTGTGAGACAGATATAACTTTAGAGAAGGAGTTTCGAGTCATCTGATTTTAGTGTGTGGGAGATATGGTTACGGTGAAGGAGCTGTGAGTAACCTGATATTAGTGTGTGAAAGATATGGTTAGGGTAGAGAAGCCTGATTGCAACATTAGTGTGTGTCAGATAAGGCTATGATGAAGGAGCTGTGAGTCACCTGATTTTAGTGTGAGACAGATATAACTTTAGAGAAGGAGTTTCGAGTCATCTGATTTTAGTGTGTGGGAGATATGGTTACGGTGAAGGAGCTGTGAGTAACCTGATATTAGTGTGTGAAAGATATGGTTAGGGTAGAGAAGCCTGATTGCAACATTAGTGTGTGTCAGATAAGGCTATGATGAAGGAGCTGTGAGTCACCTGATTTTAGTGTGAGACAGATATAACTTTAGAGAAGGAGTTTCGAGTCATCTGATTTTAGTGTGTGGGAGATATGGTTACGGTGAAGGAGCTGTGAGTAACCTGATATTAGTGTGTGAAAGATATGGTTAGGGTAGAGAAGCCTGATTGCAACATTAGTGTGTGTCAGATAAGGCTATGATGAAGGAGCTGCGAGTCACCTGATTTTAGTGTGAGACAGATATAACTTTAGAGAAGGAGTTTCGAGTCATCTGATTTTAGTGTGTGGGAGATATGGTTACGGTGAAGGAGTAGCGAGTCACCTGATATTAGTGACTCTTATTCCCTTGATTTCGCTATTTTCCAAGTTAAGATCGGAAATCTAATCTATGCCACGTATCAGATATTCACGTTTTAGAATTGTCATTGTTGAGCCGCTGCCTCATATTCGTCCTGCAGTTTTCTCATCTTTACACTATCACGACTGATCATCCGAGAAGAATAATATAAAGAGTTTACCATCTCCCACTCCCATTCCCATTTTATATTTATATTTTTATATTTATATTTTACGTTTACCGAATATTTAGTTATTTCGGCTTTTTCGTGCTATTTTTGTCTCTATTCTGGGTGTTTCATGCTTAACCATAAAATTGATTCCTTATTTAAAAGATGTCTGCGCTTCTTTACTAATGAGTGGTTGTTCTCGATAATTTCCTTATAAATTCATGTTTACTTGATATCCCCTCCAGACACTTTACCACCAAAATAATTGAATACACAGCTGTTGGTTAATCTAAACCCAATTCCGCGTCCAAACGTTCCCAGTTTTATTCCTCCTGTTAAGGAAGATTGAAATGTAATATGTTACAAGTGTAGAGATGTAGTGTACCGTGTATAAAATGGCGAGTTTGGAATAGATATGTTGCAAGTGTAGAGATGTAGTCTAGCGTGCATAAACAGTGAGTTTGGAATAGATATGTTGCAAGTGTAGAGATGTAGTCTAGCGTCCATAAACAGTGAGTTTGGAATAGATATGTTGCAAGTGTAGAGATGTAGTCTAGCGTGCATAAACAGTGAGTTTGGAAGAGATATATTACAAGTGTAGAGATGTAGTTAGTCTACCGTGTATAAAATGGCGAGTTTGGAATAGATATGTTGCAAGTGTAGAGATGTAGTCTAGTGTGGATAAACAGTGAGTTTGGAATAGATGTGTTGCAAGTGTAGAGATGTAGTCTAGCGTGTATAAAATAGTGACTTTGGAAGAGATATGTTGCAAGTGTAGAGATGTAGTCTACCATGTATAAAATAGTGACTTTGGAAGAGATATGCTGCAAGTGTAGAGATGTAGTTAGTCTACCGTGTATAAAATGGCGAGTTTGGAATAGATATGTTGCAAGTGTAGAGATGTAGTCTAGCGTGCATAAACAGTGAGTTTGGAATAGATATGTTGCACGTGTAGAGATGTAGTCTAGCGTGTATAAAATAGTGACTTTGGAAGAGATATGTTGCAAGTGTAGAGATGTAGTCTACCATGTATATAAAATAGTGACTTTGGAAGAGATATGTTGCAAGTAGAAGTAGTGTAGAAGAAGCTCTACACTACAAGTGTAGAGATGTAGTCTACCGTTTATAAAATAGTTAAGCTAGTAGCGACTAACACAGGATCCGTTCTCCTTATTTTTCGGAATATTTTTCATGATTTCCTTATCTTTACTTTGATCCTTACATATAGACATAATTGGATCATTTAACTTCTGGTTCAGCATAGTGAGGGGTTTTGGCAAGCTAGCATGACTCATCCTATATACCCATGAATTTGTGTGTAGCGGCTAGAACACACGTGGGAGTTAGCCACGTGTTTAATCTATGTGTATCATTCTGTGCGCATGTTCAGAATAAAGGTTGAATGACAGTCAAATGCAACAATAGCTCACGTCGAGAACACGTACCTGTGTAAACGCCTCTTCCTATTGTGCCGCAAATGTAGGGCTGCCAATCAGCTGGCTCTGACGTACATAAATGCGTATTAGATTAATTTGAAAAATTATGTTTGAAACTTAATTTCCGAAAACCCGAATGAAATTTTTCAGACCTGAGAAAACGACAAAAAAATTCTATATATTATTAACGAGTTATTATTATTATATTTTACAAATTTAATTGGTAACATTCTTTTGGACTAGGTAGTTATTCGCTTAATTCGTTAGGGCAAGGCAAGGGTATTTCTATCACTAAACATTATTTTCACTTCACTTATATAACTCCACTCTTACTCAAGAATTTTTGAGTTACAAAGGACCGGACTCGAGTCCACACTTCCGTTGTCCCCCATCGCGTCTTGCTTACCCCATAACCTGTAAGTTTCAAACATTTATATAACTCAACTCTTACTCAAGAGTTTTTGAGTTACAAAGGACCGGAAGCGAGTCCACACTTCTGTTGTCCACAACGCGTCTTGCCTAGCCCATAACCTGCAAGTTTCACTTATTTCGTACAAGATGTACAAACACTTTCTATTGCAATTTACTATTAGCTGTTTATAGTGTGAATATCACAGGTGACATATTTTACAGAACAAGACTGGAAGGGCCCATCATCATTTGGTTTTTTAATTTTTGTTTGCTTTCTTCAAAATTTTAGATATTTAGTAATTAATTAAGTGGTAGCCTTCAAATGGCCAAGCTATCAACTAACCAAAGTATACGCAACCAATTTATATTTCAAGAAAATATTTATTATAATTTTAAAATTTTTTAAAAAAATGCTCATTGCAAGTTATAACTTTTTCTTCACATTTATCTTTTTACTTTACATGTTTTCCACACGATACTATTTTTAGGCTGCGCAGTTCGCGACTCAACCACCTGCGCACAACCATTTAGTTAAGGTAGTACTTGAATTCTGAGAACGACCCGGCGCAGTTCGACCGCACTAGATCTTTCATGAGTGACAGTAAATACAGGTTGCTTCAGCTGTTCAAGAAGAAATGCACAGAAGTGAGAGAGTGTTCCTGAGTTTGGTGGCTCGGATAATTACCGCCTGAACTACATAAATCCGTCGCATATAAAATCAGAGCAGACAATAATAGTCAAGTCTGCGACGGTCAAGACACTTGAAAACCAACAAGTAATAGAAATTAAAAAAATTTTATAGCCAATTCCTTCTTAGGTTAAAAGAAATTTTTTTAATTTTAGTTACTTTTTATTAAAGAATTACAAATAATATAAAGAAGTCACATAAAACATGGTTATACATAAACAAAGTATAACCTATGTAATAAAACAGTTGTTCTACCATATAACCTATAACATAAAATAAGCTGTTTTATAAATCATATGTTATCAGTTATTTTAAGCCAAATGGGACGAAATAACTATATTGCATACCTTGCCCCTATAAATGTTTATCACCCGTATAAAACTAAAATTAATTAATAAAACACTTAATAAACTTAATATAACACCAAAATACGCTAAATTACACTTAAAAAATATACAAAACACTATTATCAATAAAGCAACAAAAATAGCCGAATTACACATAATTAAACAAAACATTAAATCTGCCTACCATAAAAAAAGCCAAGAATCAGTGATTCGACAATGGTCAAGTGACCGAAAGGCGCCTCATCACTCAAGGTAAAATCATTGCACTTAATGGTGGATAAAATTACTTACATAGTAATATATTAACTTCATAAAGTCAGTGAAACGAAAAAACAATGGATAACGTAAAATATCAAGAATTTAACACCTACTAAGGTAAACAACTGTACTGTAAATATCTTAACCTCAAAATCAAACTCCAGAATTGCATCAACAAAATACATTTTAATAAAAAATGCTTAACACTTAATATAACACCAAAATACGCTAAATTACACTTAAAAAATATACAAAACACTATTATCAATAAAGCAACAAAAATAGCCGAATTACACATAATTAAACAAAACATTAAATCTGCCTACCATAAAAAAAGCCAAGAATCAGTGATTCGACAATGGTCAAGTGACCGAAAGGCGCCTCATCACTCAAGGTAAAATCATTGCACTTAATGGTGGATAAAATTACTTAAAATAGTAATATATTAACTTCATAAAGTCAGTGTAACGGAAAAACAATGGATAACGTAAAATATCAAGAATATATATATATATATAATATTATGAACTAATAGAAAGAATTAAACAAATCCGGCATAGACTAACTGATTGCAATGGCGTCCAAGGATTTCGAGTCAATTATACCGGAATCTACAAACTGGAACGATCGACAGTAAATGACGCAGGGTTTACACTACGTCGCGGCTACTACGTTCCAGAAATTTGACTTTGCGTCGCACGTATTCATAAGGTTAACGAGATTTCCCAAGCCAGGCTTTTCTAAATGTACTTCGCGAGAATCTGCGTCTCGGCCGCATTCCTACAAAACTTGTTTTGCCTACTTCAGAGATTTTATAACAATGACAATCATTGTCAACAGAGCATTAAGACGTTAACAGAATCTGTGTTCATTCATTAATAGCAAACTTACGGCGGAAATTATCTCTTCAAACTATCAACAACTCCATTCATAGAGTAGCACAGCTTTAATACTTTAAAGATATAACAAGGTTCACTATGTTTACGTAATTGTTTGTACTCCTTTCAGACTTTAGGAATCTACTACTATCGTTTTGAAGATGAAACAATTCCGAAACCTAATAATCACTGGTATTATTCATTCCTTCTATTAGTTCACACTCTCCCTTTATATACTGTATCTATATATCTAAATATATTAAAATGTTAATCGTTATATTCAAACGTAAATTTTCAATCGTTAATAAATACTTTTTATTCGTCTACTCATTCCAATATATTTTTTAAAACTATATTTCGTAGTGGATGGCACTTGATGTCAATTCACATTTTTCAAATATTATTAATTCATTAATTAAATTTAAAATGAAATAATTTTAGTTTTATATGGGAGTAAAGGGGGAAGGTATGTAATATAGTTATTTCGTCCCAATTGGAATAAAATAAGTGATAACATATGATTTCATAAAACAGCTGATTTTATGTTATTGGTTATTTGGTAGAACAACTGCTTTAACGCATAGGTTTTGTACTTTATTTTTAATAATTGTAGTTATTTAATAAAAAATAACTAACATAATTTTTTAAAAGTAACAATTAAATAATTAAGTAAAATTAATTAATTTTAGTAAATAATTTCGCTTTCTATTTTGCTTTAAAAATTAATAATTCACGAATTAAATTTAATTAATTAATTTTAGTTTTATATGGGAGAAAACCTTTTCATAAAAGGATGAAGGTATGCAATATAGTTATTTCGTCCCATTTGCCTTGAAATAAGTGATAACATATGATTTTATAAAACAAAGTTAATTTAATGTTGTAGGTTTTGTGGCAGAATAGCTGTTTAAACGCATAGGTTATGTTACTTTATTTATATTAACTGCAATTACAGTAGAGTCTCGATAATTCGAATGTACTACAATTACATCTAGTCCCCCTGGGATTACCGAAAACTCGAATTACACTGAAATACATTCCTGAGCATTAGAAAAAGTAGGTGTTTTAATAAACTTGAGTTTTATAAATAGGAATGCACAAAATACGTTTATAGAACTTTATAAGAACATTTCTTGGAAGTCCTATTTACCATTTTAATTCAGTTAGATAAAATAGGGTGAAACAGAAATAGAACCGAATTTAACGGAAGCTCAAAATATCGGGGCTCTACTGTATTTAATAAAAAGTAACTAAAATTAATATTTTCCTGTTGACCTAAGTAGGAATTGACTCAGAATTTTTTTTTTATATCACTTATTTTTATAACAATTGAAAATGTAAAAATAATTTTTCCAACAAAGGAAACTCTACACCCGATACGTTAACTAAAGTTCCTACCAATAATAGGAGAAGGTCGGATGGTATCGGCCACCTTAGCTATTTTCCATATAACGTTTGAATTATGAACTTAAAACAATTAATTTATTTGCCATTCTAACCTTTATACCTTTATCCAGGTACCATTGAATAGTCTTGCTTCAAAAAGAAATATATATTTTTCGCAAATTTGAAAACCTTTGCATTTTGGTATTCCAGATTATGGAGGATGGTACCGGAGTCATGTTGTGCTGAGTAAAAATACTTTTAATTTATTTTATTTCAATATTTATTCATAAAATACTCATAAAAAATAAATGTGATGTTTTTGAGAAGTAGAACATTCCGAGAGCGGGGGCTAATACCTCCCCAAAGCAAAATTTTAAAAGTCAAATAACTTGAGTCATTTTTAAGTTTAAAAGAGATCCTATTTGTTGCCACAATAGGTGATTTAATATTTTTCCTACAATTTCAATTCCCTTACACAGTGTTTGCCTTAGGTTAATCTTAAATATACTATCTGTTATATTACTTCTGTCCTAACCACACAAGCGATAACTGTCTGGAGAAGAGAATAATCGAAGATTCGCATTTCAAAACGTTTTTTTAACTCGTTGTCTCTTGTTTGCAGTTGAGGGCGCGCGGGAAAATGCCGACAGAAGTAAACTCTTATAGTCACGATTAGAAAAACTATTGATTTGTAAAAAAACATTTAATTTCGCAAAATGAGAAACATCTGTTATTCTGTAAGAAACAATAATACAGAATTGTTACATTCAACACCGAAATTTGAGCTACAGATAACAAATTAAAATTTTCAATGAAAATCCCCAAAAAAAAGTTTTTAGATTTTTCATTTAATATTTATGGCTTTATTTGCGGAATGTATTTAATAAAGACTAATATTTACTATAGTAAATAATAAAAAAATGTAGATAGAGACGCGCCTAAGAATGTTCTCATTTAAAGAACTGGATTAAAAATACATTATTAATCACTTCAACATAATGTTGAAGTGATTAATTAAGATTCACCTACGTAATGGACTACAAAAGTTTTAAAAAAATTACACAACTTATTATTATCGTTATATTAAATTTTTTGTGTAGAGATTTATAGAAATTTAATTAAATTAATATATTTATTAATTGATCAAAACTATTTATTAAAAACCCTCTTTCTTAACAATGTTTAATAAATGATGAAACAACCTACGTGTAAAACAGCTGTTCTACAATATAACCTAAAACATAAAATCAGCTGTTACATGAAGTATGTTTTATTTTAATCCACTTTGAGGTGGCTCATAGCGAAACCTGACGAAGTTGAAACTGTCGCGAAATTGTATGTTGTCTATCCAATAAGTTTTTGTAGGCCTATAGAAATTCTAATTTAGAAAAGTGTCAAACGTGCCTTTTAGAAATATTGGAACAAAATACACTACTCTTTGTCATAATATTGACCCATTATTGTAGGATTTATTAAAACATAAATTTATATTTTCAGTAAATGATAAATAATATTGCATAACGCCTACAAAGATTTCAACTGAAGGATGTATTGTATTAAAAGTAACATCTAGGCGTAAAAAATCAGCTGTATCACCGTTATCTATAAATGTAATCAATTAAAAAATATTTCTGGATATTAAAAAAATTACATTTGCAAACGTCTCATAGCGAACCTGAGGAAATTATACTGTAGCGAAATTGTATGTTTATGGCCATCCAATAAGCTTTTGTAGGCGTCGCTTCAATAAATAGAATCCTAGCTCCGAGTCCACACTAAGTGCCTGGAAGCGGGCATATTTGTACAACAGAGATGATTACAAAACAGCTGTTGGAGAGATCCAGCCGTGTATCCTGCCTTGGAACAATTAATTACAGGGAAATTCTCACACATCGCTATGCTAATAGCGGTCGTGCGGCCAGACCGGCAAGGTCTTCTTGTCACGGATATGGAGTGACTTCGGCAACCCATTCTCTTCCTCGACAATGGCGGACTCAAGTGGTACACTTTTACTTTCTCACGAGGACCAGAAGAGCGGTCGCTGCAAACATGTTGCTACAACCTTCTCAGCTTAAACATACTCGACGCAAAAGTTGCGTAATACAAGAATACTGAAACAAAAGTAGGAGGGATTCCTTACCATTAACGTGTGTAACCACAACCTTGGTTTGCACGGTTTACATACTTCAGTATTTATTTAATTCCTACTATTAGCGCACACTCTACCTATATATATATATATATATATATATATATATATATATATATATACACACATATAAATATACACATATATATATACACACATATAAATATATTTATTGCTCAAATTTTCAATCGTTAATAAAATACTTTTATTTCTTAACTCAAGTTAATTTTTTTAAACTCGTAGATTAAAACACACACACACATACAAACACACACACTCACGCGCACACACACAAGTCGTAGATTAAAACAAACACACACACACACACACGCGCGCGCAAACTCACTTACTCTTCCTACTCGCTCTCTCTCTCTCTCTCTCTCGCTCAAACATATTCCAAATCTACAAAATTGATTCCTCAACTCAAGTTCATTTTTAAAACTCTTAGATTAAAACACACACACACACACACACACACACACACACACACACACACACACAAATCTCGTAGATTAAAACACACACACACAAATCTCGTAGATTAAAACACACACACACACAGACAGAGGCACGCTCGCACACACACACACACACACACACACACACATACACACACACACACACACACACACACACACACACACACACACACACACACACACACACACACACACACACACAAGCACGCACGCACACACACACACACACACACACACACACACAAACACACATACACACACACACACACAAACACACATACACACACAAACTCACTTACTCCTCCCACTCGCTCTCTCTCTCTCTCTCTCTCGCTCACACATATTCCAAATCTACAAGATTGATTCAGATATAATCAAACAAACCCATACACAACTGCCTAAAAAGATGCCATTGTTGCTTATTTCGTCTTGCCAACATATCTTTTCACTTAACTGTGAAACAGTTATCTTTAGAAACACATATTTCCAAAATGTTTGATAAACACATCCACTTGTAACAAGGAACGTTTTTAAGTTTATTTTATTCCAGTATTATAGTAGTATTAAAAAAAATTTTTAGATCCCTTTTCATCGTCGATGTAAAGAAGCAAGGCTTGCAGCTTAGACCTTTAAGAATGATATTGTATGGAGAAGATAAATGTTTCCTCATTGGATTCCACAAGGGAAGGCCGTTCTTAGTAAGTTAGGACTAAATGGAGTTCTGTATAACTGTTGCACTTTTCCTTATAGTGTGAACAACCTTAGAGTTTTGAAGATTTTTCCTTATAAGGCTGCCTAAACTCTATCGAATTGTATCATTGGCGTTTATTGAGAAATGTGTAGATTAACTTACACTATTATTATTATTAAAATACTTAATTAACTTTTTCAGACTACAATATTCTCTTAATTTATTGTAAGTGTAATTATTATAATTATGTTATTTACCATTAGGTCGTACAAAGATACATTACACGATATTCAGGTGTGACGAATTAGTAATAAACTGTGCCAATGTTTGCATATGGGCCCAATTTTCACGTGCAAATTATCTGTTACCGTCAATGTTGTGCAAAATTACGTACATTTTTAAAACAGCTAGCGATTACTTTCATCTGACGTCAATCCCATTTCAAGGTCACATGAAAGTCGTATCGAGCTGGAGAAAGGTAATACAAGTTGTGGCTCTCGGAAGAAAGTAACTCCAGGTCGCCTTCACTTTAGCTTTCATACGCGCAATACGCCCACGGGCGGAAAGGTCAGAAATAGAAAAAGAAATAGAAATAGAATAGCTCTCGGAGAAATTTATTCACATTTTATGTGCATTTGTTCTATTAATTCGTTTAATTGGAGGCGATTATATTTTTGGCATCAAATAGGTCAATAATGTGCGTGCGCGCGCGCGCGCGCGTGTGTGTGTGTGTGGGAGTGTGTGTGTGTGTGTATGCAAGTGTGTGTGTGTGTGTGTGTGTGTGTGTGTGTGCGTGCCTCTGTCTATGTGTGTGTGTGTGTGTGTGTGTGTGTGTGTGTGTGTGTGTGTGTGTGTGTGTGTGTGTGTGTGTGTGTGTGTGTGTGTGTGTGTGTGTGTGTGTGTGTGTGTGTGTGTGTGTGTGTGTGTGTGTGTGTGTGTGTGTGGGTGTGTGTGTGTGTGTGGGTGGGTATGTGTGTGTGTGTGTGTGTGTGTGTGTGTGTGTGTGTGTGTGTGTGTGTGTGTGTGTGTGTGTGTGTGTGTGTGTGTGTGTGTGTGTGAGTGAGTGTGTGTGTGTCTGCGTGTGTCTGCGCTCGTGTGTGTGTATGTGTGTGTGTGTGTGTGTGTGTGTGTGTGTGTGTGTGTGTGTGTGTGTGTGTGTGTGTGTGTGTGTGTGTAGGTGTGCGTGCGTGAGTGTGTGTGTGTGTGTGCGTGTATGTGTGTGTGTGACAGTATGTGTGTTTGTATATGTGACAGTTTGGTCTTCTATATGAATATATATTTTTTTTTTTTTTTTTTTTTTTTTTGTAGTCTATTTCAAGACTACAGAGTGGACTCTTACCAAGGTAAGTCTGTCAGTCTCCTAGTCCAAAAAATCTATATATATATATATATATATATATATATGTATAATTCTCTTACATATGGGGAGACGCTCCGAAAGCTATTTTATTCCAAAGTAGAATTTTTAGACAATGCGTTAAAAACCGTACAGCATACTTCATAATAAGTGTAGTTACATTTATTGACGACAGCTATTGACGCCAACTATCGACTTTCTGATTATACCGCTTGCGTTTAAATTTATTAATATTATTTTACAATTATGTTTCATAGGTTTATACTTTTGTTTTGATATTCATAAGTGTTTCTGTTTCATGTCTTGTTTATTAATTATTCCTGTCAATGATATGACTTTCAAATTTAATTTTTACTTTAAAAACAGTTTGCATTAATAATGTACAATCCAAATAAAGTACAATTTAATTGTTTATTTCTAATTATTTTTTTTAATTTGAAAATCTGTTTACGACCCCTGACATATCTATCCTATACTCTACAGGTATGACGTAATACATCTTCCAGGTCACCTATAAGAAATAGACACTATTAGTTAACAATGTTTTACTCAGTAGATATATTTTTTAGACAACTTCCGCGGTATTTCTATTAACCTCGGCATCATCCTTGAAATCAGCTGATTACAAATATTTTTTTCAGCGATATCTTTATTTCGTTTAATTACGCAAACTGGACACGGAGACTGTAGCGTGACAAATAGTGCTGACCTCAATAGATTTGTCGTATTTAGCCGGCCGGCTTGCCTGTCGTGGCATTGGTGACGTAACAATGACAATTCCGTATTTCCTCGATCCCATTGTTACACCAGGACTGTGGTTTGTACTTACGATCCAGCCGTATTGTTTATTTTAGCTCGTAGATAAAATTTTACCAAAACTAGGCCAGAGAATATAAATTGTCCTTCCAATCCAATGTAAAACATCAGTTATAATGATACTTTGGTATTATACCAACTAGACACCTATAGGGAGTGTAGGACATTACAGACTGAAAATATACATAAATAAACCTTTACATTAAACTTTTACAAAAGTAATCGAAAACATTTTTTGAACATGAACAAAATTATTTTAAATATCAAACCATGAAGTAGTTAAAACTTACCTTGATAGTATACACAAATACAACCTCTGTGTTTAAACATTATCGTATATAAACTAATATAATCCACTGTATCCTTAACCGATGGCTAACCCTTGACGGGAGATGGCTGCACAAGAAAACGATGCTCAGGTGACCCACAACTTGTGGATTTCTCAACTCCTTCAACTCTTTCTATATACATCTCGTTTAAATTTTCAAGCGCTAATAAAATACTTTTTCTTCATCCACTCAAGTTCAAAACATTTGGTTAATTTTGTTGCGAATGGCACTTGATGTTAATCCAGTTGAGTGCTGGATTTAAAACATGTAATTATACAGTTCGAATCCAACCTAAAGACATCTAGTTTTTAAAATTTAATTAATTAATATTTGAAAAAACTCTGTTAACATCAAGTGTCATCAACCACAGGTTTAAACATTTTTATTTAACTTGGGTGGATAAATAAAACGGTATTTTATTAACGACTGAAAGTTTAAACAAGATATATATATATATATATATATATATATATATATATATATATATATATATAGAACTAAGTCAAAATACAAATACAAGAATTATAATTGAATTTACAATTCAATTATTCAATTGAATTGTAAATTCAATTATAATTCTTGTATTTGTATTTTGACTTAGTTCTTTATTAATACACAAGAATACATATTGCGATATATATATATATATATATATATATATATATATATATATATATATATATATATATGATGAATAGTTATCATCATAAGATATCAGAGTACATGTTATCATCAGAGTACATCCGTTCATTCTGCAGTGCATAAAATCGTAGTTCCGATGTTTCGCTAGAATTTCAACTTGCATTGACGAGGAGAACCCAACAACAGTTGAAGTGCGAGTCAATGCTGGATGAGATTCTAGCGAAACGTCGGAGCTACGATTTTATGCACTGTTGAATAAACGGATGTACTCCTGTTAGTAACTATTCATCATATTTTTTCATCCGTGAAGGAATACGTATCAGCATATATATATTACCTTATAGGCTACATCTGGATTAATATGACAGTAGTAACAAGAAAAAAAATATCATCCAAGGATTACTATATATATATATATATATATATATATATATATATATATATATATATATATATATATATATATATATATATATATATATATATATATCGTGATATTTCACGCTGTTCATTTTTTTCCGTTGCACTGACTTTATGAAGTTATTATTATTACTTGTAAATAAATTTTTCCACCACTAAGTGCAATAATTTCGCCTTATGTGATGAGGCATTTTTTGGTCACTTGACCATTATCGAATCAATGAATTAATTTTCTGTATTTTTCATGGTGTGGATGTTCGGTTTGTGATGTTGGTATTTGTTGACGTCATACATATTTCTTCTTGAGCCGAGTGTATAATATTTTTTGAATAGTATGTCGTCTGCATATGTTTTCTGTTATATATATATATATATATATATATATATATATATATATATATATATATATATATATATATATATATAGGGAGAGTGTGGACTAATAGTAGGAATTGAACAAACCATACGTGTAATAAGAAAAGAGGTTTTATCAGTGCAATCATACATCACATAATTTAATCACAAAATATTGCTGAATTTGTTGGATTTGCATGACGATAAAGATAATTCGAAAGTAACAATGCGTGTAACCTCCAAACAACCTACAAATGAAGGCAAACCCTCTATTAGCATTAATCGTCAGTGTGTGACATTAAACAGGGAAGAGATACATAAGAGCTGCCCAACTTACGAAGGGGGGGGGTTGAAAATCAATCAAACCAGGGGCTACACCAATGTGTGGTGCAGGGTCCGAGAAATCTATTTACCAGAGGGGATGGAATAAAAATTACTGCCCGGGGGGGGGGAGTTTTTAAAAACAAAATGTAAATTAGTGAATTTTGAGGCAGTTAGATGCCTTCAACTGATTGATACACTGATCCAATTTTGTAAAACTTTATTAAATGACTATTTGTTTTTAAGTTTGAAAAACTATTGGAATAGTACGGAATAGGCCCACGGGCCGCCAGTTTGACAACGCTGCTCTAAATGATATACCTTGGCATTTCTTCCTTTAGTTACGACGGAATGCATTCACATAGCCAGGAAGGGGAAATGGTGACTATCAGTAGGAGGGTTCAAGGTCATCGCAGTAAATCTTCCTGTTGTGAAGTAATTTAGATATATACTTGTGTTACTCAATGTAGAAGGCGAACTGATAATATTAATGACAAATAACTGATATTTCTGTTTATAATAAACAAATTGCTACAATTTCCTGTTACGTTATTAGCAACAATGTAATCAGCTAACTTAGTAACACAGTTTTATATAATATTCTATGAATCTAATTATTGTTGTTGGCAAATTCAAAGTCACCTGTTATACACTAAACAATTAGTCTGTTTTTATCTTTCCTTGAAAACAGAGCGTTGTTAAAAGTTATTTTAGAAAAATTACCTATAACATTTTGTAATTAATTAGTGTCTTTAGATACGTTCTAAAGATATTAAAATCAAGATTTTCAGAATCGGTGGATAATCTCTTCCGATCGACCAGCCTCGAAGATTGTTCATCACAACTTTCTACGTACTCGACTATGTTACTAAATAACCTGCAAAATATATGCATTTATAATGCATAAAGTATAAAAAAGTAGGCGAAATTATTAAGAGGGCGTCCAATAAGGGCGTGACTTGAGGTATAGGTCAAATTTTATAAGCTGGATCTTAGGTCGAAATTGTGTACTCTTCGTCTAGAAAACATCAGGCACTGTCGTCATCCCTTTTCGGGGCCATAATTAGCGGCCTGTGCCAACCCTATTAGCACTCTTCCGTGAACGCCCTATTTACATTTACTGTAATTTATATTATAAATTAAAAATTATTAATAAGTAACAAAATAGTCAACCCAATGCTTTAGTGAAAGTCCAAGGATTAATGTCCTTGAAAATGACCTGCGAGCACCTCCAACCCTCCTCGCCGAGGCCCGCCGCCCCCCAGGTGCCTGCATATAACATTTGACTTGGATACCAAGACTGGAACGCTAGACAGACACTGCATATCCACAGGAACTCACTAAACCCCCTGCTTCTCTGACTGACTGACTGAAAGAGCGATATATCGAACGTTTTGATTGACTGAGATTCTCCGAAACGGGCTTAAAACAAAAAAATATGGCAATGCTAGGTAGAAACCTGTGACAGCCAACTTGACAGATAGATGCGGAGCCTGGCAGAAACACAAAATACAGTTTCTGAACATATTTCTTGGCTTATTATAAAATTTCAGTGAATCAACTTATTTTGAACAAGTAATTATTAAAGTAAACAATTTTGAATTTCATATTACACAAAACTATAAATGTTTATACTTAATTCTTGACCAAAAAAATAATAATGAAATAATAGAGCAAATCTTGACAGTCGAATAACGACTGAGTACGGAGGAAATATTGAGCAGTAGAAAGGTAAACATTCAATCAGGACGCGCTGAGCTTGTTACACCTGGACTCACAACACTTGGTTTTTGAGTGGAACCTTAACCGAGACAGAGTGCAATTGGTTCTTTAAAGGAATTATGGGGAAAATTTGTTTGCTGTAATGGATTAACAAGAATGTCCAAAGTCTACTTTAAAGAAACCCTGGAAACAAAGAAATCCCTAGTTGGTTGCTTTAAAGATGTACAAACGAATATGCGACAGATGCACCCAGTGACAACCACCTGCACCCAGTGACACCCAGCCGCGACAGTTGCGCCCAGGTTACCTTGAATATACCTGCGTTTGGGAGACCTTACATTATTTCCTGCATTAAGTAATATTATAGCTTCTATGATTTCCATCACACTTTGCCCAGGCTTTAGACTGGGTAAGTGATAGAAAAAAAGTTTCTCCATCATTTAGGTGTGTTTAAAATCAGCTAAAAGCGTCATCATTTTATATTTTATGCTTTTTTAATTCTTATTATATAATTTAACTATTCTTTGAACTCAGTTTGTGAGGCTATGTTTATACAAAAAAAAGACTAACACTAAACTCAGGGACTTTGATGATGATGATGACTTTGCCATTGAATGGGTCTGAGTTAATAAATGATTATTTTGTCAGTTTTGTGTACGTCTTTTACATAGTATATCACGTTAATTTGTTGTACATTTAGTGTTATTAATTGTTTTGTTTTATGATGAACTTAGTACTATTTACAAATATTGTCTTAATTTTTAGTGTTCATTAGTCTAAACCTAGTCAAATTTTTGTAAATAGGCCAGAGTGCAAATACAAGTCTTATGCCATCATTTTCTTCGTATTTGTTGATAGTTTTATTAATGCGTATTTCCTTCGTCAAGTTTCATGTATGTGCACTTCTCTCACTTCCCTCAAAGGTGTAATTGTATCCTCGTGTATGCGTTGGTTGCATTTCCCGCTTCAGTTTTGAAACAATTCTTTGATTCTCCAGGATTAGGTCTCCGAAGCGTGTTGTTCAGTTTCTTGTCCCAACCTTCAGGTAGCGCAACTGACGCGACAAAGAGCGAGCAGGATTGGCCGGAAGTCTGTACACCACAAGAAACGTAATAATAACCTATACGTTTTCTCAAATTTAAATTCTATAAATTTTGTTTATGTAATTTTATAATAACAGTTTACTCCTTACTCCTGAACAGGAGAGCTAGAGAACTGACGTCTTAACTAGTGAACTTACGTCCTATCTAGTGAACATACGTTTTAACTAGTGAACTTACGTCCCAACTAGTGAACTTACGTCTTAACTAGTGAACTTAAGTCTTAACTAGTGAACTTACGTCCTAACAAGTGAACTTACGTCTTAACTAGTAAACTTACGTTTTAACTAGTGAACTTACGTCCTAACTAGTGAACTTACGTCTTAACTAGTGAACTTACGTCTTAACTAGTGAACTTACGTCCTAACTAGTGAACTTACGTCTTAACTAGTGAACTTAAGTCTTAACTAGTGAACTTACGTCCTAACAAGTGAACTTACGTCTTAACTAGTAAACTTACGTTTTAACTAGTGAACTTACGTCCTAACTAGTGAACTTACGTCTTAACTAGTGAACTTACGTCTTAACTAGTGAACTTACATCCCAACTAGTGAACTTACGTCTTAACTAGTGAACTTACGTCCTAACTAGTGAACTTACGTCTTAACTAGTGAACTTGCGTCTTAACTAGTGAACTTACGTCCTAACAAGTGAACTTACGTCCTAACTAGTGAACTTACGTCTTAACTAGTGAACTTACTTCTTAAGTAGTGAACTTACGTCTTAACTAGTTAGCATACATTTTAACTAGTGAACTTACGTCTTAACTAGTGAACTTACTTCTTAAATAGTGAACTTACTTCTTAACTAGTTAGCATACATTTTAACTAGTGAATTTACGTCTTAACTAGTGAACTTACGTCTTAACTAGTTAGCATACATTTTAACTAGTGAACTTACGTCCTAACTAGTGAACTTACGTCTTAACTAGTGAACTTACGTCTTAACTAGTTAGCATACATTTTAACAAGTGAACTTACGTCCTAACTAGTGAACTTACTTCTTAAATAGTGAACTTACTTCTTAACTAGTTAGCATACATTTTAACTAGTGAACTTACGTCCTAACTAGTGAACTTACGTCTTAACTAGTGAACTTACGTCTTAACTAGTTAGCATACATTTTAACTAATGAACTTACGTCCTAACTAGTGAACTTACGTCTTAACTAGTGAACTTACGTCTTAACTAGTTAGCATACATTTTAACTAGTGAACTTACGTCCTAACTAGTGAACTTACTTCTTAAATAGTGAACTTACTTCTTAACTAGTTAGCATACATTTTAACTAGTGAACTTACGTCTTAACTAGTGAACTTACGTCTTAACTAGTTAGCATACATTTTAACTAGTGAACTTACGTCCTAACTAGTGAACTTACTTCTTAAATAGTGAACTTACTTCTTAACTAGTTAGCATACATTTTAACTAGTGAACTTACGTCTTAACTAGTTAGCATACATTTTAACTAGTGAACTTACGTCGTAACTAGTGAACTTACGTCTTAAATAGTGAACTTACTTCTTAACTAGTTAGCATACATTTTAACTAGTGAACTTACGTCTTAACTAGTGAACTTACGTCTTAACTAGTTAGCATACATTTTAACTAGTGAACTTACGTCCTAACTAGTGAACTTACGTCTTAACTAGTGAACTCACTTCTTAAGTAGTGAACTTACGTCTTAACTAGTTAGCATACATTTTAACTAGTGAACTTACGTCTTAACTAGTGAACTTACTTCTTAAATAGTGAACTTACTTCTTAACTAGTTAGCATACATTTTAACTAGTGAACTTACGTCTTAACTAGTGAACGTACGTCTTAACTAGTTAGCATACATTTCAACTAGTGAACTTACGTCTTAACTAGTTAGCATACATTTTAACTAGTGAACTTACGTCTTAACTAGTGAACTTACGTCCTAACAAGTGAACTTGCGTCTTAACTAGTGAACTTACGTCCTAACAAGTGAACTAACGTCCTAACTAGTGAACTTACGTCTTAACTAGTGAACTCACTTCTTAAGTAGTGAACTTACGTCTTAACTAGTTAGCACACATTTTAACTAGTGAACTTACGTCGTAACTAGTGAACTTACGTCTTAAATAGTGAACTTACTTCTTAACTAGTTAGCATACATTTTAACTAGTGAACTTACGTCTTAACTAGTGAACTTACTTCTTAAATAGTGAACTTACTTCTTAACTAGTTAGCATACATTTTAACTAGTGAACTTACGTCTTAACTAGTGAACGTACGTCTTAACTAGTTAGCATACATTTTAACTAGTGAACTTACGTCTTAACTAGTGAACTTACGTCTTAACTAATTAGCATACATTTTAACTAGTGAACTTACGTCTTAACTAGTGAACTTACTTCTTAAATAGTGAACTTACTTCTTAAGTAGTTAGCATACATTTTAACTAGTGAACTTACGTCTTAACTAGTGAACTTACGTCTTAACTAATTAGCATACATTTTAACTAGTGAAATTACGTCTTAACTAGTGAACTTACTTCTTATGTAGTGAACTTACTTTTTAAGTAGTTAGCATATATTTTAACTAGTAAACTTACGTCTTAAACGTTTCAATGGAACGTTTTAAGCGTTTTGTTTTTAAGTAAAGCAATTAAATTCTTGGAAAGCAATTTTGCAGGTGAGATAATTATTTTCTTTTGTAAAATATTAATTCAAGTAATGATATTTTATACTATAATGTAAGCTTTCTTATCCGATCCGAAAACTTTAAACACAATTAAGAAATGTAATTAAATTGATAAAACACAAAATTGAACCTTGACCGCCATTATCTAGCGCCAATTAGTTGTCTTTAGCGATTACGTCACAGATACAACGGCTGAACAAACACGAGATTGTACAACCCGTGTGTTTCTTCACTTACTATCAGCAGCTGTAGAACGTATTCTGTGCATGTAACGCATCTGTGTAGTGTTACATAGCACTCAGCTGATTAAACACTTGTTAGGGAAGGTGTTCAATAGTTGTGGAATATTTGTTACTTCAAATTATAACTCCGAGTCAGCATAAAGTTGCGCGTTCATTGAGAAACTACGTACGCGCCAAAGTAAACAGTACTAATACTGAATCAGCTGTAGCTGCCTTCTCTTAGATATGGAGCCATACTTGGTAGTTTTATAGGAGACCTGAGGAGATTTGGTTTGCCTGAAACCTGCCTTTGCGTTCACAGAGGCAACATGACGCAACCATCCACATTGTCTAAGACAATATTGCTTTCCTTCAAGAAACCTTTGGTAACCGCCTCATCCCATTAGAACAAACTATCCTTACCCAGCCCACTCCTCCGATCTTACACCACCTGACCCCTACTTCTGGAAAATGATGCAAGAGATTTTCTGTGATGACTCTTCAACCCCCATCGTCCACCTATAGGATAAAATACGCAACTGTATAGCGAGCATGAAACAGTCTCTCTTCACCAAAATGATACAAAACCTTCAAGAACGGTGCGAGTGTTGTCTCAAGTTGAATGGAGATCATGTAGAATATGTTTATACCTGAGTCTAACAGATTTAGCTTCTTTTTACTTGTATGTGTTTGTAAAACTATGCAAATAAAATAAAATCTTACAACTGTTTCAGTACTGTTTATTTTAGTGCATGCTGTATTTGCAGGGGTTATTATTTTACCATTTCCTGCTAAATGTATAGAAAATAATCCAACACTTACTTGCAAAAAACAATTTAAAATTTTGCATTTTCAACTCTAAAGCTTGAAGATTTTCCAGGCAAACCAAGTATTTCTATTAGGGCGTTAACTAGGCCTATATTTATTTTAACTATGCGCAAATGTAGTAGTTTATACGAAATGAGCAAAATTTGTATTTGTGTAATACATGAACATAACCTCTAAATCAAGAAGGAAACCATGTTTTAAGAGAGGGTTACGTAAATTGTAGGCACGGACTATAAGACAGTTTATTTTCAGAATATTAGTAACGCTAAAATACGGGTTTCCCGGTAATTATAGGGTATCCAGACGTCAGATGTTGGAAAATTATAATTGATGATATAGTAAGGAATATGAATCAGAAAAAATTAAAACTTGAGTAAAGCCAACCTTTAAAACAACAAACCCTTAACAATTGACCCTTAAGTCAGTCAGAGGATTTTTTTTTAAACCAAGATTTTAATTTGTTGATTCAAAACACTGTTCGTTATGTTCCTATATAGTTACAAAGTATCCATTTAAAATGAATTTATGTATGTTTATTAATAAAGTTTGTCAACACTCGAGGTAAACAGCGAAGTGAAACACGATCTTCTTATTTCGTGCGGATGTACACCAACGAATACCAAAATGGAAGCCTTTCACTTGTCGACCTGTTAGCCTGCTTCATCAAAATTTATTTGGTTGTTTTTATAACCAAATCCATCATCACATCTACTTTTTATCTGTATTGAAATTAAGTGCAACATAGTACTCTGCTAATCAAAATAGCGTGAGAAACTCAGAAGTAATAAAGTTTTGTATGTGTGGTAAAGTGAGAAAATCCAGAAGTAATCAAGTTTTGAATGTGTGGTAAAGTGAAGAAATCAGAAGTAATAAAGCTTTATAAGTGTAGTAAAGTGAGGAAACTCAGATGTAACAAAGTTTTATATGTGTGGTAAAATGAGGAAACTCAGAAGTAATAAAGTTTTTAATGTGTAGTAAAGTAAGGAAACGCAAAAGTAATAAAGTTTTATACGTGTGGTTAAGAGAGGAAACTCAGAAGTAATAAAGTTGTATATGTGTGGTAAAGTAAGGAAACTCAAAAGTAATAAAGTTTTATATGTGTGGTAAAATGAGGAAACTCAGAAGTAATAAAGTTTTACATGTGTGGTAAAGTGAGGAAACTCAGAAGTAGGAATAAAGTTTTATATGTGTGATAAAATGAGGAAACTCAGAAGTAACAAAGTTTTAAATGTGTGGTAAAGCAAGTAAACTCAAAAGTAATAAATTTTTATATGTGAGGTAAAGTGAGGAAACTTTGGGCTTTCTACAGTCAGATTG
Source organism: Prosapia bicincta (assembly GCA_036971475.1). Lineage (NCBI taxonomy): Eukaryota > Metazoa > Arthropoda > Insecta > Hemiptera > Cercopidae > Prosapia > Prosapia bicincta. The sequence goes on along the minus strand of JBAIZL010000001.1, from coordinate 301,736,223 downwards.
TTTTAGAATATCACATTTACTTATTCCTCATCGGAAACCGACTTTAAATAATTAACTCATTGTTTTTATGATGCAGTAATGTTTTCAATAATGCAACTAATGCACGGGAAATGAAAGGTTAGCAAACAGCAACTACAATATTTTCACCTATTTATACAGCGCATCCAATCTCTCCAGTCGTCGATGCGACGTTACAGTTAACTAAAACCAGAGCACACTCCGGCTAACTTGCACGCGATTAAATTCATTATAGCTCCATTTTCATGTTAATTATGTGGAAAATTGATTATATGTAAACTGTTACCTGAATCGATTATCCAAGTGTATCGATGGGCCGCCGTTAATTGAAAACAAACGTGCATCGAAGTCACTGCATCGGATCATCACGGAGAAAGAAATTCTTCCAACGGAACTTTGTTTTAAAATTGTTGGCATTTAGTCTGTTTACATTTTAAACAATGAGAAATGTATATCTAATCTAATCCGATTGAGTTGTCTCTAACCTAACAATATTCAACAGTTCATATTCCTTCTAGTCCTAGAAGTGGTGGATCTAGGATTATCTTGAAGGGGAGCAATCCAAGGAAATCTAGAGGCATGTATTTTACTTGAAACAATCAATGAACACAAATTCAAGCACATTAGTAATATCTGACAAACATTTACATAGCAATAATTATTTATAATTTTGAAATTAATTTATTTTTAATACCGTAAGAGTCAAAATAAACAGCATTGAAACAGTAATAGGATTTTAATTACATAGTTTTACAAACACATACAAGTAAAAAGAAGCTAAATCGGTTAGACTCGGGTATACACATGTTCTATATGACCTCCGTGCAATTTGTCTTCACACTCGTATAGTTCTTGAAGGTTTTGCATCTTTTTTGCGAAGAGGGGTTGTTTTATGCTCGTTATATACATGGGCATTTCTTCCTGTATTTGGACGATGGGGGTTGGTGGGTCATCAAGAAAAATCTTCTCCTTCATCATTCCCCATACGTAGGCGTCAGGTGGTGTAAGATTCGGAGAGTGGACTAGCTGAGAAATGTTCGTTTTATGGGAGATAAGCGGTTGCCAAAAGTTTCTTGAAGGAATGCATGATTTTGTAAGGCAGTGTGGCTGGAGCGCTATTTTGCTGGAACCATTGTGAACGAAAAGGCAGGTCATAATATATGTACTTTGGCACATCGGTGTCGTTAAGGTGGCCTTAATACGCGTATTACTTCCGCGCGAGGTCTATAGACTACTAATACGAACATTGCCCCTTCTCAACAACTAGGTTAGAGTGGACAATCTGCTGTGTATCACACATTGATAGTGAAATATCCCCTCCGTTGATAATCCTTTATACAGAGTAATGAAACTGATAATTTTGCTCTATTGATAAGAAACTCAGTCACAGAATGTTTCCAAATTTGCTCACAATACCTTTACGCGAAATGTTCGTATGGTATCAAAGCGTATTTAAGGTGTTCCTCCAGTCGACGTCATCACCTTTTTCATGATGCGAACAAGCGACCGATTGTTGTCCGCCATGACGTCACTGTTTGCGAGTCATTGTGAATGGGTTGAAGCTAGCCTTGGATGACGTAATGGTCTGGAATTAGAAATGATATTACGTGTCGTTTTCCATAAAGCAGGGAATGCGCCGCATGAGCAGCCGTTACGAAAAACTCAGTAAACAGGTATGTGCACTAGTTTGGTTTCGTGCAATGTGCGTTTAATTATGTGTCATACTGTGAATGCTATATTTTCCAGTTTTTTAATAATCGAAAACTTTGTCCCCCCGCACATTTTTAATGAAACTGTTGGAACGAATTCTCAAGCAATAACAATGAGATGCAATTAGGGGCGTAACCAGGAGGATAGTTAACTGTATTAACATTCACTGACACCCACTATAGTTAAAAAAAATGTATTTGAACGTGATTGGATGAATAAAAATGGATGTTATTATCGATTTAAAATTTGTACAAGATATATATCAGGAGAGTGTGAGCTAACAGAAGGAATTAAAAAAGATAGAGGGAACAAGATAATACTACTCAGTGACTCTTTAAGAGTGGACACGGGGATATGATGGCAGCTCACCAAAGCAATACGCTCTCTAACGTAACCATAAAGAGGCCTATATATCATGCCCTCTTGTAAAAATTGATAAAAAAGGAAGATTGGACAAGATCTTGATAAGAAATTGGCGTAATCGTCCCATGGTAATTGATATAGTGAAAACAATTTGGGATCAAAAGAGCAAGGTAACCTAACCGAATTAAAGCAGTCCTCAGCTGGGGTGAAAGAGGGTGTCAGAGGAGGTGTGCCAGACACTATCAGACGTATAGTAAATAGTTGCTATTGTAATAATACTACAGTTAATTATTAGTGAGTTTAGCAACAACAAAAACTCAGAGCAATAGAACGGGCTGTAAAAGGTTGAGATTTATTGTAATGCTCTTAGAACAAACGCCCACATGTACACATGTTAGTATTGCTCTACACGTAATACATATTTCAAATAGAGAATCCTAAGTTTAGGCCTTGAAGACACATTAGCTCTCCAATCAACACGTCATTTTTTAAAGCATTTTCCTGGATAATGCAAAGTTAAACAAAACTCTTTCCTGTAAAGGCACGTGCGTCATTAAGCGTTGCTCGCAGCATTCCTTTACAGGAATTTCCTTGAGTAGGCCTATAGGAAACTACAATATAAGTCGTTCTTTTCATTATAACTTCCTTCCACCAGTTTGTAGTTTTCTATTGTTATTTTAAACATGTTCATACTTTTAGAGTAAAAAAGTATAGTAATATAAACAAACAAATTTAAAGTCAGTTGCTACTCAATTCAAGAAAAATTTTATATTTGTTACTTTTTATTAAATAATTACATTTAATATAAATAAAGTAACATAACCTATGCGTTAAAACAGCTGTTCTACCACATAACTGATAACATAAAGTCAGCTGTTTTATGAAATCATAAGTTAACACTTATTTTATTTCAATTAGGATGAAATGACTATATAGCATACCTTGGCCCATATCAAAAGTTTTTCTCGCATATAAAACTAAAATTAATTCATAAAATTTAATTAATAAATTAATATTTGAAAAACCTGTATTACCGTTAGGTGTCATGCACTACAAGTTAAAAAAAAATATATTTAAACTTATTTGAAACAAAGAGTATTTTAATAACGATCGAAAATTTATGTATGTATATATATATATATATATATATATATATATATATATATATATATATATATATATATATATATATATATATATATATATAGAGAGAGAGAGAGAGTTAAATAAATAAATAAATATATATATATATATATATATATATATATATATATATATACAGTTTATACTATTAACAATTGCCCATTTCTACTATATATAAAAGTATTTGTAGTCTACTATATAAAAAGAGAAGGTGAACTAATAGAAGGAAGTGAAAAAATTACCTATCACTTCAAGTTCTCAGGTGGCACACTACAAGTTTAAAACAAATGTATTTAAACTTATTTGAAATGAAACGTATTTTATTAACTAGCTTAAATAAATAAATAAATATATACATATATATATATATATATATATATATATATATATATATATATATATATTTAATAAATTAAAAATATTTCAAAAACAAGAATACTTTTAATGAATATATTTATTCAAAGCTTTTCGCTGATAAAATAGTATAAGCATCTTCAGGAAAATAATTACCTAATAAAGATTTTTTATTAGATAATTATTTTCCTGAAGATGTTGATACTATTTTATCGGCGAAAAGCTTTGAATAAATATATTCATTAAAAGTATTCTTGTTTTTGAAATATTTTTAATTTATTAACTATATTACAAGAAAGCATATCACCATATTTAATATATATATATATATATATATATATATATATATATATATATATATATATATATATATATATATATATATATATATAGGATATATAAGGAGAATGTGAACTAATAGAAGGAAGTGAAAAATGACCTCTCGTAAATAATTTGGAATAGTGTAATCCGTGCTTGGTTAAACGCCATTACTTAGAACGATATTCATTTTGTCTCCTTTCATTATATTGTAATGTAATATTATTTACAAACATCTACCTGCTTCTAAGTCTGATGTGCTGCAATATACTACCTATAAATATATTTTCTCCGCACAAGTCTCCTTGAAAGATTATTTTAAAGAGCTACAGTAACTACTGGTTCTATATAGTGGCGTGTATCATTAGATCCATGAATGAAACCACTTTGCGCTGACCGGAGCAGCCTGCAGGTACTCGTCGTCCCTGAATTCCGAGTGAATTAAATTACGTAGGCATTTGCGCGGGAGTGGATATGCTTGCTGTCCCTACAAAACGTAAAGTATTACTCTGTGGCTTGTTTAGCATACTTGGAACTCAGCTTTATACTGGATGGACTTTCACGGTGAATCAAAAAGTGACAAAACAAGTAATATAAGCAAAAATGTTTTCAAGTCAATTCCTATTTAGGTCAACAGAGAAATTTTATTTTAGTTAGTTTTTAATAAATAATTACAATTATTATAAATGAAGTAACATAGCCTATGAGTTAAACAGCTGTTCTACCACATAACCTATAACATACAATCAGCTGTTCTATGAAATCGTATATTATCAATTATTTTAACTCAAATGGGACGAAATAAGCATATTGCATACCTTGCCCCTTTTGTAAAAGTTTTTTTCCCATATAAAACTAAATTTAATAAATAAATTAATATATTTGAAAAAAATCTGTTTTAACATCAAGTCTCACCCACGACAAGTTAAAAAAAAAATGTATTTGAACTTGATTTTATGAATGAAAATTATTTCATTAACGACTCATCATTTGAACAATGTGTGTATATATATATATACATATATATATATATATATATATATATATATATATATATATATAATGTGTATAAAATATATATACAATGTGTATATACGTATATATAATGTTAATTTTAATTGTTTAATATACCTGATGATGTTGGTAATGTTAGCCAACGAAAAGCTTTTGAATTGTAAAGTCAATTCATATACAGTATATATGTTCTTTATATAGCCTATATATCCTTGGATGAAATTTTTTTCTTCTTAAATATATAAGGTTGAACAATATTTTCATAAACAAGAATACAGATATATAGAACGAATTGAAAAAAAACTTATAAAACCATAGAGGTGACAGATATTTAAAAAAGGTTTTAGTCATGCAATTTTCTTTTAAAAACGTCTGGAAATTAATTAATAATGTAAATTTATACGACACCGACCGAGACAACGTTTTTGTCATCGTCTGTAAGTTTAAGCGTAAATATATCAAGAATCGTCATGAACAAAATAATCCTCAAATAATTCAAAGTTTAAATAATTACAAAACAAACTAAAACTAAGAGGAAGTAAATTTATTACATAAGCGCGTCTCAATGCCAGTGGAATTATCCTCAGTAAATCAACCACAAATGAGGTTTGTCAATGAAACTGTCTGATTAAATAAGTAAATTTGATTGCGTTTATGGCAGTTTTCTTTTGAAATAATAATACAAGCATAGGTGTAAATAAAGTGATGTAACAATGGACGGTGTAGCTCGTGTTCCCACATTGGAAAAGCGTTTTCGATTGCATTATAAGTTAAATAAAACTCCGCGGAATCGTCTAACCTCATATTTTGTATTGCAAAAGCGGATACGGTTACGTTTAGATAAAATATGTTTAGGTTAGGTTATGATAAAATGTTCTGAGATTTACTGACCCATATAGCTTCCATACTTACCTAAATCTTACAAATCGGTCTCCCCGATTCCCTCTAATCTCTGTGTTGAGCCTGCTGTTACACAACATAACCTATAACATACAATTAGCTGATATATGAAATCATATGTTAACAATTAGGCTGAGTACATACAGAAAACAACTGGTAATCGCAACGCAACGTAAACTTGAGTTGCTTTTTCACAGCATAAGCAGTTGCATACACATATTCATAGAGAAGTGATAGCAATGCGACTAGCGAGTGACACAGAAACTAGAGTTGCCCAAGTTATGGCATGCTGTAAACTCGTCGCTCAGTTTCTAAGTTGCCAGCAGTATTTGTTGTGTTGTGTAAGCGTTTCTCAAGAGTGATACCGTATTTAAATAATTATTATTTCTATTTGTATATTTTGTGTTTCTGTTTCTTTGAATAGTCTTTTATTATACTGCTATAGTGCGTCAGAAAAACAAAATATTGCTGGTTCTGGACATGATTTGTGTACCCAATAACTTCAAGACGATACGAATGATTACCAACAATTTGTTCAAAATATATAAAATAGGCACTGAACTATAAAATTTTATTTGTTTAAAAACTAATTTTTATTTCATTGTAATGTAACGTTATTTTAAGTTTTGCAGTTATACATAAAAATAAATACACAAACGAGCAATAATAGTTAGCTGATAACTATATGAAGCAACTGTGGCGTAATGTTTATTTTTAAATAAATAAAACCTCTAAACCACAAATAACATTTTATTTAAACCTTATGTACATTTCGATTGCCCAGCAATCATCTTCAGAGGTATTTAAAAAATACAACTAACTTTAAACAACATAATACAACAAATATATAGGCTTAAACCGGCAACTACTTCGCCACGCCCCTTATTTAAAAAAAAAATAATTTACTGCAACGTGATTGGTCGTACTAGTTTTTTAAATAAGGGGCGTGGCGAAGTAGTTGCCGGTTTAAGCCTATATATTTGTTGTATTATGTTGCTTAAAGTTAGTTGTATTTTTTAAATACCTCTGAAGATGATTGCTGGGCAATCGAAATGTACATAAGGTTTAAATAAAATGTTATTTGTGGTTTAGAGGTTTTATTTATTTAAAAATAAACTTAGCTGAGTGTTATTCTTAATCTTTGTGCAGCTGAAATTTATTTCTCCATCTTTCTTGCCAATTATTTGTTTTTTTCTTGATGTTATAAAATACACGACTTAAAAGGTAGTCGTAACTGCTATTGCTCATACGATAATGATTAAAAATTTGATCTGGGTAAATTCATGAATTTTGCAATATATTGACTTTTTCTCTCATTAATAACGTTATAAAGGTGGAGGCCTACCCTGAATGGTCTTTTTTTGTAACGTTTTTGTAGTTTCTTTCTTAAAGTATAGACAATCTTCCTCTGATGACGACATATCTGACAACTAAACTAGCAAATTTATATGAATAATCTTGTAAACCGACTAGCAACTTTTCTAATAGCAACTCAAGTTTACGTTGCGTTGCCGTCACCAGTTGCTTTCTATATGTCCGCAGCCTAAATGAACCATAAGATATTGCGTTAAGTTTCAATGCATTCCCAACTCAATTGTAAACATTTCCTCCATGAAAACAGATAACAAAATGCCCAGTCGCCCTTAGAGTTGGGGATATACGAAAGATGCACCTAGTGACCCTTGCGCCCATGGTTAAATGTGCGACCGTTGCGCATAAGTTACCCTAAATATAATTGCGTTTGGGAGACCCACATTATTTCCTGGATTATAGCCTCTATGGTTCCCAATCACACTTTACACAGGCTTTGGACAGGCTAAGTGATAGAAAAATAAGTTTCTCCATTATTTAGGCGTGTTTAAAATCAGCTGAAACGTCATTTTTATTTTTTTTTACCTTGCTAAATCACTGGATATCATGTTATTTTTATGTTTGTAATTTGATGTTATTAATGTTTTGTTTGTTTTTTATGAACTTAGAAGGCCTCTACTATTTACAAATATTGTTATAATTTTTAACGGTCTTCAGTTTAAACCTAGTCAAATTTTTGTAAATAGGCCAGAGTGCAAATACAAGTCTTATGCCATCATTTTCTTCGTATTTGTTGATAGTTTTATTAATGCGTATTTCCTTCGTCCAGTTTCATGTATGTGCATATTCTCCTCTTTCCTCAAAGGTTTAATTGTATCCTCATGTATGCGCTGGCTGCATTTTCCGCTTCAGTTTTGTAACAACTAGTCAATTCGTTGATTCTTTAGTAACTTTTTCAAAGGGTGTTGTTCAGTTTATTGCTCCGTCCTTCAGGTGGCGCAAATGTCGCTGGGTGCAACTGACGCGACATCCTGGAGTTGGATCTATTTTTCCGGGTCCTTTAGATGGAGCGTAAAACAACGTTACGTAGTTTACCTATTTAGGATTCGCAGACATTTATTTCCTTTAGCCACATAAGCCATTTCGGCCAGAACGATTTACCGGCCGATGTAGAAAGTTATCAGGATTACGAAACAAATTATAAAAACATTAAAAGTTTTTAAAAAATAGCTATTTTAAAAAAAATTCCTCTCCACGGCTCACGTGAAACGTTACTATTTCAACGTTCTGAGTTGATATTTTTGAACTAGTAACTCGCAAAATGCTCGAAATGTAATTCAATTTGCTGAGTTCATAGATTGTACATACTGTATTTAAAAAAAATTAACTTTAACAAAGCACTATTAGCCCCACGTTTCACCCGGCATACAAACGTTATAGAATTATAAAACTCGCACAATCTTATTTTTTGCAATATTAAGTTTGGACAAAACAAACACTTACAGACCCTATTCGACGCGCAAAACAGATAATATTGCATTGAACATTTAAATTTTGTTGTCATAGTTTAATAATCTATAAAGTTTCTGTGCCGGGTGAAACGTGGTGGTAATAGTGTTTTGTTAAAGTAGATTTTTTTTTAATTTGTAATATTTTTAGAGTCAACAGCCGGTTTAATTTAGTTTCGAAGCATTTTTTTTACTTACTACCTCAGAAATAAAAAGCCAAAACGTTGAATTAGTAACGTTTCAAGTGATCTGTGGAGAGTGAATTGCTATTTTCATTTTTTTAAAAAATTTTTGAGGCATGAGCGGAAGTTTTTAAAAATTTGTTCGTATCCGTTATGAGTATCTGCATCGGCCGGTAAAAATGGTTTTTTTGCCGAAATTGCTTGTGTGGTTAAAAGAAATAAATACCGATTTGCGTATTAACTTAATATAAAAATGTTGAGGTTATATCCGTTGTCTCATTGGTAAAAATCACAGATGGCCTAATCTTCATAGATAAGGAAGAACATAAATAAACAGATTAACCAGAGTAAATTGTCGACACAGATTATGAGTCATAGATTTATTTATACAAACCGCACACTCATGCCCAGACGGAAATGGCTTACCAAAGTGGCCCACCATGTTAAACATTGTATAGTTTTAGATTTTGTGACCTGACCGTAACATGTTAACGTTCTACTTAATCGCAGAGTTTAAAAATTAAAAAAAAAAAATTTTTATCATAAGGTCAGGGAAGAGTCGAGTACATCTGCTGTCCAACTAAAAATTGACCTCTCTCAGCAATTTTAGCCCTTGCCCTAATTAAGTGACGTTCGATTTACTCCATTTCCTGAACTTATCAATGATACATGTTAGAGTTATCTGTTGGACTTCCACACGGTCTCCCAAAGTCCAAAATGTGCTGCTAGTATATGAGGTGATGTATTTCTCCGTCCGATATTTAGACCTTTAATTTCACTAAACATTTGTAAATGTTTATAAACTTGCCTATAGTAGCACTTACTTATATTTGTTGAGGACGGCCTTTTTGGGAGATGTGTTCCATTGTCAAGTCAGACTGTAACTGATCTCAAGGTTTATGTAGGCTAGGGTGTTAGGGTGGGGGTGGGATATTATGGTGGTGTAAATGTATTTTGTGAGTATTAGGAGTTATGATGTCAAAAAGTGCGCGTGAGTTGTACCTAACCTAACCTAACACCTTAATCTACGTAAACCTTGAGATCAGTTACGGTCTGAGTTAACAATGGGATACCGAAACGGCCGTCCTCAACAAATACAATTAAGTGCTACTGTAGGCAAGTTTATAAACATTTACAAGTGTTTAGTGATAACTAGTAGCTCACGTAAAGATGGAATCAACAAATATGAACTTTAATTTCACTTGAAAAACTCATTCTATAGGGAGAGGAGGAAAGCCGTTAGACGAATTCGAAGGGATAAATGAATGGTACAATGGAGAGAAAAGGCTAGATATGGAGGACAATGCACTAGAAGGAAAGCAGAAACCGTTACTGGTTCACGTGTGCGTGCGTAAAGTAAAAATTAATAATATTTGAAGAACAGGTCCTTTAGTTTTATAATAAAGGGAACCTGTGATCAGAAAATATATGAAATTATGACTAGATGTAATTTTTCTCTTTGTTATTTTTCGACACCTGCATGTAGCCAATGACGTCAAACTAACGACCTTTACTGAACATATGCGTTTAAACATCGATTCAAGTATTATTTGTGCAAAAATAACGTCAATAGTATGCCATCTGTAATACGACCATGTGGCAACTCTCATACGGATAAATCGATTATAACAAAAACCGGTACAGTAACTCTTAAAAACATACAGATGGTAATGAAACTGTGTTCGTAGCACGTACTGTACATGAATACGCTGAGTGTAATGAATTTAGGCTCTTTTATATTCATTACTTTTGTTATACCGAGTGCGCCAAAATAAACAGTACTGAAACTGAATTCTCTCAGATATAGGATCATTGTTGGTTGTTTTATATGAGTCCTCAGGAGACTTTGTTATGATCGAAACCTGCTTTTTCGTTCACAATGGTTCCAGCAACATGGCGCAACCAGCCACAATGCCATAGACAACATTGCTTTCCTTCACGAAACGTTTGGCAAACGCGTTATCTCCCTTAGAGTAATCTTTCCTTGCCCAGCCCACTCCCCCGATCTTACACCCCTTGACGCCTATGTCTGGGGAATGATGAACCACCAACCACCTTCGTCCAACTACAGGAAAAATAACCTTGTGTATAGCGAGCATGAAACAACCCCTCTTCACCACAATGATGCAAGACTTCAAGAACGGTGCGAGTGTTGTCTCAAATTGAATGGAGATTATGTAGAAAATGTTTATACCCGAGTCTAACCGATTTAACTTCTTTTTAATTGTATGTATTTGTAGTCAATACGGCTTTAAACGGGTCTAAATGCTGATTCTCTTAGAATTCTTTTCAAATAGAACAAGCTCTCTTTACCCAGCCTACTCCTTCGATCTTACACCACCTGACGCCTACGTCTAGGGTATAATGAAGGAGATTTTCCGCGAAGACCCAGACCACCATCGTTTAACTACAGAAAAAAAACATGTGTATAACGAGCGTGAAACCACCCATCTTCACCAAAATGATGCAAAACCTTCAAGAACGGTGCAAGTGTTGCCTCAAATTGAATGGAAGAGGTTATACATAACATGTTTATACCCGACTATAACAGATTTAGCTTCTTTTTACTTGTATGTGTTTATACTGTTTATTTCGGCGCACACGGTATAAGCACGCACAGATCAAGCCTCACAGATTTAAGCCAACACTAGACCAGTTTCTAGAAATATAACCAGCTCTTGGTCTTGAGCTTTTAACTATAACAGTGGCTTATATAGACAAAAACGTCTGGTGTTGTTCCCAACAACCACAACAGGGGCTCCTGTGGAGCTCTCCTAGGAACATTTCGGATATTATTGACTTGAAAACACAGGTTCTAGCTATATTTTGGGTTTAGTTTAAATGATAGTTAATTAGATATGAGAATGCATTGTGTTCTCTTGTTGAGAATACACAGTAGAAAGTTTGGAAGATCAGCTTATATAAAAATATTATTAGTCGTGTATCTAGTATTTTTGTTTTTGACACAAGCTCCTGAGAACCCCCCTCTTATATACGCCCTTATATAAACCGATCACATGTCGGAGCTAAATCTAATCAAACTAGATTTTTGCGCCAATTATTCTCTACTGTAACAGAATTACTAACAACTATCGTAGAATTGATTAAGCAATAGAAATTTCAGAAGGACGCTCGTAAATGCAAAAATATGCGTGAAGTTTCCTGCACCTCAGGAAGTCCGAGAAGTGTTTCCTGCGCCTCAGGATGACCGAGAAGTCTGTGCAGGAATTCCCACTGCATCACTTGTAATCGATACGGTTTTGTCTATATCGATAGCTGTTGGAATTTCTTTTAGTTGTATAGATTGATTTCAAATTCCGCGTAGTGATAAACAAGTAAAACTTTTGTTTTAATCAGTTTTAAAGACGAAGAGCTGGATGACAGGTGCTCGGGTATACACGATCGTTCCCTCTCTCGAAAGATATAAAAGCTTGTGTGTTATCTTACTTAGTAACACTTGAACAGTTAATCCGTTTGTAATGAAACGTGATACCATTAGGAATATTTTGTAGTCGGAAAGATTAAATTACTTCTCTTTCCTTATAGAGTGGGGTCCCTTTACTAGTTATTTCAGTATCTATCACAACATGGATAACCCAATCGAAACTTATAGTTTGAGAAGGGAAAGAAAAAGAAGTTGTAGATTGTAAGCCCCCCCCCCCTAAGTCTTTCAATTTGCTCCGCCTAAATCTTTCAACTTGCTCTGGAGCTAAATTTTACAACTTTCTCCACACTTATTTTTTCAACTTTTTCACTAAAAGTCTTTCAAGTTTTTTCACCCCTAAATATTTTACCTTTCTCCGCACCTAAATTTTTCCCCTTGCTTCGCTCCTAAATCTTTCAACTTTCTACGCACTAAATCTTTCACCTTGCTCCAGACCTAAATCTTTCAACTTTGTCCACATCTAAATCTTTCAACTTTCTCCGCTTCTAAAGTGTGTTTTAATTTGTTTTATTCAATTATAATGTTTGTTCAATATTTTCATTCGAAACAGACAAATTCTTTAAAGATAATTGACAAGAATTGGTTTTATTTAATTCAAAATTTTAAGCGCATATAGGAGGCCTACATACGCAGACAGAAAATTGATTGATCGGGTTTGTGGATATAATGTGGATATGATGTAATAAAGTATATATTAATTAGAGGATACCAAATAATCCTCTATCTATGTGTGGGAATGTTTTAAAATTTGGATTAAAAAACGATTTAACTTCGCTTGAACTATATTTGGGAAATTTTGCATTCATATAATCTCGGATCGACTCACAAATATGAAACATTTGAAGAGTTACCAAATGTTTTTTTGGATGCCTTATAGTTAACCAACTAATGAGAAGTATTGTCGATTAAAAATTATTTTTATTACTGGTAAAATCCACAAGTAAGATGTTTCGGTAAAACGTTCAGTGAAAAGGTCTTCTGGAATATTTTAGTACTAAGACTTGGGCCACAGATCAGCCCTACGTACACATTAATACTACTTATGATACACTCGCGATAGTACTACTCCTAGATTATATTGCTCTTTAATTTGTTTTTATAATGTTTTGTCTTTCTGTTAACTTTACCTTAAGATAACATTTGTCCTTGGCCAAACACCTTGAAGGTCAATCTGTTATCAGTTAGTTTAAGGCTGTTGATAAGCTAAACCTTCTTCCGTTATCGAGGTTCTGATAAACAATTGTTATGAGCGAAAGCTATGGGCTTCAGAACAAATGTAAAGTATTGCTATATAGTCTGGGTGTGAGCAATTTTACACTAACAGGTTAATCCGTTACAGAGATTGGGGTAGGTCTAAAGATAAGTATTGCTGAACTGCCTCAGCGTCCAGTTCCTGAACTCTGAGAGGGATTCAGGTAGCAGAAATGGAACTACTGCCTGCCTTAAACATGTATTTGTCTCGGGAAAATGTCTTGGACATCCGTTACTGAGAGTGGGGTAGGTCTAAAGTTGGCACAGTCAATATTGTTATCAATAGACATTTATTTAACATGGCATAATCAATATTGTTATCAATAATCATGTGTTTGAAATTCCACAATCATTAAGTTTAGCAATAACCATGTCTTTAACTTGGCAGAATCAATATTGTTATCAATAATCATGTGTTTGACATGGCACAACCATTAGGTTTATCAATAACCATGTCTTTAACTTGACACAATCAATATTGTTATCAATAATCATGTGTTTGACATGGCATAATTATTATGTTTATCAATAACCATGTCTTTAACTTGGCACAATCAATATTGTTATCAATAATCATGTGTTTGTCATGGCACAACCATTATGTTTATCAATAATATATTAATATTATTATCAATAAACATGTGTTTAACTAGGTAGAATCATAATGTTTATCAATAACCTTCTCTTTAATTTGGCACAATCAATA
>JBAIZL010000001.1:301674500-301717000 GCA_036971475.1 Prosapia bicincta | reverse complement strand
CACGTAGGTTATTACATTATATTCTGAATATTGTTAACACCAGGCAATATAAAAAAAAATTAATATTATACATGTTAATATTATATATATATATATATATATATATATATATATATATATATATATATATATATATATATGACATAATCACAATCCAGTCAACTGCCAAAATAGAAAGCGAATTCTCTTGCAATTCCCTATCTATACAGTAATGGTGATGGTATACTATTTTTGTATGTCATTATCTATTCGTTTTCTTTTTTCGTTTCTAATTAAGAAAGCTGATGGTGGTCTACATTCCTCAATCTATCCATCTTTTGTAATGATTCATTATGCAAGGAATCTTTCTCTTATAATTTCATATATGTCTCAAGCTATGGGATAGTTGGCTCAGTGGCAAAGAGCTGAATTTCAAACATGTAGTTATTCAGTTCTAATCCAACCTGGTCATTAAGTGTTTTTATTTTTAAATAATGAACAAATTTTTCAAAAAAATGTATACATATATATATATATATATATATATATATATAACTGCTCAGGTTATATATATACATATATATATATATATATATATATATATATATATATATATATATATATATATATATATATATATATATATATATAGAGAGAGAGAGAGAGAGAGAGAGAGTTAATAGAAGGAATTGAAAAAAGGGTATTATTAAATAGTTTTGATTAGCTAATGAATATATTAATTTATTTAAATATTGTTAAATATCTATACAAATAATTCAATATAATTGTAAAAATACATTAATTAATAGTAGACCTCTTTATATTTAGGCTGGAGTCAGAGCCTGATAGCAGTAAAGGCCTATAAAGTGATACCTAACTGCAGGATCAGGTTAATAGTTTGTTTAGGTTTTACGAAGCTGTGCCTACGTTTGTAACACTCCATCCCTAACATATTTTGGGTGAGGTTGAATTGGGCCCATAGTCAGTTCGGAGGTAGTGTCGAATTGGGTCCATACCATTACAATGACCTACAAAATGAAATGCTCGCATCTCCCTCAGCTTTAAATACATTCAAATATCTCCTTTTACATCAATATAAATAGTCGTGTAATAATATTTTATGTTATATGCGCACAAAATGATAAACCCCCTGACCACACCATTGCCAGGGGCCATTGGAACACTTCAGCATGTCACCGTTATAGGGCTAACAAAAACAGACACGTAATGGAATTTTCGCTTGACCTGGGGTGCATTATGTTTTTTAGTAGGATTATTCGTAAGTTTAAATAATAATTAAAAGATGAAAGTACAGTTTTTCTAATAAATATTATATTTCTTAATGATTTAGTAAAATTTTATTGTATTTATTTGCTTATATTATGTTTTAATTTTTAATTCTATCGTACATTAAATAAAAACGAATGTCTGATCACTTAACAAAACTAATGTTGCCCGACTGATTAGGGGCCCAATTCAAGCCCGACCCGTTGAGGGTTGACGGTAATCCGCCTAGGAATGTTTTTACCGTGGGCCTAGAACGGTAAAGCGCACATCGCAAAGATCACAATCATGACGTATCACATTTATCCGGGCTAAATCCACCACGAGGACTACTGCAGTACCCCTTAATAGCACGATGCAATGCGCAACGCTCTACTTCCAACGAAACCAAAATTATACGTATCTGTTCCTTCCGCATACGATCAATACACTGTAAACAGATGTTTGCTTTAGTCACAGATGCACTCCATGTGTTATAAACGCAATATGTAAGAATAGGGTCACCTTTAAAGAACGTCTACTCCTTTGTCCAAAGTAGGCAAGTAGGTCGATAAAACGCCAATGCGATTTTATTTAAACAGCTGTTTTAATGTCAAATGCATCGCGTGACAGCTAGACAAAGAGGTTGGTATTGTATTACCAAAACAAAGAATCCTTTGAGTTTCGGGAATTCTATACCTTTGTCATCTATCCGGGAGAACGTTATTGGCTTGAATAATACACCAACATTTATTGCGGGGTCTTTCTCACTCAAGTTCTTAAAGTTTCAACGGTAAATGTACAATAAAATAATAATAAATATAAATATAATAAATAATTGATGTAATAAT
This sequence comes from Prosapia bicincta, assembly GCA_036971475.1. NCBI lineage: Eukaryota > Metazoa > Arthropoda > Insecta > Hemiptera > Cercopidae > Prosapia > Prosapia bicincta. Next base: position 301,714,907 of record JBAIZL010000001.1, on the reverse strand, counting down.
CATTACAGATTTTTTAAATCTAATTTGTTATTATATATTTGAGTGTATTTGTCTGCCTTTCCTGAAATTACAATATTATCCTTTGTTTACGAGTTTCGGAATGACTACATTTTCAAAACTTAAATAGTATCATCTAATATACCCATCTTCACTTCTTTTAGAAATATTTGTATATATTCAAGAAGAGTACTATTTAACTTTTGAAAATGGAGTCAATCCGAAACGCGTCAACAAAGGAAAATATTGTAATATTAGGAAAGGTAGAAAACTGTACTCGGATATGTACAAATATTAATAACCGAAGTGCAGATGAGTATATTAGGAATTTCAAATAGTTTATCGTTAAACAGTAGAAACAAAACAGTGCGAGAAGAATTGTAATAAAATGACTGGGTATAATAGTACAAGGCATAATACAGAGTACAGAGTATAACAAATATCCCTTCCGAGAGAACAGAGAGCTAATTTATACACCCGGCAAAATTTCAAGAATTAGAAGACATTTTATGCCATTGTAAAGGCTAAAACTAGACAGAATGTAATAAAATGAGTAAATTAAATTTGTTCCTAATTTCAATACATTATAATTTTACAGAGCGCTCAATATTTAATGTAAGTACACAAAAAAGGAAAAATGGCCCCTTTTAATCTAAATTAAGTGATATTTTGTTATTGATGGTTTTTAAAGTTAATTCATGAATATAGCTAAAATATTAATAACCGAAGTGCAGATGAGTATATTAGGAATTTCAAATAGTTTATCGTTAAACAGTAGAAACAAAACAGTGCGAGAAGAATTGTAATAAAATGACTGGGTATAATAGTACAAGGCATAATACAGAGTACAGAGTATAACAAATATCCCTTCCGAGAGAACAGAGAGCTAATTTATACCCCCGGCAAAATTTCAAGAATTAGAAGACATTTTATGCCATTGTAAAGGCTAAAACTAGACAGAATGTAATAAAATGAGTAAATTAAATTTGTTCCTAATTTCAATACATTATAATTTTACAGAGCGCTCAATATTTAATGTAAGTACACAAAAAAGGAAAAATGGCCCCTTTTAATCTAAATTAAGTGATATTTTGTTATTGATGGTTTTTAAAGTTAATTCATGAATATAGCTAAAATATTAATAGGATTAGGGTGATAAAATGAACAAAGCTATACAAATTGATGTGACTGTCGCTGATGAGGATTGACTCCAGCAAGTCTATAACGGATTTTGGAATACACCAAAATATATATTCTAGGAATGTGATAGTGAATGTGGTGAATGAGACTTGTAAATTCAAACAACAAGAATTATATTTTATCTTCTTATAATGAGTTATTAAATGGAAAAACAAGTAATATAAACATATTTCAAAGTCAATTCCTACTTTGTTAAAAAAAATATTTTAGTTACTTTTTATTAAGTAATTATAATTAATATAAATAAAGCAACATAACCTATGCATTCATACAGCTGTACTAGCACATAACCTTTAACATAAAATCAGCTGTTTCATGAAATCATATGTTATCACTTATTTTAAGCCAGATGGGATGAAAAGCTGTATTGCATACCTTGCCCCTCTTGTGAAAAGTTTTTTTCCCATATAAAACTAAAATTGTTTAATTAAATTTAATTATTGAATTAATAATTTTTTTTAAAACAAAATAGAAAGGGAAATTATTTATTAAAATTAATTAATGTAATTTAGTTATTTAATTGTTATTTAAAAAACTGCATTAACATTAAGTGCCGTTCACTACAAGTTTATACAAGTTTATTTGAACTTGAGTGTAGGAATAAAAAGTATTAATTTTATTAGCAATTGAATATTTGAAGAAGATTTACATAAGGAACTAATAGAAGGAGTTGAAAAAAAAACTTCTTTTGATTCATATTATTTATTAGAACTAAATTGTCGTTTATAGTTAACCCAACACGACAAGCAATCCCCAGAAGCCAGGAGGAAATGACTAAGTTTCTAAACATAGTTCAAGATATGTAAGCTTATCTCGCGCATGCGCGTTACGCTTTATAGCTAGCGTTTAGTGGATAGTTTTTCAGTGATGTCATGAGCGCCAGCTGGGTGAAATTTCTTGTAATTTAAACGTAACCTGGTTACCTGGTACAGACTGGCCTCCATGAAGCAATGATAGTAAGGAATCGATCACCACAGCATCAGGTAATAATGGCCCTAGAAAACTAAGGTAAACCTTTTGTAAACGGAATCAAATTGCCACTTAACTAAAAATAATAACTATTTGCTGAATTACGACTAAAGTAAATTAATGAAAACATTCCGAGACAAAATGTTTTTCACATCCGTCGTGCCTCGTACCATTGGTGAAGATCGCTTTACGATCGAAAACGTCATGTCTCAGTAAAGTTTTTATTACGATGACTACGTGTTCCGAAAACCGTTATTTTACTTAATACAGTTATAAAACTCCATTCGTCACCAACACGGGGCTAATTTGGTCATTTAAAACAAACTTAGTAAAATATTACTCTCTGTAACAAACTAAACACCAAAATACAAACCAAAGTTTCTAAAGGTCAATTCCTACTTAAATCAACAAAGAAATATTTTATTTCAGTTACTTTTTATTAAATAATTACAATTAATATAAATAAAGTAGCATAACCTGTGCGTTAAAAAGCTGTTCTACCACATAACCTACAACATAAAATCACATGTCTTATGAAAACATATGATTTTGCTTATTTTAAGCCCAATGGGACGAAATATTGTGAAACTTACCCCTTTCGTTAATTTTTTTCTTTCATATAATTTCGTTAATTTTTTTCTTTATATTTAGATTTCTAAATATAATTAATTAAATTTAATTAATGACTTAATATTTGAAAGTCTATTAACGACAAGTGTCTTCCAATACAAGTTTGAAAAAAATGTGTTTGAACTTAAGTGGATGAATAAAAAGTATTTGTTTAATGATTGAAAATTATAGGGAGAGTGAGAAGTAGTAGAAGGAATTGAAAAAGACGGTGGTTGCCGAATCTTTGCACATGCAAGCCTTTACTGGATTTTATAGAGCTTTTGCAATGTGTACTATTTTGTAAAAGATATTACAAAAGACAATAATTAAATGCCTACTTATAATCAATGCCATTTTTTAATTCTAGTTTCAAGAGCAAAAAACCACTGATTTACATTTGAATAATGTAGCCGATGAAGAGTCTCAACCAAGCTATGGATCACACAACCCATTGCTAACCCCACAACCGGAGGAACTTTTATGAGTCGTCCTTAGAACCAAATAGGAAAAACTTACTAGCTAACGCCGACCCTTGGCTGTTGAGCCATTTGGTGACCTGCTGACCAGTATAGACGAACAAGAGGGCCATCATCTCCGGAATGGTCAAGAGCATTGCATTTCATCAGATGATCCGCATCTATCGTATCGTGTCCACAGAGATGGCTTTCCGGTGTTGAGACCACACCGATGGGTGGCCAGGTAGTGGCATACAGCTCGTGGAAGTCTGTGGTCGATGGGGCCTGTGGAGACAAGGGTTTCCCATTATCTTCCTGGTGATGGCTGTGAGATGGCCCAGTCGATAGTTGCGTTGATGAGGGTCTTCGTGCTTTGCAACGAGGGCATACAAATGGGTTGTGCCATGGGTGTGCTATTTTGGCCAGAAAGTCTATCCTCTCGTTTCCATAGATGCTAACATGGCTTGGAATCCATTGTAAAGTTGTATGCCATCCTTTATTTTCCAGGTGTTCCAAGGCTTTTCTTGTTTCCATTGTTCTTTTGCAGCCTGTATCCGTATTGGGCGATAGGTTTCGGATAGCCTCTTGTGTGTAGGGACTATTTTGTTTAGTTCAGCTGCTATTTCTCCATCGTAGTTGCTCTGGGGAGCTCCCACTGCTAGGTATCCCTCAATAGGAAAACCTGTTCCTCACTATTTTCTTAGTATTCTTGACAATAAAAATGCACCTCCTTTTATAAATAACCTAATTCCCCACGTCACGTTTACATTTATACAAACCGTGTGGAATCCTTATATTACGGTAGTTGTGAACAATAGGTAGTTTGTCAGGTTTGTATGCTAGATCTAGGCTACTTGCTTATGGCATTTACTACATTCCTACAGTTGAGTGTTATTATGTGAAACGTGTGCTTTTCTCTCTTTAGGCTTTTTAAATAAATACGAATAAAAGTATGGCGAATCTGTAATACGGGAAATATAGGCTATTTATTATACTGGATGTGTAAATTTAAATAATTGTACGAAGTCGACCAACGCCGGATGAGTTATTCAAGCATTTAAGGTCACTACTCACTCATAGTTTTTGTATTCACAATTTTAACGACAATTGTACAAATGCTTCTGTAACCTACTTTGTGAAACCGCATCGGGCAGGAGAAAGACTCAATACGCAGATCCGGAGGTTCCAATCTGTTATATAGATACAGAGGCTTAAATAACACATTAGTCGAGCAAGCACAAACTTGAGTTATGTAAGAAAATAAGTTGGAAGCTAATAACGAAAACGTCTGGATGCAGTAGTGCCTAACCTTCGCCCGGCGTGTCCCAACGCCTGGAGGGCCAGGGAAAAGTCAAATCACAGGCTTGAATAACACAATGGCCATAGTCGAGCAAGCACAAACTTGAGTTATGTAAGAAAATAACTTGGAAGCTAATAACGAAAACGTCTGGATGCAGTAGTGCCTAACCTTCGCCCGGCGTGTCCCAACGCCTGGAGGGCCAGGGAAAAGTCAAATCACAGGCTTGAATAACACAATGGCCATAGTCGAGCAAGCACAAACTTGAGTTATGTAAGAAAATAACTTGGAAGCTAATAACGAAAACGTCTGGATGCAGTAGTGCCTAACCTTCGCCCGGCGTGTCCCAACGCCTGGAGGGCCAGGGAAAAGTCAAATCACAGGCTTGAATAACACAATGGCCATAGTCGAGCAAGCACAAACTTGAGTTATGTAAGAAAATAAGTTGGAAGCTAATAACGAAAACGTCTGGATGCAGTAGTGCCTAACCTTCGCCCGGCGTGTCCCAACGCCTGGAGGGCCAGGGAAAAGTCAAATCACAGGCTTGAATAAGTCTGATGTAAATAAATAACTACAATTGAATATCACAAAGGATTAATCAAAGGCTATCTATCGAAGAATGTTTTCTTTATAAATTCCAGTCAGACAATCGCACATAACAATTGCCATCCTGTGTTACTTCAGTTGTAGCACTGTGATGCGGAAGGTAATATGGAACCCTTGCTTTACATTGACAATGTAGTCGGTGAAGAGTGATCCAACCCATCGGTAAAGCCACAACTGAAGGAACATGTCTTAGTCAGAATCTAACAAGTAGACCTGTCCCATACAGTAGGAAATAAGAATTTAGTCATGCCTTGATGAAAGCTGATGCAGGTAGCTTATATTCTAATAAAACATTAAAATCAATAATTATAAACAAATAAAACCTCCTAAACCACAAAAACGTTTTCATTTACGTACTGATGTAAATTTCGATTCCAAAGTAGTCATCTTCAGAGGAAATTACAAGACTCTTGTAGTAAGTCTTGAAAAGTCAATAATTTCCTCTGAAGATAATTGCTTTGCAATCGAAATGTACATTAGCATATGAATATAAAAAGTGTGGTTTAATAGGTGATATCTATTTATAATTAAAAAAGTATACCACAGTTGCTCCAAATTATTAAAAAGTTAATGACACATCAAAATTAAACAATGAGTAGTTTGGAAGACAGTTCGAATCAGTGGGCACAAACCTCCAAAAGTGCAAACTTGAATGAAGTATATTTCAGCTAAAAGAAACATTTCACATTACAGGTTTCAATAGAGCCCTATAGAGACCAAACCTATAGCTAACATTCAAGAACAAAGAAGTTTTTAAGAAATAGTAATTGTTTAAAATAAGAATAAGAAATTTTGACGCAAAGATTCTGTCCCTAATCAGCAATATACCACTCGAGCCTCATGAACACTTATAGAGCGCACTCAAGTAAGTTATATCATTATGTAATATATAACACTTGAATCTCAAGCATCTATATCGTCAGACAAACACGTTCTAATGTATGCTAGCAATTACGGTATTTATTAAGGGCAAACTACAAGGTCGTAACGATGCTTCAAGGCAGCAGACGTGTTGCACTTCTGTGCATGCAGAAGAAAAGTAGGGAGTTTTGCGGCACTGACGCTGGCTAGGGGCTGAACAAACCGATCTCTGTAAGGCAGTTGTGTCCAGCCAGACATTAAGTGATTGATCCCTACTTCACCAACCAGGTGTTTTTATGATAATAACTCTCGTTATCCTATATTATAAGGATATCCTATCACCCAGGGTTCCTGCATGAGCTATCTATCCGGACAGGGTTCCTTTCGCATTAAAATTTTTATAACATTTATTGTTATAAATAATTGTTGTAAATACAACTTAATTATAAATCAATTAATATTTCTTTTTTATAATGTACTAGCAGAGTACCCGTCCTTCGTATGGGGTTGACGTATATTTGTAATGATTTAATTTGTATTTGGGTTGAATTTAATTTACTGAAATTAAGTCCCAAATATATCAAAATATAGTTTATAAACTCACCGATTACTGTCTTTTAAAACCAAGAAAAGGAAAAATTCTGCTTGTATTATGACATTTGTAAAGTATAACTAACCTTGAAACATGAATAAAAACATTTCAGGTCAATTACTATCACCTGTTTAGTTGGGTTTGAAAATAATTGTTACAGATGATTACAAACACATTTACTATCAGCTGATAGATAATTGAGTGTTAAGGGAGTTTTCGAGGTGCCGTGATGAATTTTTAAATAAAAATAGGTCTATGTGTTAACCAGGGACTCTAAAAATGTCCATGCAAACGTTTAGCTCAAATGGGTTCAGTAGTTTATACGTGATTGAGTATAACAAACAAACACACACACACACACACACACACACACACACACACACACACACACACACACACACACACACACACACACACACATCACAAACACACACACACGCGCGCGCGCGCGCGCGCGCACACACACACACACACACACACACACATCACAAACACACATCACAAACACACACACACACACACAAACACACACAAACACACACACACACACACACACACAACATTAGATTTTTATAATTATATTAGTATTGATTTCTTTCCACTTTTGGTTTCAGTTTCGACAGTTTTTTCGGGTAGTATTATCCCTCTATTCTTGCTGAATTTTGCTACAACGATATATTTCTCTCTCCATTGACTTCAGCAGACCCTCCATTAGCAGCGGACCATTCTTCTTTATTTCCCCAATCTTGTCACGGAGCTATGGGTTGACATTTCCCGATGACGTCACACACAGGTGACTACTTCATAGGCGAATCCTCACTCATGATCTTATGATCGTTATTGCAGCTCATATTTTGTGCCCATAACCAAATCCGAAGCCTTTTGAAATATTTTCCTTCGTAAGCAGTAACTCTCTTCAGATAATATTCGCCTTAAACCACCTACATAATTAAATAATAACTGCTTCTGGAAAGAGGCTTTGTGACGTCATTTTTGCTTGCTGGAGTGTCTATACGTCACTACACAAATACCCAAGGTTTCTAACTGCGTGTACGCTGGAACTCTTGTTAGCCATCCTTGACCTGAGTAACACTTAACTGAACGTTAAATTAATCGAGGTTTAAACAAGACTTGTCATTGTTTCGAGTACTATCAACGTATCAATGTTTCTATTCTATCAAATAGAACTAACAGCCTATCTTTGACTTATTTCCCATCAGGCTTTTGTACTTGGGCCAAACGTTAGACCCTGCAGGTTTCGGTTTCACTATAGTCAGATAGTTAAGTTTTTGCGTGTTATCTAAGCTTTTATCGTAGTTTTTGCTTTCATTGATTGAGAAAGTGGCCGTTTGTCCTTGAAGCTACATCGTCTATATGTAAACAACTCGATACGCTAATTAACAAGTCCATGTGAGGATTTTGTTTGTTTTGCAACATCACAAGACCAACTTTCATACGAGCGTATTAAAACCCAAGTAATTTAAAGCCATGTTTTACAAACGAAGTGTGGCCTATGCTGCAGTATTAGGAGAGAAAACGACAAAAAACTGTTTAAAACAACCAGTTTGAAAGAAATCTTTAAATAACTAATCAACGTCCCTAAGGAAAGACGGACAATTAAGGGACATTAAATAATTTATAACTATCAAGACATTTACAAACAACAAAACCCTTGCTTTTTATAAATAGCTAAGCAAACATGTCTCGGTAATTACGTTATCTAAATATTAACTGATAATTAAGTGACTGGTAAGGCTTGAATAGGCCAAAGTATATTCTAAGTCCAGTATTCACCATTCCTCACCCCTATTAAAAGCAGGTGCACTTATTAGTTCACTCTCTCCATTAGTTCCTTCTATTAGTTCACACTCTCCAACAGTACTTTCTATTAGTTCACACTCTCCATTAGTTCCTTCTATTAGTTCAAACTCTCCATTAGTTCCTTCTATTAGTTCACACTCTCCAACAGTACTTTCTATTAGTTCACACTCTTCATTAGTTCCTTCTATTAGTTCACATTCTTCATTAGTTCTTTCTATTAGTTCACACTCTCCATTAGTTCTTTCTATTAGACCACACTCTCCAATAGTTCCTTCTATTAGTTCACACTCTCCAATAGTTTCTTCTATTAGTTCACACTCTCCATCAGTTCCTTCTATTAGTTCAAACACTAAATTAGATCCTTCTATTAGTTCACACTCTTAAATAGTTCCTTCTATTAGATCATACTCTCCATTAATTCCTTCTATTAGTTCACACTCTCCATCAGTTCCTTCTATTAGTTCACACCCTCCATTAGGTCCTTCTATTAGTTCAAACAGTAAATTAGTTCCTTCTATGAGTTCACACTCTCCATCAGTTCCTTCTAATAGTTCACACTCTCCATTAGTTCTTTCTATTAGTTCACACTCTCCATTAGTTCCTTCTATTAGTTCACACTCTCTATTAGTTCCTTCTATTAGTTCACACTCTCTATTAGTTCCTTCTATGAGTTCACACTCTCCATCAGTTCCTTCTATGAGTTCACACTCTCCATCAGTTCCTTCTATTAGTTCACACTCTCTATTAGTTCCTTCTATTTCTATTAGTTTCTTCTATTAGTTCACACTCTCCATCAGTTCCTTCTATTAGTTCAAACACTAAATTAGTTCCTTCTATTAGTTCACACTCTTAAATAGTTCCTTCTATTAGATCATACTCTCCATTAATTCCTTCTATTAGTTCACACTCTCCATCAGTTCCTTCTATTAGTTCACACCCTCCATTAGCTCCTTCTATTAGCTCAAACAGTAAATTAGTTCCTTCTATTAGTTCACATTCTTCATTAGTTCTTTCTATTAGTTCACACTCTCCATTAGTTCTTTCTATTAGACCACACTCTCCAATAGTTCCTTCTATTAGTTCACACTCTCCAATAGTTTCTTCTATTAGTTCACACTCTCCATCAGTTCCTTCTATTAGTTCAAACACTAAATTAGATCCTTCTATTAGTTCACACTCTTAAATAGTTCCTTCTATTAGATCATACTCTCCATTAATTCCTTCTATTAGTTCACACTCTCCATCAGTTCCTTCTATTAGTTCACACCCTCCATTAGGTCCTTCTATTAGTTCAAACAGTAAATTAGTTCCTTCTATGAGTTCACACTCTCCATCAGTTCCTTCTAATAGTTCACACTCTCCATTAGTTCTTTCTATTAGTTCACACTCTCCATTAGTTCCTTCTATTAGTTCACACTCTCTATTAGTTCCTTCTATTAGTTCACACTCTCTATTAGTTCCTTCTATGAGTTCACACTCTCCATCAGTTCCTTCTATGAGTTCACACTCTCCATCAGTTCCTTCTATTAGTTCACACTCTCTATTAGTTCCTTCTATTTCTATTAGTTTCTTCTATTAGTTCACACTCTCCATCAGTTCCTTCTATTAGTTCAAACACTAAATTAGTTCCTTCTATTAGTTCACACTCTTAAATAGTTCCTTCTATTAGATCATACTCTCCATTAATTCCTTCTATTAGTTCACACTCTCCATCAGTTCCTTCTATTAGTTCACACCCTCCATTAGCTCCTTCTATTAGCTCAAACAGTAAATTAGTTCCTTCTATGAGTTCACACTCTCCATCAGTTCCTTCTATTAGTTCACACTCTCTATTAGTTCCTTCTATTAGTTCACACTCTCAATTAGTTCCTTCTATGAGTTCAGACTTTCCATCAGTTCCTTCTGTTAGTTCACACTCTCCGTCAGTTCCTTCTATTAGTTCACACTCTCCATCAGTTCCTTTCATTAGTTCACACTCTCTATTAGTTCCTTCTATTAGTTCACACTCTCCATTAGTTCCTTCTATGAGTTCACACTTTCCATCAGTTCCTTCTATTAGTTAACACTCTCCATTAGTTCCTTCTATTATTTCACACTCTTAAATAGTTCCTTCTATTAGATCATACTCTCCATTAATTCCTTCTATTAGTTCACACTCTCCATCAGTTCCTTCTATTAGTTCACACCCTCCATTAGCTCCTTTTATTAGTTCAAACAGTAAATTATTTCGTTCTATGAGTTCACACTCTCCATCAGTTCCTTCTAATAGCTCACACTCTCCATTAGTTATTTCTATTAGTTCACACTCTCTATTAGTTCCTTCTATGAGTTCACACTCTCCATCAGTTCCTTCTATGAGTTCACACTCTCCATCAGTTCCTTCTAATAGTTCATTCTCTCTATCAGTTCCTTCTATTAGTTCACACTCTCTATTAGTTCCTTCTATTAGTTCACACTCTCTATTAGTTCCATCTATGACTTCACACTCTCCATCAGTTCCTTCTATGAGTTCACACTCTCCATCAGTTCCTTCTATTATTTCACACTCTCTATTAGTTCCTTCTATTAGTTCACCCTCTCCATCAGTTCCTTCTATTAGTTCACACTCTCCATTAGTTCCTTCTTCTTACCGACTTACTTTTTATAACCTTTGCCGTTGTTTATTTCTCTTCCTCAATTGCTAAGTCAGTAAGAAAGTAATGGTTTATCCATTGACTACGAACCTAATTTCATAGACCTGTGCCTCAAGGAATAAACCTCTCAGAGGAACCAACCCCTGAATTTTTGATAAAACCAATTAGCCTCCGATAAGCCCTGTTCAAGCTCCTTTTCGGGTAGTGGAATCTTTGAGAGACACTTGTGATTTAAAGACTATACCTGGATACCTAGTGAACTTATCTTATCTAGAATGAAAACACAGCTAATTGGAAAATATACATTTTTATTTATTTGTTCCAAGGTTCAAATTAATTATTATTGTTTTTATTTAATTTCACAGGATTTTCTTGACTAATTATTTTTTCAAAATTTCATACAACTTGCCATTTAACTAAACATTATTATCTCCTTCTGTTTTTAAATTTTCTTATTATCATTAATTTTACATATAATTTAAATTATCAAAGTTACCATAATTAATTTTGTATATAATTTTGATTAGTAGAGTTAAATTTAACCTATTTTAAAATCTGATTCTTTTTCAAACACTTAATATTACTATGTAATGCCTTTAGGCTAGGCCTTGAACAATTAACTTCTTTGGAAGTTATTCATTAGAAATTCACTTAGAAAAAGCCATATAAGATATACATCTTTATACTTAATCCATACATTCCCACAGCGATGGGAATGGAAAGTCAATTTTGAATCTTTATTACTTAAATTTGGGTAAACTAAGAGAGTTGACTAATCAGTCCCTTAGGTTATTCCCATCTTATTTAATTTTGAAATTAAGTTAATATAATTTGAAGTAAAATGTTATTTAAAAAAGAATAATTAAATTGATTATATAACCTTGTACTGTAGAAATCTTTTTATCTTCATTAATGTTGTCATCTGTCGGTCCTGTTACAGCTTCAAGGGTCTTGGTAGGTAGGCGTCTCTCCATAATTTCGGTTAATCTTCTTATTTTCTTTAATTTTGCATTTTGGTGGTCGAAATTTTGTTCTGGGTATATATGAGCCCTTGCTCATATATATCTTCCTTCCCCTGATCACATCGTAGCACTTTTTACTCTGTTTTTAGCACATTTTTTCTTGTCCTGATCGCATGGTACAAAAACACGTCTGCTCGCTTTGAGAGCCTAATGCATTCTGATCTTGGATAGCGTTCTTTTGTGAGGCCTCCTTCTCCAATTTCAAACTTCCCACGTCCCAGTATCCATTTTTCAACTTTTGACCAATCAGAAAGCCGTTGCCATGGCAATTGACTTTGTTTGTTCGGAAATTCTGAACTAAGATTAGTTTCCCTTTTTATAAAAGGCGTTTCTGTATTCTGATGTGTCCTTTGCATTTTTACCTTTTATTTAATAACATATTTGACTTTATTTCTTCTCATTTAATTTAATTAACTTTTTAACATTCTTAATCCAAAGTTCGACTGTAGCGCTTTCGTTTCGTAGTGACAAGATTTATAATCAATGCCCTAAGCGGATTTTTCCGAAATCAAATATGACTTCTTCTATTATAACCTAATTTCTTAGGCTATTACACTTTAACATTTAATCTTTACTTTTACATAAATACTATTTTCCCTAGCTAGGCCTAATTTACTTTCCTCACATCTTAATTTACATTCTTTATTCCTGATTATTTTTAAGTACAATTATTTTAATAGCCGGCATCTAGGCCTAGTTTGTTATACTACACAATTACCGTATTTTTTTGTTTACATAATTTAGGCTATCCACTTTGAAGTGATAATTTTTCTTATTGCTTATAATTTATGTTTTTTAAGTCTAAAGTTATTTCTAATTTTCTTCATTTTACTATTATTTACCCTAGTTTTAATATTATTATTATTATAATGTTTTAAAATTTTTATATATAAATTTAGTCAATTATTTAACCCGGTTAGGTTTGATTCTGGTATTCTGTACAATTACCCAGATTTTTTGCATCGGACATTCTGGCCGCTGCATTCTATTAGTTCACACTTTATTAGTTCCTTCTATTAGTTCACACTCTCCATCACTTCCTTCTATTAGTTCAAACACTAAATTAGTTCCTTCTATTAGTTCACACTCTTAAATAGTTCCTTCTATTAGATCATACTCTCCATTAATTCCTTCTATTAGTTCACACTCTCCATCAGTTCCTTCTATTAGTTCACACCCTCCATTAGCTCCTTCTATTAGCTCAAACAGCAAATTAGTTCCTTCTATGAGTTCACACTCTAAATCAGTTCCTTCTATTAGTTCACACTCTCTATTAGTTCCTTCTATTTGTTCACACTCTCTATTAGTTTCTTCTATGAGTTCACACTTTTCATCAGTTCATTCTGTTAGTTCACACTCTCCATCAGTTCCTTCTATTAGTTCACACTCTCCATCAGTTCCTTCTATTAGTTCACACTCTCCATTAGTTCCTTCTATTAGTTCACACTTTTTATTAGTTCCTTCTATTAGTTCACACTCTCCATCAGTTCCTTCTATTAGTTCAAACACTAAATTAGTTCCTTCTATTTGTTCACACTCTTAAATAGTTCCTTCTATTAGATCATACTTTCCATTAATTCCTTCTATTAGTTCACACTCTCCATCAGTTCCTTCTATTAGTTCACACCCTCCATTAGCTCCTTCTATTAGCTCAAACAGTAAATTAGTTCCTTCTATGAGTTCACACTCTCCATCAGTTCCTTCTAATAGCTCACACTCTCCATTAGTTCCTTCTATTAGTTCACACTCTCTATTAGTTCCTTCTATGAGTTCACACTTTCCATCAGTTCCTTCTGTTAGTTCACACTCTTCATCAGTTCCTTCTATTAGTTCACACTCTCCATCAGTTCCTTCTATTAGTTCACACTCTCTATTAGTTCCTTCTATTAGTTAACACTCTCCATTAGTTCCTTTTATTAGTTCACACTCTCCAATAGTTCCTTTTATTACTTCAGACTCTCCATTAATTCCTTCTATTAGTTCACACTCTCTATTAGTTTACACTCTCCATCAGTTCCTTCTATTAGTTAAAACACTAAATTATTTCCTTCTATTAGTTCACACTCTTAAATAGTTCTTTCTATTAGATCATACTCTCCATTAATTCCTTGTATTAGTTCACACTCTTTATTAGTTCCTTCTATGAGTTCACACTTTCCATCAGTTCCTTCTGTTAGTTCACACTCTTTATCAGTTCCTTCTATTAGTTCACACTCTCCATCGGTTCCTTCTATTAGTTCACACTCTCCATGTGTTCCTTCTATTAGTTCACACTTTTTATTAGTTCGTTCTATTAGTTCATACTCTCCATCAGTTCCTTCTATTAGTTCAAACACTAAATTAGTTTCTTCTATTTGTTCACACTCTTAAATAGTTCCTTCTATTAGATCATACTCTCCATTAATTCCTACTATTAGTTCACACTCTCCATCAGTTCCTTCTATTAGTTCACACCCTCCATTAGCTCCTTCCATTAGTTCAAACAGTAAATTATTTCCTTCTATGAGTTCACACTCTCGATCAGTTCCTTCTAATAGTTCACACTCTCCATTAGTTCCTTCTATTAGTTCACACTCTCTATTACTGCCTTCTATGAGTTCACACTCTCCATCAGTTCCTTCTATGAGTTCACACTCTCCATCAGTTCCTTCTATTAGTTCACACTCTCCATTAGTTCTTTCTATTAGTTCACACTCTCCATCGGTTCCTTCTATTAGTTCATTCTCTCCATCAGTTCCTTCTGTTAGTTCACACTCTCCATCAGTTCCTTCTATTAGTTCACACTCTCTATTAGTTCCTTCTATGAGTTCACACTCTCCATCAGTTCCTTCTGTTAGTTCACACTCTCCATCAGTTCCTTCTATTAGTTCACACTCTCAATCAGTTCCTTCTATTAGTTCAAACACTAAATTAGTTCCTTCTATTAGTTCACACTCTTAAATAGTTCCTTCTATTCGATTTTACTCTCCATTAATTCCTTCTATTAGTTCACACTCTCCATCAGTTCCTTCTATTAGTTTACACCCTCCATTAGCTCCTTCTATTAGTTCAAACAGTAAATTAGTTCCTTCTATGAGTTCACACTCTCCATCAGTTCCTTCTAATAGTTCATTCTCTCTATTAATTCCTTCTATTAGTTCACACTCTCTATTAGTTCCTTCTATGAGTTCACACTCTCCATCAGTTCCTTCTGTTAGTTCACACTCTCTATCAGTTCCTTCTATTAGTTCACACTCTCCATCAGTTCCTTCTATTAGTTCACACTCTCTATTAGTTCCTTCTATTAGTTAACACTCTCCATTAGTTCCTTCTATTGGTTCACACTCTCCATTAGTTCCTTCTATTAGGTCACACTCTCCATTAGTTCCTTCTATTAATTCACACTCTCCATCAGTTCCTTCTATTAGTTCACTCCTTCCATTAGTTCCTTCTATTAGTTCACACTCTCCATTAGTTCCTTCTATTAGTTCACACTCTCCATTAGTTCCTTCTATTAGTTTACACTCTCCATTAGTTCCTTCTATTAGTTCACCCTCTCAATTAGTTCACACTCTCCATCGGTTTCTTTCTATTAGTTCAAACACTAAATTAGTTCCTTCTATTAGTTCACACTCTTAAATAGTTCCTTCTATTAGATCATACTCTCCATTAATTCCTTCTATTAGTTCACACTCTCCATCAGTTCCTTCTATTAGTTCACACCCTCCATTAGCTCCTTCTATTAGCTCAAACAGTAAATTAGTTCCTTCTATGAGTTCACACTCTCCATTAGTTCCTTCTATTAGTTCACACTCTCTATTAGTTCCTTCTATGAGTTCACACTCTCCATCAGTTCCTTCTGTTAGTTCACACTCTCTATCAGTTCCTTCTATTAGTTCACACTCTCCATCAGTTCCTTCTATTAGTTCACACTCTCTATTAGTTCCTTCTATTAGTTAACACTCTCCATTAGTTCTTTCTATTGGTTCACACTCTCCATTAGTTCCTTCTACTAGGTCACACTCTCCATTAGTTCCTTCTATTAATTCACATTCTCCATCAGTTCCTTCTATTAGTTCACTCCTTCCATTAGTTCCTTCTATTAGTTCACACTCTCCATTAGTTCCTTCTATTAGTTCACACCCTCCATTAGTTCCTTCTATTAGTTTACACTCTCCGTTAGTTCCTTCTATTAGTTCACACTCTCCTTTAATTCATTCTATTAGTTCACTCTCTCCATTAGTTCCTTCTATTTGTTCATATTCTTCTTATATATATATATATATATATATATATATATATATATATATATATATATATATATATATATATATATATATATATATATACATTTGCTCAAATTTTCAATCGTTGAAAAATACTTTTTACTCATCCACTCAAGTTCAAATACATTTTTCAAACTTGTAGTGGATGACACTTGATGTTAATATAGTGTCAAAATACAGTCCTCCTAAATCGATTCTCTTAGTTTGGCGTGTTTACCACCCTTCAAAATACATTCCTCCTACATGGATTCTCTTAGTTTGGCGCGTCTACCACCCTTCAAAATACATTCCTCCTACATCGATTCTCTTAGTTGGCGCGTCTACCACCCTTCAAAATACATTCCTCCTACATCGATTCTCTTAGTTTGGCGTGTTTACCCCCCGTCAAAATACATTCCTCCTACATGGATTCTCTTAGTTTGGCGCGTCTACCACCCTTCAAAATACATTCCTCCTACATGGATTCTCTTAGTTTGGCGCGTCTACCACCCTTCAAAATACATTCCTCCTACATGGATTCTCTTAATTTGGCGCGTCTAACACCCTTCACATTACATTCCTCCTACATCGATTCTCTTAATTTGGCGCGTCTACCACCCTTCAAATTACATTCCTCCTACATCGATTCTCTTAGTTTGGCGTGTCTACCACCCTTCAAAATACATTCCTCCTACATGGATTCTCTTAGTTTGGCGCGTCTACCACCCTTCAAAATACATTCCTCCTACATCGATTCTCTTAGTTGGCGCGTCTACCACCCTTCAAAATACATTCCTCCTACATCGATTCTCTTAGTTTAGCGTGTTTACCACCCTTCGAAATACATTCCTCCTACATGGATTCTCATAGTTTGGCGCGTCTACCATCCTTCAAAATACATTTCTCCTACATCGATTCTCTTAGTTTGGCGCGTCTACCACCCTTCAAAATACATTCCTCCTACATGGATTCTCTTAGTTTGGCGCGTCTACCACCCTTCAAAATACATTCCTCCTACATCGATTCTCTTAGTTGGCGCGTCTACCACCCTTCAAAATACATTCCTCCTACATCGATTCTCTTAGTTTGGCGTGTTTACCCCCCGTCAAAATACATTCCTCCTACATGGATTCTCTTAGTTTGGCGCGTCTACCACCCTTCAAAATACATTCCTCCTACATCGATTCTCTTAGTTGGCGCGTTTACCACCCTTCAAAATACATTCCTCCTACATGGATTCTCTTAGTTTGGCGCGTCTACCACCCTTCAAAATACATTCCTCCTACATGGATTCTCTTAGTTTGGCGCGTCTATCACCCTTCAAAATACATTCCTCCTACATCGATTCTCTTATTTTTGCGCGTCTACCACCCTTCAAAAAACTGCTGGAAGTCGATTTCCGGAATACTGTTGAGGACCTTTGTCGTCACCTCTTGAACCGCCTCCATGGAGTCGAACCGATGTCCTTTGAGCTCCCTTTTCATTCGCCTAAACAAGAAAAGTTCTGGTCTGGGCTGTAGGGGGTTTGAGGCAACCTTGCCACGCCGAATTTCGACAGCAACTGCCGCTTAACAATCTCACCTTGGCAAGGCGCGTTGTCATGGCGAAGTTTCCAATT
Source organism: Prosapia bicincta (assembly GCA_036971475.1). Lineage (NCBI taxonomy): Eukaryota > Metazoa > Arthropoda > Insecta > Hemiptera > Cercopidae > Prosapia > Prosapia bicincta. The sequence continues at coordinate 301,696,983 of JBAIZL010000001.1, read as the reverse complement.
CTACGGAATGGCTGGGCGCACTCGCTTTGCGCGATTTCGCAGGTGTGTCAGTACTTGCACGTAAAATGCAGCATTCACGGCCTGTCAGGTGGGCACGAGCTCCTTGTGAACAATGCCACGTTGGTCGAAAAAACAATCAGCATGGCTTTGATTTTGACATCCGAGATTTTTCAGGACGCGGAGACCCCTGCGTGTGCCATTCTGAACTTTGACGTTTTGTTTCCGGGCCGTACTGGGACACCTACGATTCATCGCCGTTTATAACATTGTCGAGAAAATCTTCTTCTTCCTGGATGTAGTTCAAAATTACTTGAGAAATTTCCACCCGCGACAGTTTTTGTTCCTCGTTCAAGACTTTCAGCACCAGATTAGCGGCCACTTTCCTCATCGCAAGATCCTCTGTTACAATGGTGTGGACAGTTCCGACTGAAAGGTCGGTCTCCTCAAGATGGTTAAACGCCTGTCAGAGTCCAAAACTGTTTTCACTTTGGCCACTTCGAGAGGTCGTCGGCCGTCCGAAGCAGTGCTCCACTTCGACGAGCTCCAGGCCTTCCTGAAACATTTTGTGCCACTCATAAACTCTTGTGTGGCCTACGGCATGATCCCCATAAGCCTGTTTAATGAGCTCAAGGGTCTCGGATGCGGATTTCCCGAGTTTAATGCAAAACAACACAGCGTAGCGTTGCTCGACGGTCCGCTACATGCTGGCGCGATTGCACCATACAAAATCACACTTCACAAAAACCCACCTCCTGCCTCAACGCATGCCCGCAGGCGACTTAATTAAAGTGCGCCTGAGTGGTGGAGGACAAATCTACCTAGACCGAGTGGTCGGACTTCCTCCACCGCTCCGTTGAGGATACAGCGAACTAGTCCCGATACTTTTTGAACCGACTCTGTAAGTGAGAAAACCTTTTCACAAAAGGAGCAAAGTATGCAATATAGTTATTTCGTCCCATTTGGCTTAAAATAAGTGGTAATATATGATTTCATAAAACAGCTGATTTTATGTTATAGATTATGTGGTAGAACAACTATTTTAACACATAGACTATGTTACATTATTTATATTAATTGCAATTATTTATTATAAAGTAACTAAAATAAAACAAATTCTCTGTTGACCTAAGTAGGAATTCAGTTTATAAAATTTGTTGTTTATATTACTTGTACTCAGGCAATATTAATCAAACCTAAAATAAAACAAGTAGTTTGGAACAGTTAGGTTCGGAGGGACAGTGCTAGTAACAGGTTCTATGTTGAGATATGCTACGTTCCATGCCAGGGTAATTTGGCAGCACATTTACCTCAGGCTTCGCACTCCTACGTTACCTAATCAATCCCATATTGTCCTGAGGTGGTCGGTCACGTGTCCCATGTCAAGTCTATCCAATGAATCAGCTGATTATTACAACCGTATTTCGTCACCGCCCTAATTTCTGACCAGATGTTCACTTTCTCGTTTGTGCAGAAGATAACCTGCTTCGAAGACACAATGTCGGATTTCAAGAGATTTCACAAAACTGAATACAGTATGTGCCAAAATGAACTGTAGTGAAACAGTTGTTAAGAATTTATTTCATTTTATTGTATTTATTTACATGGTTTTCTCTGAAGTAGTTAGCACCATGTCAGCAAAAACTAACCTCAAATGTAATACGTCTACACGAACACTCGGCAACAATCAAAATTCGGTACAGCTGATCGAGAAGGCAACTACAACTGATTCAGTTTCAGTAGTGTTTATTTTGGCGCAAAAGGTAGTGAATATAAAATTAGTAATTTTAAAGGTTTTACTGATAAAAACGGTCCAGTATTTTTTTGTAAACTGAGAGATAGATTTTTTTAAAAACAATTAATATAATTATGACCTTAATAAGATATTATGGGAGCTCGTATTAAAAGATACTACAAAAATAATAAATTATTACACAAGAGGTAAATAAGCTATCGAAAATGTTGGCATTGAATTTTAGTAAAAAGCTTTGAGCAGGTTGGCAAATTATTCCTACACAAATTATTTGAAATATATTTTAATATAGGCCTATATAAATACTTTAAAAACGTTATTCACTATAAACGTTAGTGGGAGGTATGTAATAGAGATCGGAAAATGTGTCTGTACATATGTTACAGCTGTCACGTATTTGTGGGATCGCTGAAGACATCCCAGTTCCATTGAAGACAGACCTCGATCTCAGTTCAAGGAAAACAACATGCCACAAATTGTATCAATTATGGAGTGCATTTATACGAGTGCTTTGTTTTGTGTACTCATTGCGATAAGCAACTACAGTCATGTAGCTCGTCGGAAAACGTTGAGGTGAACGATTCATGTTTAACTGAGCCGACTCAAATGAACTATCTTCGTCAATGGAGAGTGTTGGTTCATGCCAGGTAGCTCGGCGGAAAAGTTGAAGGTGAACGATTCACGTTTAACTGAGTCGACTCAAATGAACTACCTTCGACAATGGAGAGTGTTGTTGGTTGATGCCAGGTAGCTCGGCGGAAAAGTTGAAGGTGAACGATTCACGTTTAACTGAGTCGACTCAAATGAACTATCTTCGTCAATGGAGAGTGTTGTTGGTTCATGCCAGGTAGCTCGGCGGAAAAGGTTAAGGTGAACGATTCACGTTTAACTGAGTCGACTCAAATGAACTATCTTCTTCAATGGAGAGTGTTGGTTCATGCCAGGTAGCTCGTCAGATAAGGTTGTGGTGAACGATTCACGTTTAACTGAGTCGATTGAAATGAACTACCTTCTTCAATGGAAAGTGTTGTTAGTTCAGGTCCTGTTTATTAAAAGTTTACAAGAATGGGGTTTATAGATTGATATATTGAACCTATTAACTAAAAGTTACAATTCATATTTTAGAGGAAATAACTGTTGTTTTAAATAACCGAGATTTTGATGAATAAGGCACGATAGTTATTGAAGAACAAATTAACTTAGTGTTCCAGTCGGTACTTCAACGATTTACTGTTAACAAACTACTTATTCTGTTTAGAGGTAAAATGTAGGTCAATTTTAAAATTATATATGATATTATTCAGTAGTTGGATGTAGTTGCCACATATGAGAGTACAATAAGCAAGAAATTAATAAGAAACAATACAATTATATACAATTGACTGGTTAATCTTTGATAAAATTATATTTTCTCTTTTTTATTACTTGTTTAATATTGGCCCACATATTATAAACGGTTATTTTTTGTACAATTTTATTTTTTGTTAGACGAGCAATTTTAGGGTTAATCAATGGTAATTATGTTAATGTAAATTTTTTTTAATTCCTTTATTTTTCACCCCTATTCTTATAATTTGATTTGGATTTCAGATTTGAAAAAACTACAACCCGATAGACATAATGTAAAATTAAATCTGGTCTCGCTAGTGGTAATTTGTTTTATTTATGTAAACTATGGTACTAACGTATTATACGGAGGCCAATATTGCAGAGGGACTTTCTTACCTGGTCTCAAAAATGACTAGATAAAACATGTATTAACGCCAGATGCATAGCACATTTTTTTTACACAGAAAGTTATTTTATATTACATTAAAGTTGGGTAAAATATTCTGGTTGGAGTAGAAGTAATAAGTCCGGGTTTCAACGTCGCGCCGTACTACGTATATATATATATATATATATATATATATATATATATATATATATATATATATATTTAAATATACCTATAAAGCCTCCAGATAGGGTAGATTTGGTTGTAATTTTGTACATTTATATATACCTATATTAAAATAGACATGTAAAGTGTTCAGCAGGATTATTATGATTATTATTATTATTACTAAAACTCGGAGGGACCTTATCGGTGTAGAGCACTTAGCTGCAGCCTTTGTACTCTCTTCCCATCCCTACCACAGGACTAGCTTAGTGGATACCTACCTCTTTGCAGAAATCAAGTACCCACCTGATGCTATCTTCTGATATCCTCTGGTGTACATACCTGCCTGTCAAACCACTTTCTCCTTGCAGCTCCCAAAGCAGGACACTCACAGAGTACGTGGATTGGGCTTTCCTCTTGGTCCTCGTCGCATCTCTTGCACACAGGGGAACTAGATTTTCCAATTTTGTATTTGAACCCCCTCAGATTCCCATGGCCTGTAACCAGCTCTACAGTAGCTCTGAGTTGATGTCTACTTAAGGAGAGTAGTTCTTTGCCCCACAAATCTCCTGAGTAACCCCACAGTACCTTGAATTTCTTACACCCCAAGGTTACATTCCATTCTTCCCTGCACAACCTGTCTATATGTGCCGTGATCCTCTTGCGCCCCTCCTGAGGCGGCATGCCCACTGCCCACTGCGCTCCTCAGGAACGGTCCTTGGGTTATACACCCTTGTTTTGCTAAGGCGTCAGCTCTCTCATTCCCTATCCAGCCAGAATGTCCTGGAATCCAGGTTAGGTTGAGTGAATTATACTTACTCAGCTCTGCTAGAGAAGCCATAGTCTCAGACACCAACCTAGAGCTGGTACTAGCCTTACCTAAAGCCTTCAGAGCTGCCTGACTGTCCGAGCAAATCCAGATGGTCTTGCCCCTCCTGCCAGATCCTATTATTTCCTCAGCACATAGTTTGATCGCGAGCACCTCCAGGCGATGACAAAATCTGTCTTGGTGTCTCGGTACACTAAATCTTGCTCCCACTCCTTCCTTCATCTTGGACCCATCGGTGAACCAGATTTCACCATGTCTGGGTCTATACTCCGCCCATGCCTCTCTTGCAGGAATAAGGATTTTGTAGTTTCCTTTTTCCCTTTTAAGAGACAGTATCTTATCCTGAGGTTCTATCCAGAGCTCCTTCAGTGAATCCCCAAATACCTGTTTATGAAGTTTGCTACTTGTCTTCCACTGCCCGGTACAGCTTAGCCGGTATGCAGTTTTCATTGCCTCCATCCTAATTTGAAGACTCAAGGATGGAAAACCCAACATAACCCTCATGGCCGCACATGGTGTGCTTCTCCTTGTAGCTGTTATGCCTCTAAGGGAGAGCCCATGAGCGCGGTCCAGCATTCTTTTACTTGTTTCTTTCTGTGCCCTGTCCCACCAGACGATAGAGGCAAAGACCAACCTCGGCACCACAATGGCGGAATAAATCCAGTTCATCTGACGTGGACCCAAACCCCATCTCGTGCCTATTGCTCCTCTGCATTGCCAGAACGTAGCTATGGCTTTTTTGCACTTATCCTCCAAGTGCTCACACCAGAGTAGCTTCCTATCCAGAATAACTCCCAGATATTTAGCGCTCTCAACGTAGCTTATTTTGGTTCAGCAGGATAGATTTGGTTGTAATTTTATGCAAAATTACATAATTAGACGTCTCCTTCTGCAGAGTAACACTTTTTGCTAGGTGACGTCACGTGATTTCTATTATAGCCATACAAGTGTACATTTGTTTGGTTAAATATATAAAATTACAACCAAATCTCTTTTGACTGGATACTTCATAGGTGTATTTCAATATAGGTATATAAAATTAACCTTTAACCTTCCGTGGCAATAACAAACAATAATTGTCAATATAGCTTCAGGGCATGCTTTTGATCCATTTTATACGCATTGCATTGAAGGTGGCCAATGTGCATTTTTACCGCATTTAAATAACATATCTACAATACTGGACTCCGTAGTTGAACAATTTAGATGCATGTGAAACTATTAATTTGCTCTTTAAGTAGTACTTAAGTTTTAAAAATTGAGTCGTTCCGAAACGCGCCCACAAACGAAAATATTGTAATGTTAAGAAAGGCAAAAAACCGTACTCGAATATGTAAAACATTTTCCCAATAGAAGTGAAGAAGAATGTATAAAGAATTTCAATTTTATTTGCAACAGATAATCGTGACTACTTGTCCAGATATGGTTGTGTGTGAATCACTAGTCCTTAAGTTCTATTAGTACATGAAGACGTTGAAATAACTTCATTATTATATATATTAATATTAATATAATAGATATATATTATTTTTAAATTTTACAATTTTTTTAAAATTCGTTCTATTAGTTTACACTCTCTTCTCTCGCTCTCTCTCTCTCTCTCTCTCTCTCCCTCCTTCTATATATATATATATATATATATATATATATATATATATATATATATATATATATTATAACGAAATTCATTAGGTTAAGAAAACTGTTAGAAAAATATTTGAACTTGTGGGATATACCTAGCTAGCGCTAGTCTATTGTCAGATCTATCGGCAGAATTAAGTTACTGCACCCACCTGCAAGTCATAAATAAAAATAATTCGAAAGGGGTTCATTGTAAGTAAACATCGTTCATGGGAGAGAAGCTTTACCTAGACATCCACGGACCAGGAAGATTTATGACTAGTAATCCCTGAGAATACAGAAAAAACACCTGCACCTGTGGGAAAGTTCGACAAATTCCCACGAAGCCCAAAAGAAAGTGAGGGAAGCGTCAAAATTTCATAGGCTAGTCACAGTTTGAGCGCCATAAGGGAGCCAATCAAATTTGAAGAGGGGATGAAACCCATACGGATACGATCCAAGAGGATGTTCAGGAAAGACAGTCAATTTTCAGTACTCGAAAAAGTCAAGTTGTAGGACTCGTGGAGTCATAATGCAGGACTCAAGGGAGAAGTAATGTTCAGTTTTAGTAAGAAATATCAAATTCAAACAAAGTAACGTGGCAATTTAAAGTAAGGGAGATTAGTAAGGAAGATTATTAAATAGAAAGTGAAGTATAAAGAGGGAGATTAAAGGGTAACAAGTGAGATTAAAATAAGGGAGTGATTAATAAAGTCAGTTACGGAATAGAAGCATTTCGAGAAATTAAGAAAAGTGAAATTGATAGGAAAATATTAATAACTGAATTTGTGTCAAGTGAAGTGAAACAAGGAACCACGCAAGTAATAAGCAATACATTTATTTTTAACTTAAAGCCAACTCTTTAAAGTAACAAACATTAAGAATCTTTTAAACTTTAGAAATTCCTTAAAAAGTCATATTTAATTGAAATATAAAATTTATCAAACCAAGTGCAGTAACTTATACACCCCCTTAGATAGCTAAAAGAAAGTAAATTTAGAATTGTTAAAAAAATCAATAGTCAAATAAGAGTCTTGATGCCTATCGGCAATTATTAGAGTTAGTAAAACGAATTATATTAACTACCTGTAAATGCAATATTGATCTCAGGATAAAATAAATCTGTTATTATGAAAGCAAGTAGCTGGGTTATTAATTTAATTTCCTAAGAGTCAAAATTATCCTGTAGACAAACAAAAGTGAAAGTACTTTATAATATATATATATATATATATATATATATATATATATATATATATATATATATATATATATATATATATATATATATATATATAAGTTATATGAACAATTTATGTGAACATTTCATAATTAAATGCATAATTTATAAATATTATAATGAGAGGTTACCTTTAGAACCTAAAATAGAAAATATGTGGGAATTAGAGAACCTGATTAAAGTTAATTGTAAACTAGATTCTGAAAGGATTGTATACTTTATAAATTTACCCATTGTAGAAAAAACTCAATTTAAATTGTATAAATTACATTCTATACCCACAAAATATGAAACAGATTATGTAACAATTATACCAAAAGTAAGGTACATATTAGTGTCTAACTCTGTAATATTAGGTTTAGACAATGAATGTAACTGTAAAACCGATACCATATACTTTTGCTCATTCGACATTCTAACACACCATAAATTAGACTGTGAAGTGTCCATCATCAGGAACAACGATGCCAGCAACTGTGAATATACTGCATTGGAAGTTACAGACAACTTAATTAACTGGATCCCAGAAATCAACCTTTACCTGGCGACCTTCCCCAACAAGCAGACTCTGGAAATTACCAATCGCAAGGCAACTACCACCGTCACCCTTCAAGGCATATATTTGATAAAAACTAATAATGATTCAGTCTTTTTCAACAACATGAAACTGAGCCATACATCAACAACTTCTGGAGGCCATCCTATTTTCATGGACACGTCCAAACTACAATTTTCAATGAGTAAAATGCCAGAATTCTCAGTAAACGTTAAACGCCTAGAGTTGGACAAAATAAACACGGAAACCATCTCAAGAATTGACCCAACTATGGAAATAACCCACCACATCAGTATCTGGACTATTGCCCTTTACGGAGGCGTATTCAGCAGCCTTATATACTTCGCCCTCATCAAGAAGATGAAGAGGACCTCAACCGATGCCGAAACTTCGCCAACCCCCGAAGTTTTCTTTAGGTATGAAGGAGTTATATGAACAATTTATGTGAACATTTCATAATTAAATGCGTGCTAGGAAAATTCCTGCTTACGCAGCTTTTGCATTATATAGGTGGTGAGAACAGAGCCCCGGCAGTGTGTAAGTCGCCTCTGTATCGCACAGACGTTTTCCGCTCCAGCTGAATGTACATCAGTTGAATTTATATTTATGTTAAGCAAAATTAATGTAACAGTCAAAATTATTGTTTCTTGATTTTTTAAGGTTTGTAAAAAATAAACATTTTTTAAAAACCTTTCGTGCTTAATATAACACGTAACTTATATATATATATATATATATATATATATATATATATATATATATATATATATATTTACAATATTGTAAAAATTTTCAATAGTTAATAAAATACTTTTTATTCTTCCTCTAAAGTTCAAATACAAAATTTTAAGCTTTTAGTTGACGACACTTGATGTTAATACGGTTTTTTCAATTATTAATTAATTATTTGAATTTTAATAATTCCTTTCGTGAAAGGCTTTTAAAAACCTTTCGTGCTTAATATAACACGTAACTTATATATATTTACAATATTGTAAAAATTTTCAATAGTTAATAAAATACTTTTTATTCTTCCTCTAAAGTTCAAATACAAAATTTTAAGCTTTTAGTTGACGACACGATGTTAATACGGTTTTTTCAATTATTAATTAATTATTTGAATTTTAATAATTCCTTTCGTGAAAGGTTTTTAAAAACCTTTCGTGCTTAATATAACACGTAACTTATATATATTTACAATATTGTAAAAATTTTCAATAGTTAATAAAATACTTTTTATTCTTCCTCTAAAGTTCAAATACAAAATTTTAAGCTTTTAGTTGACGACACTTGATGTTAATACGGTTTTTTCAATTATTAATTAATTATTTGAATTTTAATAATTCCTTTCGTGAAAGGTTTTTAAAAACCTTTCGTGCTTAATATAACACGTAACTTATATATATTTACAATATTGTAAAAATTTTCAATAGTTAATAAAATACTTTTTATTCTTCCTCTAAAGTTCAAATACAAAATGTTAAGCTTTTAGTGGACGACACTTGATGTTAATACGGTTTTTCAATTATTAATTAATTATTTGAATTTTAATAATTCATTTTAGTTTTGTATGGGAGAAAAATTTTTGACAAAAGGGACAATGTATGCAATATAGTTATTTCCTCCCGTTTGGTTTAAAATAAGTGATAACATATGACTTCACAAAACAGCTGACTCTATGTTTAAGGTTGTTTGGTAAACATGTTACTTCGTTTTTTATCACTTAAACCTGATTATTATAAAACCATTTATCTATGTTTCTCAGAATTTTTATAGTCTATTGTGTTAACTCAAAAGGTATGCGATGGAAAGAGAATTAAATTTCCCTTTAAAACTGTACAGAAAATTCAGTACTATTCCGCTAGAGATAAGAGAAAGCACATTAAGGCTAGCTGTACAGTTTTATACTACTAAATAGTGTTTTAGTACCTGGCACACGGCCTAGATAGCGCTAGAAGTGTTTTACCGAGTACAAGATCTCGTAATTATCTTAAAACTGGGTGTAAAAATATAAACTGTAGCCAGGTGAAAGTGCCCAGGAAGGAAGAAAGTAGCAGGAATGCTGGGTGTGGTCGCATGCGGGAGATCCTTCGAACCGCGCATTGCAATCTCCAAGTGCTCCGCATAGAGCATAGTTGAATAATTTTAATTAGCCGCGTTATCTACGTATAAATACATATACAATCAAGACAGAGAATAAAATCTGCAGTTAGGTGATTTTGGAGGTACCCCCCCCCCCCGGAAGTATTGTTTTGGTTGTTTATAATCTTTTAAAAGTTAAAATAGTTATTTTAAATTAACTCGTTTTATAACAAACTAAATAACAATTTCAAATCCTCATAAATAAATTCAAATATTATAATTGTTTTCCAAGAGAACGACTTCACAATTAGCATCAAGACAAACAATAAAATCTGCAATGAGGACCTTTTGAGATACCCCACTGCGGAAAGATTTTTTTGGTTGTTTTTAACCTTATATTGGTTAAAAAGCTTATTTTAAATTAACTCGTTTTATATAACAAATTTAAAAACAATTTCAAATGTCAATAAATAAATTCAAATATTATAATTGTTTTCCAAGAGAACGACTTCACAATTTGCATCAAGACAAACAATAAAATCTGCAGTGTGGGGGTTTTAGAGGTACCCCCCTTCCGGAAAGATTGTTTTGGTTGTTTTTATTCTTTTATAGGTTAAAAATATTATTTTAAATTACCTCGTTTTATAACAAACATAATAACAATTTCAAATCCTCATAAATTAATTTAAATATTATAATTGTTTTCCAAGAGAACGACTTCACAATTAGCTGAAGCCGCTAGAAAATCTGCGTGTACAATAACCGCAAGAGGCTCTAGTAAGCTTGGCTTGCTTTGGCGATGACATAATATTTGAGATACACCGTGTGCGCCAAAATAAACAGTACTGAAACAGTTATAAGATTTTATTTCATTTACATGGTTTTACAAACACATAGAAGACTCGGGTATAAACATGTTATATATAACCTTCTCAATTCAAGCTGAGGCAACACTTGCACCGTTCTTGAAGGTTTTGCATCATTTTGGTGAAAAGGGGTGGTTTCACGCTCGTTATACACATGGTTTTTTCCTGTAGTTAGACGATGGTGGTTCTGAGTCATCACGAAAAATATCCTTCATTACTCCCTAGACGTAGGCGTCAGGTGGTGTAAGATCGGAGGAGTGGGCTGGGTAAAGAGAGCTTGTTCTATTTGAAAAGAATTCTAAGAGAATTATTACTACAAACACATTCAAATAAAAAGAAGCTAAATCGGTTACACTCGAGTTCTACATATGACCTCCGTTCTACTCGAGGCCCTTCTCTCGTAACCTTTCTTGAAGGTTTTGCATCATTTCGGTGAAGAGGGGTTGTTTCATGCTAGCTATACAAGGTTATTTTTCCTGTAGTTGGACGATGGTGGTTGGTGGGGCATCACGGAAAATCTTCTTCTTCGCCATTCCCCAGAAGTGGTGTAAGATCGGAGGCGTGGGCTGGGTAAGGAAAGTTTGTTCTAAGGGTAATGTGGTGTTTGCCAAAAGTTTCTTGAAGGAAAGCAATGTTGTCTAAGTCAGCGTGACTGGTTGCGCCATCTTGCTGGAAGGACTGTGAACGAAAAGGCATAAACGAAAATCTCTTGATGTGTAATGACTATAACACTTGCTGCAACACTCATCCGTGGTTTTCAGTTGTACAGACAGTAGTTAGGGGACCTGCAAAGCCCTTCCGCTTTTTCAAACACTTCCTGATCCTCGAAAATTTTCAACACTAATATATACGCGTAACTAGGCGGGTTTTCGTGAAACTGTTTCTGAAAACGTAACACAGTGCGTGACAACTGCGCGTCCAACTCCAAATGAGCGAACCTAATGCTCTATTACAGACGTTTTCTCTTCGGTAATTAGCCCCATGTCAGCAAAAACTAACCTCAAATTAAGCGGTAAGTTCGGAGAACGTTACCCCTGCGAATAACGAGGGATCACTGTATTTTAGTATAAGTAGGTGCTATGCTATAATAGCATTATATTTATACAAATATACTATTGAATATATACGTTTTTGTCATAAGATTGCCTTATACCAACTTAGTATGGTTTTCTAATGCTAAAATAGCAATGGTTTTCTTTCAGTGCTGTAGTAGCATACAGCGTGTTGATAGTCGAAGTGCGCACTGTTGGAGGTTACTATGTTTCCACTTCTCTTTACATTTGTTTTTAAAATTTTAAAATGGCATTTGGGGGCTCCCTTAAGCCCGCCTCTGCGGAGCCTGCAGGGGCCTCATCGCCGTCACCGATTGCATACCTTGTCTCTTTTGTTTTTCTCCCATATAAAACGAAATTATTTAATGAATTAATATTTGAAAAAACCCTATATTAACATCAAGTGTCATCCACTAAAAGTTTTAAAAAATGTGTTTAAACTTGAGCGAATGAATAAAAAGTATTTTATTAACGATTGAAAATTTTAACAAGACGCAATTTACCTGCGTGCCACGTGCTCAGCAAATCATGCGGGAAAAGCTCGTCTGCTGTTTAGCCCTGTTCCGTCGTTGGACACGAGGTTATGTAAACAACAATCGCACGACTATTCATGATGCAGGCTACAAAAAATGAAAGTTCTTCCATCACGTGATCCGCACGTAATTATTTGGTGGTCGCGTGACGCCGATGGTAGCTTTCGGATGACTGCCTGACCGATAAAACTTACGCGCTTAAACCTTCCCAACTTCTCCGTGAAAGCTCAAACGTTTTTAAAGCTCTGATTAAATAAATTCAATATCCAATTGTTAATCTACAATAACATTTTTAAAATTAGAAAAAATTTAAGAAATCGTAATTTTATTATTAAATTTTAAAATTTCTAAACAATAATATTCTTCAATCAACGAATCAAAGCTTGCTGAGTTCAAATTTCAGATAGAAAAGCACCTATAAATAAATGGGTGAGATTTTCTAAACTAAGAATTTTGAAACATTTGAAAAAATCAATTTTCTCTATCTCTATTTAAAATTTGCGTTTAGGAATGTTATCTGTCCGAGTAATTACAAGCCATAATCTCTTTTTTAATTCCTTATATTAATTCACAGTCTCCTTACATATATATCCTGTTCAAGTTTTCAATCATTAATAAATTCTTTTTATTCGTTCACTCAAGTTCAAATACATTTTTTTAGAACGTGTAGTGGGTGATAATAGATGTTAATACAGTTTCTTCAAATAATAATTTATTAATTAAATTTTATTAATTATTTTTATTTTTCTATGGACGAAAAACGCTTTACAAAAGGAGCAAGGTATGCAATATAGTTATTTCGTTCTGGCTTAAAATAAGTGATAACATATGATATCATAAAACAGCTGATTCGATATTATAGGTTATGTAGAAGAACAGCTGTTTTAACGTATAGGTTATGTTACTTTGTTTATATTATTTGTAATTATTTACTGAAAAGTAAATAGAATATTTTTTTAACCAAGTAGGAACTATCTTGAAAGTTTTTTTTTTTGCATATGTTACTTGTTTTGTGAAACTATTAGTTTAAAATTTTTCCTAATGAATTATAACACCTTTGTAAATTCTACCGAGAGATCCTCCTCCTTGCGTGTTGGGAGAGTTAATGGTTAAGACCACACTCCTAACCATTGTCGCAGGCCTTGACACAGCAGAGTCAAGAGAGACCGCTACTGCTCTAGAGTTTGTCTCGAATGCTCAGACTTGATGAGCATTACAAAATGACACACAAGGTTCGAGTTATATCATTGTTGTGAACATGGTCGCTACTTCTGTGAGGCAACGTTTCACTAAAGTTCCGGTTATTGTCCATGACTGCATTGGAACTAGAAATATACCAACCAGCTTAGGGCTGCTAATCCTCCATCGGACGCCTCCCAGGCTGACATGACTAGGCTACTCCGGTCCACAAATGCTCTCAGCTTCTAAACCTCAAAAGTACAATAGAAGCATCTGGTGATGTTCACCAGATGGATACTGCTCTTACAAACCATTGAAAGCAACCGGACACTGGAGACATATCATGGCTCCTAATATCAGCAATGGAATCACTACTAAAACACATCACAAATCCAAATCTCAATATTAACCTAATTGGGTGTGAAGGTAACGTAATTACAGAACCCTGAGCTCGATGATTTCAAACAACAGGTGTTATCCTCTCCAATTAGAGGTTATGTTTACACAAATTTCAAGGCCAATGTCACGTATTTGCTTTAACCATTAGGTTCAGGTGCGCACACGCTAGAAAGACATTAATTATGCGAATTTATTTATAAGATTACGTTCCCTTCTGAACTGAATGAATATTCTATGAAAATTATGAGCTCGTGTACGGTATGAAACTGTGCTTATTATTTTATACCTCGCATTAACTAAATAACATTGAACACCATCTCATGAGCAATAATTGATTTTCTACGCGTTTCAATGGCAAAACCATCACCATCAGTTAGTATTATTACACAAATCAAACCAATAACAAATTGTTAATCACATTAACAATAGTTTATGACTATCCACCATATCCAACACAAACACGATGCTTTCAGATTCATGCTCCATAGACTTAAAGAAGTTCCAATGACCACAGAAAACAAACAAAAAACTAGACACCATTAAATATTTAGCATACACAAATGGATACAACACCACAATAATAGACAAACTAAGGTACAATATACAAAAAAACACTAACATTAATACTACAGACTTGGAAAACAAATGCATCACATTACTATACATAAACAAAACAACAAACAAAATAGTCCGCAAATTTCAAAAAATAGGATACAAAATAGCATACAAAACTAATAACAAGTTACAATACAAAATGCAATACGACACAAACAACAAAGATAAACTACAAGCACCAGGTGTATACAAACTAAACTGCGACAAATGCAACAAATTCTACATTGGACAAACAGGTCTTAGCTTGGAACAAAAAGTTAAGGAACACAAACAGAACACCAACTCAGCATCTTACAATCACATAATAGAAACAGGACACAAATACACAGACATTTACCATAGCCTAGAAATCTTACACATCAACAAAATAAAAAACACATCTCAACACACTAGAACAATATGAAATTTACAAACACACAAAAACACAAAGTATAAACATATTAAACGAACAAACACAATACAAATCACACATACTCTTTAATACTATCGAAAATCTGCCTTTCAAACCGTCACCGCTTGACCCGACATCTCCAAGCAGAAGACACTGAGAAAGATAGCCACATAGCGATTGAAAACGTCCTGTCTCAGTAAGTTTTAATAAATTTTTAAAATTTAAAGTTCGTATAGTCATAAACATTGTTTAAGTGATTAATGGTATTTATAATTTACTTTTTTTTCCAATAGTAATTACTTGGCAAAAATAATCTGTTTTTTATTTGAACACAGTTTTCTGTCTTTCCTAACATTTCATGTAATGTTAGGAAAGGCAATAAAGAACACTCAAATATATAGAAATATTCTTAACAGAAATTAACATGAGTATATTAAGAATTTTCAATCTGTGCATAGTTTACATATGCTTCTTAAAATTATAGTGTAAATGGAGAAAACTCTTCTCATTGCCGCAACAAAAATCACTTCAATTTACAAACTCATGAAAGAGAGTATATATATATATATATATATATATATATATATATATATATATATATATATATATATATATATATATATATATCGGTTAGTTTTGGTTGGTAAAGATTATTTAGATTTTTTGGACTAGGAGACTGACAGACTTACCTTGGTAAGAATCCACTCTGTAGTCTTGAAATAGAAACACATAAAAGCACTTAATCAATGACCAAGTATCCAATCATTCGGATAGTCATAAACTATTGTTAAAGTGATTAATTAAGATTCACCCAACGTAAAGGACTACAAAATTCAAGATTTAAGCAAATTGTTATTTGTAAGTAGGTGTTTGTTATTATTTAGTTATTACTTTTGTACTCAAGCTAAGCACAACTCTTGGTACTATCTCATTTTAAGCGTTGATACCGATATCAATAACAAGTAATACAAAAAATAGGAAATTAAAGTCAATTCCTACTTAGGTCGAAAAAAAATCTATTTTTGTTATTTTTTATTAATATAAATTTAATTTAATTAATTTTATATTCAAACAAATATAATGTATTGCAATGAATATAAATATATTGCGTATATACATATGACACAACCACAATATCAAGTAGCAAAATATAAAGCGAAATTGTTTATTATAATTAATTAATTTAATTTAATTATTATTTTAAAAAACTGTAATAACATCAAGTGTCATACACTACAAGTTAAAAAAAAAATGTATTTCGACTTAATGGATGAATAAAAATTATTTGTTGAACGATTAAAAATTTGAACAAGATACATATAAGGAGAGTGTGAGCTAAACGAAGGACTTAAATAAATCACTGATTTAGGTGAGCATTCTTTAAGCCCAAAACTCAGCAAAAGATTGTGCAGCAATATTTGTTTGTAACAATTAAAAATTTAAACTCTGTTGCTATAGAAAATGTAAACTATTATAGAAATTAATTATTGAATGAATTTTTATTGGAAAAGCTGTATATAAATTTTAAAATATATGTATTTGAACTTGTGTGAATTAATAAAAAGTAATCTTGTAACGATTGAAAATTTAAACTTGTTTAAATTGAAAAATGTTTCGAAAAATTTAAAATATGTTTTCTTGTTAAGTAATCAAAAACAACTAAGGTTATTCAGATACAAGAATTATTTATTAATTTATATTCAAAGATTTTCGTTGATAAACAGTACCAACATTATCAGGAATGGATATTACATTAATGTAAGCTATAAAACCTTTTATCTTGCATTATTTATTCCTGATGATGTTGGTACTGTTTATCAACAAAAAGCTTTGAAAATTTTTGTATTTGAATAACTTTAGTTGTTTTTGTTATATATATATATATATATATATATATATATATATATATATATATATATATATATATATATATCAAGAACAAAGTCAAAATACAAATACAAGAATTATAATTGAATTTACAATTCTTTATATTACAATTCTTGTATTTGTATTTTGACTTAGTTCTTTATTAATTTACAAGAATACATATTGTGATATTTATTTATATCACAGTAGACTCGCTCTTCTACTGTTGTTGGGTTCACCTCGTCAATGCTGGATGAGATTCTAGCGAAACGTCGGAACTGCGAATTTATGGACTGCAGAATGAACGGATGTACTCCAGATAGTAACTATTCATCATATTTTCCATCCGTGAAGGAATACGTATCAGCATATATATATATATATATATATATATATATATATATATATATATATATATATATATATATATATATATATATAGAGAGAGAGAGAGAGAGAGAGAGAGAGAGAAAGAGAGAGAGAGAGAGAGAGTGAACTAATAGAAGGAATTGAATAATAATAGGTTAATATAGCCCAAAGAAAGTAAATATTTTCCCAATTAATTTGTAGGGTTAATTCTTATGTTGGCGATTTAATTGATATATTTATCTGATTTAAAGATAATTTGTGAAGTATATTATATTAAATTTATTTCTTCAAAGGTAAGGCTAACCGGCTAATACGTCTTGGATGCTTGGGACATGTGTACTTACGCCTGTTTGCATTCATAGGTTTTTAATAGATATTTTATGGCAAAAATATAGACTAATTCATATTTTAAACTCTCGTTTTTGGTAATATTCTTAGCTATTAAACTATCCACTATTTATTTGTAATAAACTGTGGTTAAATAATAATATATAATACTAAACAATATCTAACCACAAATATTTTATTTTAACCTGTAGCAGTAATAATTCTGTAACAATATCTGTGGTTAAAGGTTTTTTTAGTAATATTTATCATTAAATTGATTGTTAAAGAACGAAAAAAAAGTTACACAATTAGCTTACGTGTTTTGTCCGTAACATTACTGTCAGATTCGTTCTTCGATGACTTCTATTAGTTCACACTCTCCTTACATGTATCTTGTTCAAAGTTTCAAACGTTAATACAATATATTTTATTCACTCACCCAAGTTAAAATACATTTTTTTTAACTTGTAGTGGATGACACTTGATGTTAATACAGTTTTTTCAAATATTATTTCATTATTAAATTAAATAATCTATTTTAGTTTCATATGTGTACTTTATTTATATTAATTGTAATTATTTAATAAAAAGTAACTAAAATAATTTTTTTGTTGACTAAAATAGAAATCGATTTTAAAACCTTTTTGTTTATATTACTTGTTTTCTAAGGTTTCTTTGCTTCATTTAGTTTTACATATTAGAAAGCGGTTGGCAAGCATGATTTGTCGATACTCTGCCATGACAAAGGTTAAAAAGCTTCCAGGATCAGTGTCAAGGTTTTGTGTTTCTACGCAAATAACTTTCCTCACTGAACTAGAAAGTGTTGAAAGCAACGAAAGCGGAGTCCACAAAAACACCGTCTCACCGAGTACATTGCTTCCATTTAAGTGATTCTCATTTTAATTAAAACATGTTGACGAAACCAGAACCTACTCGTTCTGTCATTGGCTATTGAGAGAATTGCGTCGCAATACGTTCAAAGATCCACGGAACACTTTTTGCAAAAGTTCAGTGTTTGATACAGTATTTCTCTTCGGTCGCACACATTAACGCACAGGTCAACGACTTGATGCTCTAAGACCACTCGAGGGTTATCGAAATGAGATATGACGTTTGGCTCTTATCATTAACCCACTATTCTATTAAGTCCCTAATAACATGTAGCTCTGAGATACAAACACGCCAATACATGGCTATTTAACGTATTTTTATGACGTTAAAAAACATTTGCTAAATCACAACACGAAACGGCGACGAATCTTTAGATATAAATGCAAAGCCTCACGGCTATAATTAGTGAACGCTTTTCAAGGCGCGGCTGGGATTTTCAGGATGGTAAAAAATAAATTCAGTTCCCATCATAAGATTTTGTGTTATATTTCCGAAGACGAACGGTTCTCCCGAAAATATACGAAAGGATGTATAGCGCTTTTAGTGGGGTCTATTAACATAAAATCTGCTTTAGTCCTCACTTAGAGGGTATATTGTGATTATATAATTTTCAAATACAATCTCCAATAAATTCTGAGATATCATATCTTTCATAAAATTAAATGGATATTTTATTATTTAAGTGAAAACCATTATAACAACTAGTATAAAAACTTACTAGATAAACATAATATTTAGCGTCATTAAACTTTCGGCTAGATTAATAGCGTCAGTATAAATTCCGTCAGGCTATAACTAACGTAACCTAACGCATTGCGTCAGTTCTGAGTGAGCTAAATGGTAACATATCAGCTGATTTTATGTTACACGTTGTGTTGTAAAACTACTGTTTTAACACAGGCTACGTTGCATTATTTATTGGAGATTGTTAACGAAAAAGGTTTTATTCAATAGTTTTCATAATTTATTAAATATATAAATTTATTTGAATCTGATAAATCGCAATACAAATAATTCAATGTAACGATAAGTATAAATTTGTGTATTTTAAATCCAATTTTTGGAATGAAAACATTCTTAGGCGCGTCTGATAACAAATGTTTAGGTAGTTTCTCATTACGCAAAATTAAATGTTTTTCTCAATTCAAAATCCCCCCCCCCCCGATTGCCACGACTTAATTCTTCATACAGCAGTTTTAATTAAACACAAGTTATGTTACTTTATGTATTTTACAATATTATTCATTGTTTAAAGTTGCTGAGTTCAAAGTTATTTATCCGAAATTAAAAGTAATTAAATTTATAATAATAAATGATTTAAATCACTATAAGGTATTGAATGATGCATTTTTATTTCAGATTTTATAATGAGTATTTTTAGGCTCAATCGCTATGTTTTAGGAACTACGTTCATCTGGATTCGTTACTCAATATTTTAAACGGTAAGTCTTCAACATCTATATAAACGTATGAACTATATTTTTCATTAAAATTTCCGCTTTTGAAGATATCTGCTCCAGGGAATGTACTCCCGGTTTTCTCCTTTTCTCTCGCTATCAGGGAACATAACTGACTACGGGAATCTTTTCTTCACTTGCTCTGCTCCATCAGGTTACATTGCGTGATTTCATTAACTAAGCTATAAGCAGCATTATCTTGGAGTTCTCTGATAATGTAATATTTTACAGCTGACAGAGTGTTGGAAAAAATTGTTTGTGTGTGTAAGTAATCGTAGAAGTTGGGAGAGTTTTTTAAATAAATAGAAATATCTTCACAAGGCCTTACTGAAGCGATAAGGTAGCAAGAGTGTCTAGACATAACTAATTGGTTAATGAGTAAGGCAGCGGCAGACAAAGACTGCAATTACGATTCAGGAAAATTTTCTGAGTTGTAGCTGAACACCCCAAGTATAGCTAGCGCGCTAAGCCTGGGTCGTAACATCTACACCTTCTGCAGCTATTTTCCGACCACGCTTCCAGCCAGTGTAAACAATCAAACCATCAATCACTGACGAGATCTAGTGTCATACATCCTTAATGGTATCTATCCTTAATGGCACCTATCCCAAATATCTATATCCTTAATGTTATCAATCCTTGATGGCATCATTCCCTAATTACGTCAATCCCTGATGGCATCTATCCGTGATGGCATCAATCCCTATTGTCATCAATCACTGATGGCGCCCATCCCTAATTACATCTATCCCTGATGGCATCAATCCCTAGTGTCATTAATCCCTGATGGCGTCCATCCCTAATTACATCTATCCCAAGAAGGCATCAATCTCTAATTATATCTATTACTGATGACATCAATCCCTAGCATCATCAATCACTGATGGCGTCCATCCTTAATTACATCTATCCCTGACAGCATCTATCCCTAATTGCATCTAACCCTGATGGCATCAATCCCTAATTACATATATCCCTGATGGCATCAATCCCTAATTACATCTATCCCTGTTGGCATCTATCCCTAGTGTCATCCACCCTTAATCGCATCTATCCCTAATGTCATCTATCTCAAACATCAACTGTCCTTAATGCCATCAATCCCTGATGACATCCATCAAGAATTATATCTATCCCTGATGGCATCTATCCCTAGTGTCATCCATCCTTAATCGCATCTATCCCTAATGGCATCTATCTCAAAACTCAACTGTCCTTAATGTCATCAACGCCTGATGGCATCCATCCCTAATTACATCTTTCTCTTTAAGGCGTCCATCCCTAATTACATCTATCCCTGATGGAATCAACCCCTAGTGTCAACAATTCCTAATGGCGTTCATCCCTAATTACATCTATCCCTGATGGCATCAATTCTTAGTATTATCAATCCCTGTTGGCGTCTATCCCTAATTACACCTATCCCTGATTCCATCAATCCCTAGTGTCATCAATCCTTAATAGCATCTATCCCTAATGGCATATATATCAAACATCAACTGTCCTTAATGTCATCAATCCCTGATGACATCCATCAAGAATTATATCTACCCCTGATGGCATCTATCCCTAGTGTCATCCATCCTTAATCGCATCTATCCCTAATGGCATCTATCTCAAAACTCAACTGTCCTTAATGTCATCAATGCCTGATGGCATCCATCCCTAATTACATCTTTCTCTTTAAGGCGTCCATCCCTAATTACATCTATCCCTGATGGAATCAACCCCTAGTGACAACAATTCCTAATGGCGTCCATCCCTAATTACATCTGTGTTGCAAGAACAAGTTCAGGACTCCATGTTTAGTGCTATAAACGTCTTGGCTACAGAACCCTCTTTAGTGGATTAACCAATAAATCCTGTAAATAATAAAATATAATAACTTCTATTTATAACATTAAACACGCTTAGTATAGGAGGGAATACTTGAAGCTTTTATTATTAGTATGTTCTTAGTAAACAACAGTGGCAAATTCCATGCGATTGTTTAATAATAAATATGTTTACGTATATTAAGTACGGCAGAGTTTAGTTCTGGTTTCAGAGGATCATCCACAGGAAGATGTTTACTAGACCTTATCATTGTCTAAAGGTATTTACTTATCTAAGTTTATCTAAATGACGGGCAAGTAAGTTAATACACTTTAATGAGTGAAGCAAACGAGTGTAACATGAGTGTAACATAACTTGTGTTTAATTAAAACTGCTGTATGAAGAATTAAGTCGTGGCAATCGGGGGGGGGGGATTTTGAATTGAGAAAAACATTTAATTTTGCGTAATGAGAAACTACCTAAACATTTGTTATCAGACGCGCCTAAGAATGTTTTCATTCCAAAAATTGGATTTAAAATACACAAATTTATACTTATCGTTACATTGAATTATTTGTATTGCGATTTATCAGATTCAAATAAATTTATATATTTAATAAATTATGAAAACTATTGAATAAAACCTTTTTCGTTAACAATCTCCAATAAATAATGCAACGTAGCCTAAGTGTTAAAACAGTAGTTTTACAACACAACGTGTAACATAAAATCAGCTGATATGTTACCATTTAGCTCACTCAGAA